>MCGT01000033.1:0-317922 GCA_002104935.1 Hesseltinella vesiculosa | reverse complement strand
AAAATCCTGTGGCATCACCAACATGGTCTCCCTCATCTCGTTCATGCATGTTTCACTCCGCGCGTGCCATTTATTCCCCCCTCTTTTTTTTTTTTTTCATCTGAACACCATGGGTCGCAAAAGATCTACACAAATGGAGGATACACGATCCACGACAAAACCAGCCCTTACCATTACATCCACTGAGGAAGCTATTGAAGCTTTGAATACCCAAATCAAGCATTTCCTCACCGACCAGCTCAGGAAGCACAAGGACCGTGACAAGCTGAAAGCTGATCTTCTTGGTAAACAACGCTTGCCAAAAGGCCTCCTCCTCAATATCGATCAACTTTGCGGAAAAGCAGCGCCATGGTTTGCTCCCAATTATCACAAGCGCTTCCATTTTTTAGACACTTGGAGGGGCTACATTAATCACCACTATGATGAACTGGCGGCGATGATCCCAGCGCCAACGGCCTCCTCATCCAAGACCACCTCGCCCTCCCAGCCCACAAAACCAACGCAGAAAGAGGAGATCAGAGTCGCCCACAAGTCTCTTCGCCAAATCTTGCTTCCAGCGATCAACGAATCACCAGAGGCTTTGAGCAATGTACTGTCTACCATCAAGGACGCACGCATCGCAGTCACAAAGTATTCCCGTGACATGTTCACACTGTTACACACAAGTGTTCTAAAGTACGCCACCAATCCAAACGCGACTGGTACACCAGCGGTAAGCATAGCTTAATAGACAGCAAGCCTGGCGCTCATTTTTTTTTTTTTTGTAGCAAGCGTTCCTGGGCGTGTCACTGTTAGCAACCTCTTACCCTCCTTTGCTCAGCGCAACCTGGATCAAGTCAAGGACGGGCAGTTTTCCACTCTCCCACCGCCCACAAGCAGCTCTTGCAACGACGTGTTTGGAATACAGCATATCCAATACCTCTATTCCTCCCACTTTGGCCATACGCGCGAGAGCACAAAAACCAGCCATCCCAATTGGAGTCACCTAGCAGTGGACTGGTCCTTTGACCCCCCAAGCAAGTTGATGACTTCAAACGTCCGGTCCGTATACCACAACAAACTGGATACATCATTTAAGAATATCCTCGCTTGAAAGTCCTTTGTGAAAATGACAAGATACCTTGTGCGCCTGCTATTGCGCCTTTGGCTCGCCCCTACTCGAGAACAGCGCCACACCAACATGAAAAAGTCTTTTGCGAAAAAGAAGCGTGACAATGCTTGTGCGGTATGGCTAATAACGGGGAGAGAAATATAAAAAAAAAGGTGCCTGACTTTTTTTTTTTTTTTTGTGATAATAGCTGCACGACGACCCCGCCAAGAAGATGAAGGCCCTGTATTGCAACACGAGAAATGCACTGAGAAGGAAAGCTAAAGAAATGAGCAAGAAACGGAGCCGTGGAGCACTGAACGAAGGTCAACAAGCTGGACTTGATCGCCGTATGAGCAATCTACAAGAAAAAATGGTAAGTTTGGACTTCTTTGGGATGCATTCTTTTATATCTCTTCTATAGGATTTTTACAAGAAAGAACGAAAGCAAATCATCTCGAGCAAACATTCCAGTTCTGTTGAAGCCCAGGTTTGCAAAAAAAAAAAAAAAAAAAAAAAAATGCACGAAAACTCTTATGCTTTTTTTTTTCTAGAGCTCCACTGATGTTTCTATTGCCACAGATGCCGATGCGGCTGCGCTCAGTGATGATCTCGATTCCGATGGGCGTAATGTTGAAGACCATGAGGAGCCTTCTGAAGCAGATGTGTCAGCAAGGCGAATGCGATCATTGCAAGGGATCACCATGAAGCTGCTCTTCAGCGAATCAGATGTCACTCTTCAAGATACGTCCCTGAAAAAGCATACCCAGAAGCTCCAGCTCATCGACAAAGAAGTTCGCGCCATGAAGTTAGTGTTCAACATGCTGAAGCCATACATCCCTTGCGAAAACGCACCCAAATGCCACCGCTTGAACATTATACTCTTTGGCAATGAAGTCCTTCGGGTGGTTGGTTATGACAAGTTCACCATGGAAGCATGTCCATCTGTTTCTGCAGGGACCACCTACAGCCTCTCACTTGATGCACCAAGTGTCCACGAGCTTCTCGGGAAGCACATCAATGTCAAGGAGAAAGGGATCGGCTCGGCTGCCCAGGCACGGCATCAAAAGAACGACGTCTTTGCTTGCCTCTTCAATATGGACAAGGTCGAACAAATCTGCAGTAAAAATGGTATCCAATTCATCCACCATATCGACATTCATGGGTCTGGGGATGTATCATTGCGCGGTACGACGATGAAGCCTCCTCAAAAGTCTGTGTATGAAGAACGAAAACTGCGTGGTATGGGCAAGACTGCTCCTGGATCGGTGCCTGTTCAAGAATCCATTGACGAACTTGACCTCTGTATCAAGAACCTGGAAAAAGAACGCGATGTCCAAAGTAAATCTGCAAGAATCGCCACAGCATCCTTGTCTGATCTTGGCAAAAATATGAAGGACAAGCTGACACGAGGATACGGGGACGAAAGGTTCAAACAAGAACGTCATGACGACGTCATGGCCGAGCGCATTCTCAAGGAGCAAAAACGGGAAGCCATTAAGGCGAAACACGACATCCTTGACAAGTTAGCAGAAAAGCGAAAGATGAAATACTTGCATCAAAAGGTAAGAGTAATGGAATTATGTCAGTGCATTTGCAAAAAAAAAAAGAGGCATTCACACTTTTGCTTTAGGAACAAAGCGACAAATCTGCCGCGAAAAAACCTGCGAAGGCCATGGACAAACAGCCGCCACCACCACCCACCGTGCTCACGCCAACAACAAGGACGGAGGAGGATCCTTGCGAGACCGAAATTGGCACCGTTGACCTTGAGCATACCGTTGTCAGCGGCACAGATTATGGGATAGTGTCTTTTGCGACCACGGTCACCCATTCTGCGCAACAATTGTCTACCATCATGAAAGGTGAATTTGTCAAGTTACCAAAGGCCACAACGACAACAGCCAAGGATTTGCACTGGAGGACTGGCACGTTTCACTTTATGAAAAAACTTCAAAAACGGAAAAAGGTAAGAAAAAAAATTGCCAGGTTGTGTGGGTCAAAGTGTCTTGAGCGAACCACTGATGGCTTTTATTCGTCCAGGCCGCCAGAATCAGTGACTCTGAAGCCTTACTTGCAAAGAATGCCATGACCTTTTGTACAACCCACGACGACCTGTTGGCGCGGTATGCCAAAACGCAAGAAGCAAGTGCCGCCGTGCAGGCATTTTATGCCGCACCATGGATCGGTCGTGCCCGTCGCTTCTTAGATTGGCATACCCCACTTGTCCGTGAAGGCATGGTGATCCAAGAACAAAGACGCCACAAGCCCAACCAATTGATTCGTGCCATCGGCAACTGTGGATCTGGTGTCGGCTCGCGTATTGGTGGCCATATGCGGGTTGGCGGGAAGTGGCACCGGCGCGTTGCTCAGAGACATGGTGTGTCGCTTATCGTCAATGAGCATCGTACTTCAATGACATGTCCATTTTGTGGCTCATGTATCATGCATCCAAAAAAAAAAGGTGGTCGCCTCAACCTGGGCACGTCAGCGTGCATCAATGGTTCTTGCCCTTCGGTGAAGATCTCTATGAACACGTTTGGAAGAGATTCCCTGGCAGCAACATGCATAGCCTTGCGAGGCTTTGGGCAGCTGGCTGGCCATCCTACGCTTTGAAGACACATTTTATGACTGCCTCCCATGCCATGATGGTATGAGGAGGTGTGGAACCCTCTCATGAGGTTTGAAAACAGTGACAACGTAAGTAACCAAAAAAAAAAAAAAGCGGTTATGGACTTTTAACATGTCACTCATTTTTTTTTCACTGCGACTCTATCTCATCTTCTGTCCGTCAAATTAATTTTTCAAATACGACATTTAATTTTTATCATCTCTCCCAATTTCCCTTTTACTGTACGACTTCGTTCTTGTGGCACCTGACATTTGTTTATGGTTTAAGTGTATCTAACATTGTTACAAAATAATACATTCTAAAGGAAATAAATAAAAAACAGAAGTCTACAGCACTTTGGAGAAATCAGCAAAAGAGTCCATATAATAAGTGGGATTGGTGGTGTTGGACGTTGACAGAAGTTGGTCCTCGGATGTTACACCTGTCAAGACACAAAGCGTGTCCAAGCCAGCCTGTAATCCAAAATCGATATCTGTGTCTAGACGATCCCCCACCATGACTGTTCGGCTCTTATCAAAATCATATCTATTGACGAACAAAGAGTTGAGCCGTTCTGTGTGATATTGGAGGAGTGGGAGGTAAGGACGAGAACGCTTACTGGGCAAAAATGGCTTCCATCATGTTCTGGGCAGGCTTCCCCAAGACAGCATCAGGTTGGCGGTTGAGGGCTGTAACCAATGGGGCTTGGATTGCCCCGGCGCCAGGGAAGAGAGAGCCATGAATAGGAAACGTGGTGTCGCCATTGGTGGCAATGAAGAGGCAGCCAGGGTTGTTTCGAAGGTACGTGAACGCCTTTGCATATTTACGGTAGTTAACTTGCGTATCTAAACCCACCACTACAGCTGCCACCGAGGGATCGTTGGGGATGGGGTCATTAGGCCACACGCCATTGTCGGCCTAAGAATATGGTTGAGAAACAGCAAAGGATGCGTTTGATTCTATTCCCAGTCGTGCATGCCCTTCTCTCGCCCTCTTTCTTTTAAATCAAGTACATACTTCACCTCCAAAGGATTGGATGCCTTCTTTGCCTAATTCCTCGGTGATGCCATTCATGCCAATGACATACACTTTTTTGTCGGCAGGCAGTTTGACGATATGCTTCAAGTACGAGGCGGTAGCCACTGCAGAGCTAAAGATCTCGTCCTAAGAAAAGAGCTTAAATGGCCAGGAAACCTTGGTTCCTCATATTTTCTCTTCTCCACCTACAAGGTTGGCTTCAATGCCAATTCGATCGAATTTCTTGTGAAAGTTGACACGGGACGTGGTGCTGTTGTTCGTGACAAAGCAAATCCGCTTATCTTTGACCGCCCACGCAAAAAAAAAAAAAAAAAAAAGTTAGTTCTTTTGCACTTTGGTCATATCGATTGAATCAAGGTGCCTTTCCACTTACTTTTGGCACGAAGTTTGTTCATCACTTCAATAACCCCAGGAATTGCCTGGTCACCATGCCAGAGCACGCCTTCACCAGAATCGGAAGCGAGTTAACACAAATGACTCTTTGGCACCACTAACATCCAACAGCTTACCATCGCAGTCGAATAAGAAGTTATCATATTTATCAATGAAGCTGGATAGCGTATCATTCGTCGTGAGCTTGGTTGTCATGGTAAAAAGAAAAATGTTGGGGTGGTAAAAAAGTGAAGAAAGAAAGGTGCGACCAAAATATACTCCAGCCTGGGTTTTTCTGAGTTTTCAAGGACAGACGACTCCCGGGAAATGAAATGGCCCTGGTATTGATGAGTGTACATGCAACAGCGAAAGAGGTGTCTATATTTTATATATGTATGAGAGGTTTTCCTTGTCGGTGAGATCAGGAGGAAAGCCGGTGTCATCCATAGGAGGAGGCGGGGCATGTAGAAGGAAGCGTTTCCTATTTTCTCGAGCCATTTGCCATCGCATGGCCAACAGCAGTAGAACACACACCACATTACTAGCAATAAACGCGCTGTATCCACCAATGTACTTTGGCGGTACTAGCAAAAACGGTCCAATAAATGACCCAATGGTCCTGGTGCCAAAAAAAAAAAAAAAAGGGAGTCAAGCCCACAGGTTTTTTCCCGTCCGAAGTGCCTACCCTGCAAGCGAGAACATGCTGTTGTATGTGATTTTCTTGGTGTAGCCGCCAACATTGTTACCGACTGAACAGGGGGGAAAAATGAGTACCTCTAGCTGAAGACAGAGGAAATGCGCTTTTACCCATGTTCAGTTGGATGACTTGCAGCCCCAAGATGGCCCATTGAAGGTAGTAGCCGAAGAGCTGTCCAGCGGCCGTCTCTGTTGTCAAAAGCAAAACGTAGCCAACAGTTGTAATCAGCAGGAATATCAGGCTGCTGTACATTTGCTGTCCAGTAACACGGATGGCCAGAGATGCTAGGAGCGCAAACACCCCAGCAATTGCCCCCGAAGGGATCTGTAGCATTGTTGCTTCAAGCGACTGTCCAAACAAAAAAAAATAAGTCTGTGCATGTACCGCCGTCGCGGGATCCTACCGAGAAACCAAGAGACTCAACAATGATCACCCCAAAAGTAACCATACCAGAGTTTTGCATGTTAGCCAAAAGGTTGACCAGGGCATTACTCCAAAATCGAAATTCTTTCAGAGCCTCCCAAATGTGTGAGCGTTTGATTTCGTGAGTGCGGGTCACCATGTTGTCAGCAACACGGTCACGGACGATCTTCTTTTCATCTTCCGACAGGCGAAAGATTCGTGCGTAGGGCGTGTCGGGAAAAGCAACCAGCACCAGCAACGAGATGGCAATGGTGACAAAGCCAAACATAAAATACCCCCTGTATAAAAAAAAACATCCAATTAGGTCTGTATCTTTTCTTACTTAACTTTTCCTCACCATCGCCAGGCATGCCATGTTCCCAGATTTGCAAATGGCTTCAGGTCGAGCCTCTGCATCACCTCGGCTCCAAGCAACGTACCCACTACTGTGCCCGATCCCGAAGCAAACACCGTGAACCCAAAGACAAAGCCTTGTTCGGACCGCCGGAACAACGTGTTTAAAACAAGGATGATCACCGGCGATATGCCTGATTCAAAAATCTAACACCATCCACACCGCAAAAAAAAATATGAGCAATCGACTGGATGGGTATCCTCATTTCCTACCCCAAGCAATATACGGAGCGCAAGCATTTGAGTAAAATTATTGGCAAACGCCGTGGCCACCACAATACCGCCTTGCAAAAACAGCAACAGACTTAAATATCTTGCCAGAGGCATACGCTGCATTAAGAGGTTGTTTGGGCTAGCGAAAAAAAAAATGAGAGAGAGGCTTCCCAGTCAACTTCCTTTACAATGTATATATCAAGTAACCAAGGTTGATGGAGGCAGCAATCCATGAGTATTGAATCGTGTCTATGTTGATATCTGTAAATAAACTGTTGACAGCGCTCACGGAGAGCATCGCCTGGTCGACAAACTACACAGCAACGGCGGAGTTAGTAAAAGCGTGGATTTTTTCTAACTTTCCAGAAAGAGAATGTACATACGGACACGAATTGAACTGTACAAGCAGAAAAAAAAAACGAGATCAATTGGGAATTAAATCAGGAAAAAGGAAAAAAGGTACCTAACCAAACGAGTGGTAGAACGATAAGCATCATACGTGTCACTAGTTTCTTTTCTGCAGGTGTTTTGATAAAGGGTTGCTGCTGATCTTCTACGCCTTTGCCTTGATCTCGCATCAAAGGCACCATGTCAATTGGCTGATTTGTTCTCGAGGAATCCATTGTCAAAAGCCTAAAAAAGAACGGGGGATGCATTTTTTCACTACGGGCTTGCGCTCTTTTATGCAAAAAAAAAAAAAGGGCTTATTTCGAAACCGCGCCTTGGCACGTCGATCTTGGTGCAATCTCCTGAGCAATCACACCGGCCATTATTCTTCCGTGATCAAGAAGCACCCTGTGCAAGACATTGTAAAAACAGAAAAAAAGGAGCTACGCGTGGGGTTAGAGCACGTGGCACGTGCCAGACCAAATTTTCATGCATGCATCTTGGCATTGTGGCTAGGTTTCCGTTATTTTTAATGCCTTTATCGTGGAACCACTTCGGCCTTTGCTCCGTCCCATAAAAAAAAAGGTTGAAGGGTGCAGAATTTATTTTAAGCGAGACTTTTTTTTCCTAGTTAGGAAAGATGTGCAGGAGGTCGTCACTGTTAGCGTGCGATCGCTAGGTATCAGTTAGTCACAGTAGTCCGTATTTTTGTGCATGTAGGTGGGCTGAGTCGCAGGAAGTGACTGGTGAAGCTCGCTGCCTTCTCATTCTTTGCAACGGCAAATAGAAGATCAATGTGAATCTGTTTTCTACCCACGCAAACCAGACCTCTGACTCCTGCAAACCTAATCTCCACCTCACGCAAACCAGATCTCCAGTGCACGCAAAAAATAGATT
The DNA here is from genome assembly GCA_002104935.1 of Hesseltinella vesiculosa. Classification (NCBI taxonomy): domain Eukaryota; kingdom Fungi; phylum Mucoromycota; class Mucoromycetes; order Mucorales; family Cunninghamellaceae; genus Hesseltinella; species Hesseltinella vesiculosa. Next base: position 309,804 of record MCGT01000033.1, on the reverse strand, counting down.
ATTTTTTTTTTTTTTAAAAAAAAGCACCTTCATTTATTTTTCCTGAAAAAAAAAAAGAGGTGCAGGGACTAGAGCTTCTCCTCCTTGCTCAAATGTCCAGTGCTTTTATAAGTGTCACGCTGCGCCCGAGTCTCCCACCCATCCTTTTTTTCTTGTCGCAAAAAAAAGGGTGGGCGGCGGGCAACTCACCTGGGTGACATCTTGAACGTTAGTGTGACAAGAAAAAAAGGATGGGCAGCGGGCAACTCACGTTGATGACATCTTGAACGTAAGTGCGACAAGAAAAAAAGAATGGGCGGGAGATTCAGGCGCAGTGTGACACTTATAAAAGCACTGGACATTTACAAATCAGAGAATACACGACAATGCAATTTGTACAAGAAAACTGCAGGACGCAACCCGATTGAGGAATGTTGGGCCAAAATCAAGGCAGGTGTGCGCCGGTCCCCCTTGGACAATCAAGACTCTTTGGCCCCAATAATCCGCGAGGCTGCTCTCTCCGTCACACCAAGCGATTGCCAAGGATGGATCCGGCACTCCCTCACCTCTTTTGATCGTTGTTTGAGCAAGGAGGAGAAGCTCTAGTCCCTGCACTTCTTTCTTTTTTTCAAGAAAAATAAATGACGGTGCTTATTTTTTTATTTTTAACTTTTTTTTTTGCGTGCACTGGAGATCTGGTTTGCGTGAGGTGGAGATCAGTTTTGCAGGAGTCGGAGGTCTGGTTTGCGGTGGGTAGAAAACAGATTCACGTGCACTGGAAATGCTTTGCGTGCAAATCAGACCTGGTTTGCGTGCAGTCAATTTTATTTTGCCTGTGAATTGGAATCCTTTTGCCTGCTAAAAATTCTATCCTGCGCGCCAACTAAAAATACTGTAAAAGCGGCAAGGTTAGATAAAAAATGAACACAGGTTAGATATAAAAGCGGCGAGGTTAGATAAAAATGAACACAGGTTAGATATAAAAGGGGCGAGGTTAGATAAAAAGACACAGGTTAGATATAAAAGCGGCGAGGTTAGATAAAAATGAACACAGGTTAGATATAAAAGGGGCAAGGTTAGTAAAAAGACACAGGTTAGATATAAAAGCGGCGAGGTTAGATAAAAAGACACAGGTTAGATATAAAAGCGGCGAGGTTAGATAAAAATGAACACAGGTTAGATATAAAAGGGGCAAGGTTAGATAAAAAGACACAGGTTAGATATAAAAGCGGCGAGGTTAGATAAAAATGAACACAGGTTAGATATAAAAGCGGCAAGGTTAGATAAAAAGACACAGGTTAGATATAAAAGCGGCGAGGTTAGATAAAAATGAACACAGGTTAGATATAAAAGGGGCAAGGTTAGATAAAAAGACACAGGTTAGATATAAAAGCGGCAAGGTTAGATAAAAATGAACACAGGTTAGATATAAAAGGGGCGAGGTTAGATAAAAAGACACAGGTTAGATATAAAAGCGGCGAGGTTAGATAAAAATGAACACAGTTAGATATAAAAGGGCAAGGTTAGATAAAAAGACACAGGTTAGATATAAAAGGGCAGGTTAGATAAAAAGACACAGGTTAGATATAAAAGCGGCGAGGTTAGATAAAAATGAACACAGGTTAGATATAAAAGCGGCGAGGTTAGATAAAAATGAACACAGGTTAGATATAAAAGCGGCGAGGTTAGATAAAAATGAACACAGGTTAGATATAAAAGGGGCAAGGTTAGATAAAAAGACACAGGTTAGATATAAAAGCGGCGAGGTTAGATAAAAATGAACACAGGTTAGATATAAAAGCGGCAAGGTTAGATAAAAAGACACAGGTTAGATATAAAAGCGGCGAGGTTAGATAAAAATGAACACAGGTTAGATATAAAAGGGGCGAGGTTAGATAAAAATGAACACAGGTTAGATATAAAAGGGGCAAGGTTAGATAAAAAGACACAGGTTAGATACACTTTATTGAAATTAAAAAAGTCGCAAATTTCAGAGGAAAGATGTCACAAAATAAACTAACAAATATGGAATAAAATGGGGTGAGTTAAGCGTGAAGGGGCGAATCAGGGAAACCAAATGGACTTACGAATGATTTTCCAGAAAAGGTAGGGACAAAGGATGCACAGCAGGAAAAATACAAATGAGATGATGCTGTGTTATATTTTTGTGATATCATTACCAAGTTTTCACGTCTTGATGACGGAGCCGCCGCCTCACACTCACAAAGCATGGTGCATTGTACAAAGTCGGTCAGAAGGTTTCAAAGTCGTTCATAAGATTTCACAATTTGTCAATTGTCCATAGCATCGCAAAGCAATGCAAGTACAGGAAAGGGCGTCTCGACTGAAGCAGTTTTTTTGCTGCTGATACGATTCACAGCATGGATTGGCACAGCAAGAGGTACCCAGGTTCAATTTGGACTTGCCATTGACAGCTTTGCGGGGGTGAATGATGCGGTGGCGGCAGAAAGGGCATGTCATCGATGTACGGGCTTCATTGGTGACAAGGACGATGGTATGTTGTCGAGATATGCGTCTGTGCCATTTACCACCAAGTCGAAAATGGCCACCCACTCTTGTGCCAACGCCAGTGCCTGCGTGACCAATGGCTTGGATCAGGGTTTGGTCATGCTTTCGCTTGGCAGCGACAGGGATCCTTGTCTTCACCAGCCACTGTCGCCATTGTAAGTGACGGCGTCGACGCTCGAGTTGCGGGTTATGGTAAAAGGCACGGACTTTTGGTGCATTGGATCGTATTTTTTCAAAGCGAACGTTCAGCTGCTGGACAGACCTGGCTGAGGCAAGGGAATTCTCTGCGAGAATGCCTTCGGCTTGACATACTTCTCGACCTTCACTGGTCTGCAAACAAAAAAAAAAAACGAGTCAGCGTTGTTCATTGAAATCAGGGATTATGCGCCTCTTACTTTTACTTTGGTACGTTGCAATCGCTGCTGCAGCTGGATCTGTCCTGTCTTCCACGCAATATCCTTTGCAACCAGCTTTTTTGCCTTTGGTAATTTGAAGAACTGACCAGCTTTCAGTTTTTCCAGCTCCTCGAAATTGTGAGTCACCGTTGTTGCCAATGTCACGATGCCATAGTCCGTGCCAGATATATGACATTCCTTGAGATTAAGGTCAAGCAACGTATGACGAGGATCCTCCTCAACACGAGTGGTCTTGCTTATTTTGGTTGGAGGAATAGGTGGCAAGGGCTTTGTTTTCTTGGACTTCTTGGTGTCAGCTACCTTCAGGAAGGAAAAAAGCGGAATGTAAGTACCTCCAGCCGCCTGTGCCTCCGCATTCCTATCCCACTTCATGTGAGCTTACCTTTTGTAGTTGGTATCGTGTCTGTCGTAGATCGGCAAGGGTGTCTTGAGCAGCATGCACGTCACTTGTAGCCTTCTGGACTGCCACTTTCAACTGTCGCTCTTCTTTAATCATTGTAAACTTGGCTGTTTCTGCCTTGCCTACCAAAATAAATAAATGATGTGGCCCCTTCCCCTGATTCATTCCCTCTAATTCAGTTACCTTTGCCTTTGCTTGTATTGGTAGTTGATGGGTGGTTGACGATTGTTGACTTCTTCATGGCACGGCGAGTGCTGTCCAGCTGCTTCGTAGTGTCTCGCTTTGCCTTGGTGAGGCGGTCGCGTTCTTTTTCAGCAAGTGAGATGGCTTTGCCAATGGTGTCTAGGTCATGATCATGGATGCTGTTGGTAGGCATGGATGTCGTGTCGAAATCGGAAGAGGTGGCCTTGAGTCGCTTTTCATACATCGACTGCTGACGTGGTTTGACCGTTTTACCAAAGAGCAGCGTATCAAAGGCGGGCGTCACGTCCATTCGGAAAATGAATTCAGTGCCATTCTTCGTGCAGGCCTTGGTGACTTCGTCCATGTCGAAAATTGCAGAGAAGACGCCGTGCTTGTTCTGTCTTGCAGTTGGCGTGCTTGTCACGCCTATTGATCGCATGTCAACCTTCTTATGGAGCAACTCGTACAGGGCTGGGGCGTTCATGGAAAGGGTGTACAGCGACCCGGCTGACACGACTGGGCAGTACTGCTGGCAAAATTTGTGGTACCCACAAAGACGAAGGGCTTGGTTTCCGAGCATGATGAGGTTGATTTTGCGGTATTGGAGGCGCTTGGGATGCTTCGGCCCATCGTACACCATATAAGGCTTCAGGTGCTGGTAGATGCGCTTCATCGTGCTGAGCTCGTTGTCAGATGGATCGAGGTTCTTCGACTGCTTGCGCACCATCGTAGCATCCAACAATGGTGGAAGGCTCTCATCCCAGAGCAATCGCGACAAAATTCCCTGTATGGTTCCAAGGCGGCGTGCGGATACATCTTGAGCATTTCCACTGGAGGGCAAGTTGTCGAGATCATACCCCGCGCTATCCAAATCGTCCATGGCATCCAAGTCCTCTTTGTCTTGGTCCTAAAAAAAGGGTGAGCATCAGTGAAATAACCTTGGCAACCTTTGCATGCTCTTAGCCAATCATACATCTTCATCAGCATTGGGGTCCAATGGGGCTGCTTCAGTTGCAGACAAGGGCTTTGGCTGTATCAAGAATGGCCGAGGAAAAAGAAGTCAGACACCAATTTTGTGATTCCTTACCCGCCGAGATCCATTACCTTTTGCCGCTCTTCCTCAGCAACTTTGCGGGCAGCTTTTCTTTGGGAATCCAATGATTCCTATTTATAAAATAAAACATGAGACCAACATTCAGTCATTGCCAGCATGTCATCTCACCATAACGGATTTCAAGTGTGAGATCCGTGCATCATATCCATGCTGCTTCATGCCGGTGAATGATGCCTTGGTCTTGTCCTTCGCCAACTGCCATTCCTGGCGCCTCAATGCTATGCGCACATGGGACCATTGTTTTTTCAATTGACGCGCTTGGTTGACTTCGACTGCCTGTTTAAAAAAAGGAAAACATTGGTTACTTGTTGGACAGCCAGATGAAGGGTAGCATTACCTTGATATTCTCAGCCTTGGTGGCAGCTGCCTTTGCTTTGGCATCGTGGTGGCGTTGTTCTCGTTGGGGGGCAAGCCGCAAACGATGAGTCTCTAAAGTAGCCGCAATATATAAATTAGACATATTCGGAACAGGGAACGTGATAAAAACTCGCAGGAGCAGGCGCAGCAGATATCGAAGCATCGTCCTGAACGTTTTCCCGGAAAGAAGGTTTTGAATGCTGGTTTCCATCTTGTTGTTGTAGATGGATCGCAGCTCACTGGTCATGATACCAAGGTCAGGGCGACGAGTTGTGACATCCACATCCAGGTAGGACCACACTGGACGGTTGGCTTTTGTTGATGCCCGGGTCTTGCTGAAGGTTGACGAGAAGAGGTATTGGATGTGGCCAATAGAGAATAGGTCGTCTGTCAACGCACGGGCAGGAGGAGGAAGCGCGGAAAATGTCATTTCTCGGCCCAGTTCGTCAGGGTGGCGAAAGGCAGCGACAGGGACAAGATCAGATGCAGACTGTCCAACAACAAAAAAGGAAGTGAGTCCATCAGCTGGTTTTTTTTATGTAGTGGCCTGATTTCCATCATACCATTGTACCAATCAGGGTCCGGTGTTGTTGCAAATTTTAACATCGTCGCTTGCATTAAAAATGTCATTTCTTGGCAGTAATTGGTTGCTTCACTCATCGCTGTCTTGAATACGCCAAAAAGCTCATTTTTCAGTGATTGACCTGTGCCAGTGTCTTTGATATCGCTTGCCAAGATCGATGTCAGGCCCTTGTGAGTTCCACGGATCTCTTCTTTTATCGTGGTGGCAGGTGGAGCTGTGGAAGAAGATGGATCGGTAGACAAGGGCGACGCAGCAGAGGAGGAGGACGCTTGCAGTGTTGATGCGGTAGCCATGGCTTCAGAGGACAAAGATGCAAAGGATTCCTTCAGCGTGCTTTTCCAGACTTGCATGAACGCGATCTTCTTGTGGTACTTTGCGGCAAAGGAACCGGGCTTCCAATGGCAGGCATCATCAATATTCTTCAGTAGGCCTTTCGGTAGCCGTAGAACATTGTCCAGCTCGGTCTTGGTCTTGCCATGATCCTTCGCATTCAACAGCTTCGCCTTGATGTACCGCTGCATTTCAAGAATGAGTACCTCCTTGGCCTCCGTTTCATCGTTAAGGCTTAGCAAAGGTTTTGTTGATGGTCGTTCAGACAGCTGTTGAGAACGACGTTTACCCATCAGGACGAAAGCAAGGTGAAAAAAAAAGACGAAGAGAAAAAGGACGAAGAGATGAGTTTGAATTGGCAAGGAAGAAGGGTTTGAAGAGCGGGCGCGTGACCCTTTGACCGGAACAAAGTGATGGAAATATTATGCGTTGGGAAGCTTGTGCGAGGTTTATTGGCTATATCTCCCCTGTCATTCTATCCTCACTTGGTAGCCTTCACTCCCCAAACTGCATTTTTACTCAAAAATGGATGGAGGGATCTGTGATCAGGAAAGAGCTTTTTGATTGGAAGACTCAGGTTTTGTGCAACACCAAAAAAAGTGGCGAGCCTCCTTTTTCTTTCTCTTTTTTCTTTGTTTCCTTTCTCTCTTTGCATTGCTCGCACTTCCTTGGATACCCTGAAAACTGATATATCCGAAGCCGAAAAAGAAAGAAATCGCATGGCCAAGACCAAGCGTGATGCCTGCAATGCACTCATGAAGCATCGACGCGCCATGAAGGACACAGACTATGCTTATCCCTCTGAACATATGCCTCCTTCACCAGTCAAGTCCATGGCAAGCCTGCTGGTCCCAAAGATATATCCAACACCTCACCAACCGGCCGTGAAGGTAAATAGGATATAAAAAAGACATGGAAGCCATGTGTTACTCATCTAATTTTTTTTATTCAGACGAGCCTTCCAAAAAAAAATGCCGATGTGAAAATGGAGCGATTCCTGAAGAATGGTGCCCAGAAAACTACGAGGGATGTACCTGTTGTTCAAGACGAACTTGCCAGGCTGCGGTCCATTCGGTACGACCTCCAAAAGGTAATTCTTGAAAAGGATGGGACGAAGCGGAAGAAATTTACCTCATCTCCTTTATTTTCAAGGCCGAGGAAATAAAAGGCAAAAAGGGCAAGAAGAAGAAAGCCAACAGCAATGAGCCGTCGGTGCCAGCAACTATCCTGAAAAAGACAACCCGCGTGGAGGAAGACCCAAATCACGTCGCCTTGCAAATCAACTGCAGTGACCTTTCGGTGCCAGGAACTGACTACGGGATCGTCACCCTGGCCACAACCGTGACCCATTCAGCAGCAGACCTGGAAGCTATCAAAGAAGGAAGATCGGTGAAGCTCAACAAACCCACCATCATCACTTCACGGGATCTCGTTTGGAAGACTGGCCAATGGAAGTTCAATCAGAAGCTACAACGTGACAAAGCCAAGGTAGGATGGCTAGAAGAGAGCTGGGAGAGTTCTGCGAACAAAACTGACTTTTTTTTTACTAGACTCCCCAGGGCCAAGCTGCAAGTCAAGCTGAGTCGGTGATTGCTAAGAACAGCCTGTCAACAGCCTACGATCTTTCCACCTTCCAATACCGATACGACACCATCCGTGGTTTGGCCCCTGCAGTCCGCGCATTTTACCACCAAGACAAGTTTGAACGCCAGCGTCTCCTCATTGCTTGGCGGACAAAGGTCGTCAAGACGAAGATCGTAGTGGAAGCCAAACGTGAACACCCCCAAGGCACATTAGTCCATGCCATAGGACATGCACCGACGTTTCACCCGCCAACACTCTATCGCCCTCATTACAAATGAAGCAAGGACATCGATGGTGTGTCCAATCTGCCCACATCGAATCATCCACCCCTCCAAGAAAACCTATGGAAACCGCAAGACCAATTTAGGGACAAGTTGCTGCGTCAATCCTGACTGTGCATCATACAAGGCATGCAAGAACTCGTTTGCTCGGGATTCATTATCAGCGACCTGCACTCCGCGCCTATGGTCTGATGACGAATGACCCTGTGGTATTTTGAACCTGGTCTGCTATCACCCCCTCCCCCCAATTTCATCTCTCGACACTTTGTTATATACTCTCCTCCCCATCTGATGGCTCAGATGGACATATATATTCTAAGCATTGAGGACAACAATCAGGAAAGAAAAGAAAAATATCGAAAATGCTCGAAAGCAATCAGAGTATGCTTTTGGTGACAACGGGTGAGCGAGGTCCTCATTTTTGCGCTGTGCTTGTCATACCCTTGTCGAGGAATTTATTAAAACCTAGTGTTTCATGGATAAGCTTGTTGCCAAGTGGCCAAGGGGCAACTTTCGTTTCTTTGGTAGAGTCTTGGTTTCATGACGTGCATATTCGATCGGTAGGGTCGCGGAGGGGGTCAAGGGGGTTTCCAGACGTTCGATGCTGTTGTGTATATGAGCGATGGTCAAAATATTGTCGATGTCGCCTAAAATGGTCTTGAAGAACCCCCGCGTTCTTGGAAGCCCAATCGTAACCACTTCAACCATGGCATACACATCTTCTTGCAAATGCTTCAACAAGTAAAAGGTAAGGTCCGTACCTGGGAAATAAAAATAGGTTACAGGAAATGCTGCGGGGTTTTTTTTGGTTCAACTTTCATACCGACAACCTGGAAGAGCAAGATCATATTGAGGCCATGGGCATCCATTTGGTTTTTGCCAAAAACGGACAAGCGGTAGAAATCAAACGCAGCTGATTTGGCACTGGCACCATCCCCCTTGACCTCGCCAAAGCACGACGAGAAGACCCTTGTGTATTCTTCATATACATCCACGATGTAGTCAGGTCGGCTGGTTGAATCACCGGCTTCATCGGTTGGGATGGTGTTGGCGCTATGATACAAAATCAAAGAAACCGGTGAGGACTCACAGGTTATGATACAATTTACGCTTAATCATACCATTTGGCCAGTTTGGACGGGTGGTCAAGGGCGCACAAAGACTGTATGAATGGATGCACAAATGATGAACAAATCTCGCTTTCTTGCAGCATCGCTCGGTCAAGATCCTTGTGTGCTGGAATCCTGTAAAAAAAAAAAACAATAAATAAATAAATAAATAAAATTCGTCGTGTCAGAGAGTGCAAAAATGCCTGACACTCACAATGACTCCAAGGCAAGAATCACATTCCGAGAGGGCCCAGTGCTGCCATCAGCCATTTCCAAAAGTTTGATCCTTGTTTTTAAAAGGCTGCGAGTGTCGTCTACGTATTCCTAGAAGCCATAGAGGTCAGAAAAAGACAAGAAGTGCATTAGACGGTTCTAACATACAAGCACACAGTCATTGAGTGTAGATTTTGCCAAAGGGTCGAATTTCCTGGCAAGTGGATCCAGTATTGTTCGTCGGAGGCTAGCTTGCATTTCTGGTGACAGTGGATGATTGTAATCTACGCGCTTTTGCAGCAGCATAATCGATGAAACAGCCCTAATAAAGAGAATTTAGAAGAAAGGATCAGAGAGCAACAAAAGCTTACAGTAAATCGCTGATTTTGCTGTCAACTGCAAGAATATCTTTGACGTGTGAGCTGGAGTCATTGCGATATGCTGCAAATGCGGCCAAATCATCTCCGCTGCAATTGGCACAATCATCAATTGGAGCACTGTCGCTGGATTCTGTTGAGAGTGATGCTGGCGAAGGCGATCTAAAGCAGTAACAACTGTTTGTTATACCCCTCCCCCAAAAAATATCTTGTTTTTTACCGGCATATGTGGCAAACGGCGTGCTCTTGCAAAAGATGTCGGTTTTCAAAGTGTTTGTCACATGAAGGGCAGCTGTACCAAGTCCTTGACGTGTTCATGGTAGCCTTCTTACCTCTCGAGCGATACGAAAGTAGGATGTGTTTGTGCACCTTCAAAATATGGTCACGTACTTTTTGACCAGTACTAAATGTTTTTGGATCTTGTCCTTCTTTGATTTCACAGAATGGGCAACAGTTTTGAACTGTCATGGAGAGATGTGAATGGGATAAAAAGAGAAAAAGAAGAAAAGGATGAAAGAAAAAAAAGTTGAAAGGGGAAAAGTAAACAGGCTAAGGTCAATAAATCCCTGGGAGTCAGGGCCGAAAAAAAAAGAGGCACAACAAGCGATTTGCTGTTTGCTGTTGCTGTTGTCTTCGGCAGTTGAACTCCCTGAGTGAACACAGTTGGCGTCACGTCACCTCATTGACGTGTTCGTTGAACCACTCTTCACAGCGCCGTTGTTCTTCTTCTTCTAGCCTCCATTTTTATCCAACCTCACCGCTGTTTATATCTAACCTACTCTATTTTATCTAGCCTCGATGCTGTTTATATCTAACTTACTCCATTTTATCTAACCTTCTCCATTTTATCTAACCTCGACCAGCCTGATTATATCTAACCTGCGTCATTTTATCTAACCTCGCCCAGCCTGTCCTCATCCCTTTTCATACCGTGGACAATGTCCAAGGCGCTGCTTCTGAACGAGCTCTTTGCCTTTGCAAAACCGAAGTAAAAAGAACAATTGCTCTCGTTTTTTTTTGTACTAATTGATAATGATCGATATCTCTTTTGTTGAAAAAAATAGAAGATGGCGCCGAAACTTTTGCTGACAGGCAGCTTTTGGTTCAAAGAGCAAAGCTGGGACAAAAAATCAGGAGAACAAATCTTGTACATTTGAGTCAGCTGGTTAACCAGTGAGAAAAGTGAAAATGGAGATATCCATTCTGGGTGACCAGAAAGCAGGGAAATTAGAAAGGTGGAAAATTTTCTGACAAAAAAAAGCGGAAAAGCCTCCTGGCAGATTTTAGCGGCCGTTTTCTGCGCCAGAGCAGCCCAAGCTTGGCTGAAGAAAGGAGATCAACTTAACGGGGGGCGCAATATAGTAGATTCGTGGGTGCATCTCGGTTTAATACATATAATAAGAGTAAGGAGGCGTGGATTATGTGGGTAAATTCGAAGTCTGGCCGTTTCTTTTTCGTCACAGCTTGTAAATGTGGGCAAGGTTCTCCTTGTCAGTCAGATCAGGGGGCACGCCATTTTCATCCAAGACTGGAGGTGGGACTGGATTAGCGCGTCGTTTTTGGTTTTCGCGGTTCATGAGCCAACGCATAGACAGAAGCAAAATGGTAGCGACCGTACAGCAGCCAATGTAACCGCCGTAACCGCCAACAAAATTTTGGCTAGGAACCATCAGGAACGGGCCAAGGAAGGAGCCGACAGTTCTAAGCTCGCACACACACACAAAAAAAAAAAAAAGAAAAACAAGATGAGCGAGCGTTAGGCTGCGTGCCCCGATTTTTCTTTACCCTGCAGCTACGTAGAATCCATAGTAGGTCACCTTTTTGGTGTAGCCAATGATATTACTGGAGACCACGGCCAATTGAATGGCAATGGATCCACTTAGAGCCCATGTCAAGTAGAACCCAGTCATTTTACCGGCTGTGGATTCGGCAGCAAGCAGGATGATAAAGCCAAGGACAGTGATGCACAAAAAGGCGACGCAGCAGTAAAATTGTTGCCCTGTGACGCGAATAGACAAAGATGCAAGAAGGGCAAAAATGGCCCCCACAGCACCGGATGGCATTTGCATGGCTGTCGCGATCATTGGCTGTCGGCGGCAAAAAAAAAAAAAAAAAATGAACCCTTTTCAGTGGAAATATCAAACTGACTTACAGAAAACCCAAAGGACTTGACAAGGATGACAGCATAGGCGATCATGCCTGCATTTGCCATGCTGAGCAACAGGTTCACCAGGCCGCTTGCGTAAAAATTGAATTCGGACAATGCCTCGAAGATATGGGCGCGCTTGATCGTGTAGGTGCGGGTGGTCATGTTGTCCAATGTGCGATCTTGTACTACCTTTTTTTCTTCTTCGTTCAGCTTGAACAGTTTGGCGTATGGAGTGTCAGGTAGCAAAAAGAAGACAGCAACACCTACGCCGATGGTGACCATGCCAAAGATGAAGTATGCCCTAGAAATGGTCAGTCGGCATGAGGGGCGGGGAGTAAAATCGAAAAGTCTACCATCGCCAAGCACGCCACACGCCCATGGTGCCAAATTCTTTATAGTCGAGTGTGAGAATGACGACATAGCCAAGGGCAGTGCCAATCAGGGCGCCAGTCCCTGCGCTGACAATGGTAAAGGCATAAACAAAGTGCTGCTCTACGGTCCAGAAAAAACAGAGTCAATGGCTGCGAGCTGCCAACACGGCGAGGGAGGATTACCAGATCGTCGAAAGAGTGCATTCAGGATGATGTAGACAATTGGATAGCAGCCAGACTCAAAGGCCTAATTGAGAAGACGAGTTGAGCTTGGCTATCCGTATTTTTGGGCAATCTATTTTTGGTAATGATGCTTGCCCCAAGCAGAAACCGGAGCCCCATGAGCTGTTCAAAGGAATTTGCAAATGCGGTTGCTATGACCACGACACCCCAAATTAGAAGAAGCGTGCCAAGATACTTTGACAGTCGTAAACGCTGGATGAGGATATTATTTGGTACTATCAATTAATTCATATATGGTTAAAGTGAGACAGTGCTATTAAAAAAATTATGCGATCCCCGCTCGAGCTCTGTCCCCCCTTTTTTTTTCATGATCAAAGTTACTTTGGAATACAAGGTAGCCTAGGAATACTACAGCGGCGACCCATGAAAACTGAGAGTCAGACAGGTGGGCATCTTCCATCAAGCCGTACACAGCACTGACCGAGAGGAGGGCCTTGTCTACAAACTAAATCGCAGAGGAAAAAAGCCATTGAGCAATCATAGAGACATAGGGAGTTGGGCTAGGTTTACCGTGACGAAAATCACTGCCCAAACAAAGGGCAAAAGGATCCACAGCATGCGTCTCACCAGTCGCTTCTCCACGTCTGATTTGACGTACGGTGGAGGTGGTGATGGCTCATCAATGTCCTTTTTCTCGGTGTGTTTGTATTCGTCCTCGCTGATTTGCAGCTTTTCTTTGAGAGTGATCTCTTGTACGCTCATTTTGTAGAGCTCAAATTGTGAGAAAAAATAAGAATGGGAAGGGAAAGAGGGAAAAGGTAAAAAAAAAAAGTTTGGAACAAAATGACAAAAGGGGACGGAAACTTTATTAACGCCCAAAATGCACTGCCTGAGTAACCCTCGATCCCCAGCCCGTACAACCCTCTTAACATCTGTACTCTTCACACGCAGGGTGGATGGGTGAAAAAAAAAAGGAAAACCTTGTTTTTTTTATTCTTTCTCGTTCCCGACGTCATCTTTGGTCATGCTACTTTTGCGACACTCCATGGCCGTCAACCGGGGAGAACCACAAATGGAAATACAGGGCAAAAGGAAAATGTCCAGGTGTCACAAGATCCATCCAGACGGCTGGAATGAACCTCTGATCTCCCTGCAAAAAAAAAATAGTGCGCACGTGGGGGCGATGGCATGGCAACTCTCAAACCTACCACACCTTGGCACCAAGAAAAGAAACGAGGTGGGTCAACAATGAATGATGCTTTTTGGTGGGGATATTACCTAAGCCGTCAAGATTATTGTCATTGAAGACGAATGGCATCACGGCGTCTTGCCTTCAATGAAGGTGCAATACTCCGTTGCTGTTGTTAAAGAGAGCAAAGCCTCGCCTTGAATCCCAGCTGTCCAAACGCAATCGAAAGATTGCCGAACCATGAGAGTTTATTTCACACTGGAGAGCATTCTTACCAACTTTTCACTTTTACGATGCTTTTGATCCACACCAGGCCAGCTTTACCAAAAATCATCGGCAGCCCATAAAAGGTGTCTGTTAAACACTACCAGAACTGTTTCAGGGCGGATGTCCAATGGTTTGCTTCAGTGGATCTGGACTAGGTCATCAAAGCCAAGGGGGAATGGCGACGTCAAGAAAAGATTCTTCTTTCTTTCCACGCAAAGTCTAGCACAAGTGGCAACAAAGACCTTGTCAATGATAGGTCCAGCCAAGCCAAGTCGTTGGAGAAAAGAGGAATGCGAGACAAAAGAGCAAAATGGGCACTAAACAGGAGCAAGAGAGAGCTATCGACAGGTTGCAGCAGACGCGAAGAGGCATTGCACGATAGCTGAGTTAGAGGGGCTGGTGAATCATACAGGGGGGGGGGATGATGCTGAATAAATGGCGCAAAGTCATCGCGAGTACAGCTCTTGCTCACTTCCACAGTGGCCTAAGCATTGATTAATCACACTGCAACAAGTCATGTGGAAGAGGCTCGTCAAGATGTGAGCCGAGATAAGTGATTTTTTGCCTATGAATAATGATGATGATGATGAGATTCTCGTAATCAAATTAATCCCACAGTCATAAACAAAGGAAGGTTGCTCTACTATCAGTGTATCAATTGCCTTTATAAGCTTCGTCAACGACAAGTTGGAGGGTCTGAAAAAAAAGGGGTCGAACCTCAGATGCTTGCGCAGAGGGTTCAGCTTCACTGCTTTTGATTCCGTATAATGACCTCAGCCCACAAGCCATTCATTTCGTTTACCAAAGATATCATCCTTTTTAGAGAACCCTATTTGTTCACTCCCATTCTCTCGCCAAAAATATGACATTACCATAGCATGTGAAAGAAAAGGAGAAAGAAAAGAGAAACCTCACAAAAACAGCAAGTCACGGCTAAAAAGCTTCATTTTCCGCTGCATGCCTTTTTTTTTTGTGAGCCTTTTTTTTGTTTTTCTTTTCCTCTCGTTTTTCTTTACAGCTTATTCAACATGGCCACCTCCAACTGGGAATACCCTGAACATCAACAATTCGAACGGTACGATACCCATCTCGTTTTAGAGAGCTTGTCTATTCATGCGCCAGTGTTTCTCTTTGATTAGTGTCCCCACCTTGGACCAAGTCGATCCTAAAGACCACAAAGGTAAAAAAAAAAAAAAAAGCTTTTTAACCCATCGACCATCAACGTCTGATTGACCTTGTACATCATGTACTTTTTCTTTTTGTTTTGTTTTCGATTCATTAGCTGTGTATGCTGCCCGTCAGCAAAAGATCCGTGATGATTGGGTCAAGGTCATGGAAGCCCGTATTATCCGCGAGAAGTTGGACGAATGCTATCGAACTGAAGGCGTCAACCACTGTAAGCGACGCTGACACATTAGCCTCTCGAGATCGATTTTGACTGATACCTATTCTTTTCCTTTTCTTCAGACGACAGCTGCCGTGCTCTTGCCGACTTGTACCTCGGGACCATCAAAACCAACCGTGTCGAAGGTTATCGCAAGAAGGACCGCTCTTAAAACGACACCTCTCCACACCCGATATCACTCTTTTGTTTTATAGTTTTTGATCATTCATCTTCTTATAGATTGCCACCCTACACCCCTCCACCATTTTCTCGCTTTTACCAATAAACACTGTGCCTCTGTTTCTGAATGCATGATTTTTTTTTATTTATTTTGCCTCGACCATTTTGTAATGCTCCAGCGAACAGACAGCCTTGCCGCTGGATTTTGCAGTGTATTTTTTGATATTGGTACAGCCTTGGACGTCACAGGTCTCCATGGGCTTTGGTGATCGCTTGTTATCCCAAGGCTGCCAACCAAAGACCTCGTCGACGGTGAGCTTCTCAGGAATGTTGAGCGTGCTTTCTTGTGGGCATTGGACATAGCGGATGGCATGGGGATCGTGGTGTCGTTTGTGTTTTGGCTGGTCTGCCTCACTGACTTCATTCTTTTTGCTTTTGCCGGCTTGCTTTTTCAACAGTCGGTTGATGGTATCTTGCTACAGAAAGAAAGAAAAAAGGTTTAGAATGCTAGGTTCGACATTTCCATCCAAGCGTGAACGCGCTCTTTTATTTTACCTTGTCCTTTTCAGCTCGTTGAATGCTTTGGTTTTTGCGTCGTCGGGCCACTTCTGATCGTCGTAATGCCTCTTCTTCCTGGGTGCGCAGCTGCTTCTTGCCGGTATCTGGTCAGTAAAAATGTTGAGAACGTTTCCTGGTCTTACCCTGCATCCTCTTTCTCTTACCCATGGGAAGTTCCAGGAGCTCGTCGTCATCCTCTCGGTTCATTTTTGCACGCTGCCGCTTGGTCATGGGCTTGTTGCGAAGCACTTCCATCATATCGTCTTCATCGCTCTCGCTTTCAAGAACCCGCTTCTTGTTTTTGGATCGGCCTTTGGATCGTGATGGGGTTGGGAGCTGCTCTTCTTCATCTTCAGGCTCTTCGTCTTCCTCATCCATTTCATCCACGTCATCATCTAATTCGTCGGACAGCTCCTCATCGTCGTTAGCAAGCTCGTCAATGTCGTCGTCCTCGAGTTGATCAGCTTCCTCCTCGGCATCGCTAAATAATTGATCTTCCTCGGATAGCTCATCAGCAGAGGATTCAATGACTTTCTTCTGATGTTTTCTTGTCTTGGCCATATTTAAAGGTGTGCAGCAAAGAATGAAAATGTAAAAAAAACAGGTAAGCTCTCTCTCCGTCGCTGAAAAAAAATAAAAAGACCCTGCGCCATTGCTCAAAACGTTTTTTTAACTTCCGAATGATCGAGGAACAAAAGATGGGTATGAAGCAAAAAAAAAAATCTAAGAGAGATCAAAACCAGCGTGTGCATTGATGGAGTACAGTAGCTTTCTATACAATAAAAAACAAAGGGTAAGTCGTACACGTAGGAACGCCAGGGTGCCAAAAGAAGGCTTACTCTTTCAGCACTTGGTAACTGGTATAGGCTGGTAGCTTGAGCAAGTTAACGCATGTTGAGCTGGTGGGTAAACGGGTTTCATCGTCACCTGCCTTTCGAATACAGAGTGGGGGTTGCAATTCCTTAAAGCCAAGGATTGGAGGTCGTGCACACGAGGTCACGAACTTGACAAACTTCATACGGTCATTATTGCTGAATTCGTTCAGGGCCTGCCAAAGATACTGGATGGTGGGGTCTGTGTCATCGTAGCTGGCATAAGTTGTGTTTCGTCGAAGGTCTCCCAAATCAATCGGCACCGCAGCTCCTCCCATCAAGATCTGAGCCTCTTGCTTTTAACCATAAAAACGGGTGAGTTTTTTTTTTTTTTTTTTTTTTTTTTTTTTACCTGATTGAACATGCGCAACCATTTGGGGTCAATGATAGTTGAAAGACCGTTAAAAAAGGCCTTGCATTGACGGGCAATTTGCACGTTTAAACGATAGTTGGCCACCAGGTAGACGTACCGAATCTTGTTTTCATTAGTCACTTGGATTTCGTTACCACGAGGGATCAGATTTACAGTGTGGATGCCATCTGCAAAAGAAAAAGAAAAAGTGAACACGTGGCCGTCTTCAGTAATATCCAGTGCACTCTTGGCCATACCATTGTCTGTTAGCGAGAAGTCCAAGCACAAGTCCTCGACATTGCCTTGGAAGTGTTTGACTTGCATCAGCCCTTTGTAAAGATCAGGATCCAGCGAGGGGAGATCGTCCACTGAAAAAGGGCACCCGGGAATACATGATGTTCAGCTCAGATGAAAAATAAACGAAGCCAAGAATGTCGCTTACGATAATTGGCATAGCCAAGACACTTTTTCAAAAAGAAGTCAGCAAACCCTACATCGAGCAGGATCCCCTCATATAGCGCCTTGCCAATGATCATGCCGAGAAATGTGAAATTTGCAAGCTGGTTGGCTGAAGAAAAAAAATGACATGAAGTGAAGCGAAAAGGTCAGCTCGGTTTGGTGGCAGAGCCAAACGGTTTCAGCTTACCATCGATAGCAATTTGACTAGGTTGAGGATACAAAAGTTGATCTGGAGTGGCTGCAAAGAGACCATAGTGGGCATTGAAAGCTTCTTGGCCGAGACTATGCAGAAAAAGAAATGAGATGTATTCGTGCCGATGTCTAACCACTTGCATCGATCTTACCTTGTGAGAAATTCCTTGAACACGCCGCCGCCGTCAATGCCGCTCTCTGGCAGGCCAAAGGCATCGATGAAGGAGATGGCGATCCAATCTTTAAGACTGGCACCAAGCGGGAACAGCTGGCGGTAGCCATCTTCAAAGACGTGATCCCGGCGGATCTGTACTTCCATTTTAGGCCGGCCCCATTCCCGGATGCCCAGGCGGTGTCGATCGTTGGCGATGAACAGTCGGAAAAGTTGCACGCGATGTTCAAAAGGTAGGACAAAGGGAAGATGGTTAAGCAAATTGAGCCTAGGACTGACAGCACTAGCTAGGGCAGAGGTCGTTTTTCTTGAAAGTGCCGTTGGTCGTGAAGTGAGTCCTTGTCCTTCCTGTTGATCTTGTGTTTCTTGTGCTTCAGCCTCAGCCACAACTGCATTCCAGAACCCTTCAGTATCTAAACCTGGGATCAGCCAATGATCCTTTGGACAGAAAGATCGACGCGAGCTATAAGAAAATAAGCAGCAAAGGGGTCAAAAACGCAATAATAAAAAAAAAGTCAAAAGCGTGGGCTTACTCTCGCATATGAACTTGTCGCACGAGCGTGGTGACTGCATGACGAAGTGGTCCAACTTGAACTGCACCCAATGACGTGTCCGTCTCAAATACAGCTGGTCTCCAAAACAGTACAAACCCAATGTTCTACTCAAAAGTAATAAAAGAGGTAAGCCAACGTATTTTTTTCTCTCTCAATGCATGTGCTTCCATTTACCTTGAGGCAAGTTGCCAGGCGGGCTATGTCATCCAAGGAGAGCAAATGGTGTGTGGAAGGCTGGTTATAAAATTCATCATCGCCCACAGTCAGTAGCAAGCGAGATTCCAGTTCACAAAATAGATAGAGTATTGACCAAATGTCAGGCGCAGGGGCATCTAAAAGAGAACAGGTGTCATACACAAAAGCGATTTAGAGGAAGTCTGGCCCGCCATCCTACCCGCAGCATTTTTTTTTTTACCCAAGAGAGCATCACGAGCTTGTTCCAGTTGGTAAATGATTTGGTTATTTTCAAACACAGACATCACGGTCGAGGTGTGCCAGGTTTGCCATAGCAGCTCGATGAATGTTGGCTGGTGCGGCGGTTGATGGTAAAGGAGCGTGTTGAGAAGAGCGTCTTTTTGTGCAGGCCATCGGACAAGGAAGGTGACAAAGAGACTGGACACAGGTCCAATCAATGCCGTATCATGGCACAGGTCGACAAACCGAAGTAACAGTGACTTGAAGTTGGCCTTGGTATACAGCTGAGCAAGTTGATCCTTAACCCAAGGACTGGCATACGAAAGAGGTGCTGATTCGGGCTGCTGGTTGTCCTCTTCCGAGTCACTCGAGTCCAGATCGGATTTGGTCTGTGTTGGGTCCGACAAGTAATGCACAGGCAGCTTGCAGAGCAGCGTTTGAAGGGTTTGTAAATAGGGAATCTAGTGACGGTCATATTGGTCAGCAAGGTTATTCGTCATCACAAAAGAGAGATTTACCAGCAAAGACTGCTGCAGGTGGAGAGATGCATGCTGACTAAGCATGGTGATGTTGATCCACAAGCAAGCGATGTCTTCATCCGCGAAGGCTTGTCCGCGGGGCGTGTGTTGGAAGTAATCGAGAATGGCGCCGAGTAATTCGCCAAAGGGGAGGTTTTGGAGTGATACCAGCTGGGCGTACGATATGATACCAGGGACGGTCAGTATATCCATGGCACATCGCTGCAACAGGTAAGCACGGGATAAAACAGTTGGCGCTGGAGCAGGAGAGGTGATAGGTGCCCAGCTGAAAGGGCTGGCAAGAGGCGCGACAGGCGGAGTCTGCTGTTGGAAGCTGAGAGGAGCAGGAGGAGGGAGGTCTAGCGATTGACCAGGTGAGTCCAAATTCGTCAAAAGGGAGCTGACAACATCTAACACAACCCCATGGTCATGTGAATAAAGTCGAGCATACAGGGCAACGCTGGCAAGGAGTTGGCCCTTTGTGAGCAGGTGGGTCATCACAGAGAGATAGGTAGAGCGGTCGGGATAGTGCGAGGGTTGTGTGATGGTGTGCAGTAGCAAGATCGATTCATGCGATGAGCTCTTTAGTATCAATCGTTCGGCAAGCAGCACCGTCAGCCACGACTTGGTAGCACTATCCATGTTGGATGTGAGGTAGATCTGCAGCCAGGAGACAGGTTCGTTGGCGACGGACATTTGGGCTTGACTGGCAAGCAAGATGTCGTAAAACCTGGAGAGCGATGCGCATGGGGACGATTGGGAGAGCAGCAGCAGTAGGCGCAGACAAAGGACAAGACAAGGGACGAGTGCATCCGTAGCTTCGGGTAGCGTCGAGTACGTACCTGTAGCGGCACTTTGCAGATGTTGAAGCGCCTGATCAAGCTGGCGTCGCCATTCCTGCCGGCACACACCGGCTACTGTTCGTCCTCGATAAAACGACTAGAGCAAACAAGAAACATTAAAGTCAAGGGTTCGCCGCTCTGGTCGCTTTTACCTGGATCCTGATAGCGCTCTTCCAACGTAATCGGTCCTTCTCTCTAGCCTTTCTTTCCTCTTGTGCCTTGGCCATGAGACTCTTCTTGTCTGATTGAGTCCGCACACCACCAAGGTTGATATTTCGTTTTGATTTATAATTGCCTTCAAACGAAAAATTCATGGCTGCAATAAAAGATTTGAAATGGAAAAGAGAGGTGACGTTTTCAACGCTTCAAAAGGTTTCGAGTCAAAAAATCCCAACCCAGCACTTTTTTATTTTTATTTTTTATTTTGTTTATTTTTGGGCACTTTGCTACGGTAGCAATCTTTGTCATGAGCCGTGATTACGATCGATATGTCAACAAATGGACGTTAACTGCCTTTGCAGCCTCAACGGCAACAGCATCCGCCATCCTCGGCTACCAACATTGGCAGCAGCGCAAAATCAACAACAAAATCAAACACCAATCGCGCCGATCGTCTTGGTCAGCCACCGATCCATCGTCAACGCGCTCCTTGCCATTGGAACTGCGGCCTATCTTGACGGGAGAACGGGTGATCCTAGGGGATGCAGCCATGGAGAAACTCGAAAAAAGCTTCGTGGTTGTAGTTGGCGTGGGTGGCGTTGGGTCATGGACAGCATTGATGCTGCTACGGGCTGGTGTCAAGCGCTTGCGCCTGATCGATTTTGACCAGGTGACTCTCAGCAGCTTGAATCGACATGCCGTTGCAACTTTGGACGATGTTGGCACTCCCAAAGTGCGCGCTATGCAAAAGCATCTGAAGCTCATTGCCCCTGACTGCGACATTGACGCTCGTATCGAGCTGTTTTCAGCCGCCACCGCCGACGACCTCCTCCGCGGCCAACCCGATTATATTGTCGATGCCATTGACAACATCCAAACCAAGGTCGACTTGATTCATTACTGCTATGACCATCAACTCAAAGTGATCAGCTCCATGGGCGCCGGTGCCAAATCGGACCCATCTCGAATCCAAATCACCGACATCAGCGAAACCCTGGAAGATCCGTTAGCCCGCACTGTCCGTCGCCACCTGCGCAAGTTCAACATTGATCGAGGCATTCCCGTCGTCTACTCCACCGAAAAGCCTCATCATGTCAAACTCCTGCCTCTGGGTAATGCATTTCCCATAGAAAACGAAGAAAGATCAGCTGCTGACTCCACCGCTTTCATCTTGCATAGAGGAATCACGTGTGGATGAGGCAGATGATTATGCTGCGCTGCCTGATTTCCGCTCTCGTATTCTTCCCGTCCTTGGCACCTTGCCAAGCCTGTTTGGCAGCTCCATTGCTTCCCATGTTCTCCTAGATCTGACTCAATACCCTGGCTACGACCCACTACCAATCAAGCTGCGCGATGGTTTATATAACCGCCTGCATCGCGACCTCCTGGCTCGAGAAAGCAAGATCTTCAAATCAAAGTAATGGTTGTGGCAAGAAAGAGCTGGGGCTGGATCTTACCTGGGTTTTTTTTTTCGCTTAGGTTTTGCCCCTTGGATTTGCGCGACGTTGCGTATATCTTTGAGGAAATTTGGCATGGGGAAAGTGTGCTGTCCGGGCCACAAAAGCAAGCTGTGCTCGTGCGCTGGCACCCTGGCAAACCATTGTCGTTGATGAACACGGTAGTTTTGTCCAAGGCAGAAGCAAAGCAGCATGACAGACTGTCGGTCGACGTCGACTTGGTAAAGCAATATGGAAAAGGTAAAGCCAAAGGACATTGAGCCCCACGTGATCTGACCGATGCATTTGACTTTCTCCTTAGATATTTGCGACAAGGTTGAGCTACGCCTACAAGAACAACAGCAATTAAGACGGCTCTGGGAAGGCGTATATTAAACCCCAACATTTTAATAAACGACGTTGGAAGTGGCGTTTTTCAATGTCAACCACTCTCTCAAATCAACAAGGCGAGTGTTGGGGGGGGGGGGGTAGCAAACCCTGTGAACTACGACGGACAAAAGACGTGGCATTCAGCATGATCAAGATGATGTTCTGTTCTTGAAAAGTGGACTGATACCTGGAAAAATGATTGTCTTGAAACATATCGGACGCAACGCCATGTGACAGATTTAGAGGAAGGTACGAGTTTAATGATTTTGTATGTACAAAAGGGGGGGCGTGAGGTTAATAAAAAGAGAGAGGGAGGAAGATAATCCTGTAGGCAATCAGAAAAAAAAAAAAAAAAGGCGGACCGTGCCTTGATTAGAACTGTACAGGGATTTTGTCGATGTCATCCTTCACTTCTTGCCAAGACTCCAAATTCTACAAGAAAAAAAAAATCAGCATGGCGGAGGAGAGGTCGGAATCAAAAGCAAGGATGCTAACCTTTTGGCAGTATCGAATATGGGCTTTGGCAAACGCGAGCAACATGTCCTTGAGGTCGCTTATTTTTTCAGTTTGGAATCTATCTAGATCGGCCTGTACATCCTTGGAAATTCCTTCCAAATCCAACTGAGTAATATCCAAAGCCTCTTCCAGCTAGTACGGAAGGTGAGCGCGTGCATCCTATATTTTTTTTTATCGGCAACTTACAATGTTAATGGCATCCTTTGTTTTTCCAATTTGGTTACGTCTTGTTGCCACAGGATCCACATCGATCAGGCCTTGAATAGTGTGGCTGACGGCATTGACCATTTGCATAGGACCGGACCAGGCGTACCGGGATCGACGGCGAGCAGGGCTGGAGATGGAAGCACGGCGAGCTGATGGGCTGGAAGTGGTAGGGCTGGTGGGAGGGCGAGCATAAGGGTTGCTTTGCACAGGATCAAAGCCGTTGGGTGCGCTGATAGGGTTACCATCGGCATCGACAGTACCATTGTTAATGTCGTCCACGTTGACAGCGTTTTGTCCGATGGTGTGTTCGCGGGCGATTGCTTCTTCCAGGCGCCGCGCTTCCCCTTCCATGTCCGACAGTTCCTGCATGTGCTCCTTTTTCGAAGCCAAAGATGTTTCGATCATTTCGACCTGGGCATGTTTCATGTGGCGGAATTTGAGCACCTGCTTAATCGTGTGGGCAAACTGGGCATATTCTTGAATAGGTTCGGCAAAGTCGCCTTCGAGCATTGTCACCTAGACGGCCCGAAAAAAAAATAAAAAGTCAGGCATCCCATCCTTCAATGCACGTGCTGAGTAGTGTTTCACAAGTACCATTTCACCCATGTTTGAATAGGAGGCATCGACGGCTTGACCGATCTTTTCAATAGCATTCGCCACTTCATTTTCTTCATTCAGACTGAACCCATTGTACACAGCTCCGAGTTCGGCATAGTCGTTTGCTAATTCTACAAAAAAAAAAAAAAAAGTGGAGGTCAGTGATCGCCTCCTACATCAAACCCGGAGATAACTTGCCACCAAGACGACGAATGACTTTGCGTTGGCTTTTCTCTAGGTTGTTGCTCATGTAATTGGCGACACGGTAGGTGAACTGCTCAGATTCTTCGAATTGAGGGTCAGGGTTGTTCAAAATATAAGTGGCAGAGGGAATTGGTATCAGGTGACTGGAAAGGATATGATTCGAGTTGCCGCGGGCAGCAAGGATATCGTTATTGACTATCATTTGCATCGTATTCTTAGGCATGATCGAGAGTGGAGGCGAGTGCAGGACATCCGACTATGAGAGAGACGCTTAATAAGAGGTATTTCCATGCACTCGTTTTTCTGTACCCATGGCACACCCGATTCGAGAAACCGATGAAAGACATGGTCATGGTTCAAGACAGGATGCTTGGCAACACGGTTCAAAAAGGTTTGGAGCATGCGTTTGCGCTTTTCCACCATGGCAATATCATCTTTGACTCGTGTTTGCAAGGCAGCGTAATCCACTGTAAAACGAAAGCATTACTAAGAAGCTGTGGAGGTCGTCTACTGCCAAGACATGGACTTACTTATGGAATGCTTCTCGGGAATCGGGGGGACAATGACGGTTGGATGGAGTTTGGTAAGAGCTTTACAGAGAGATTCAAATTCGCTATAGCGATGCTTCGATTCCATACTCTAAACATTGAGCAAATGTGCAAAAACCAAACGAAACATGTAAGAAGGGAGACGACAGATCAAACGTGAGACTTTACCCCTAAACGAATGTTGTAAGCAACGTAAGCTTTTCCAGCAGCGTCGGATTGTTTCTGTGAACCGGTAATGTAGATAAAACTGTCATCCGAGGTCAACAGCCGATGAATGTTGCAGCTACATGGTGTGTAATATGAATTTGCTGTGGTCATTATGAATAAGAAAGGAAAGTGGCGACAGAACGGATGAGACAGAGAAGAACAAAAGGTGCACTGAAAAAGTGGGAAAGAAAATGGTCCGTTGGCGGAGAATGAATTGCAGCTTTGATCTTGGCTGGATTGTTTTTTGGATCGTTTTTTTAGCTGGTGATAAAGACATCCCAAAACGAAATCGTACACAAGTTGGTCGGAAAACCTTTGTTCCTCGATCCAATATTACAGTATCCTCATCATTTATGGAGTACTGTTCTCATGCAACACTGGAGCTTGATCCGTTGGTTCAAAAGCGCTGGGCAGTGATCCATTTTTTCATTGAATAATGGCCTGTGGGTCGCTCGATCGACCTGTGCAAAAAATCATCGAAAATTAGATCACCTGGAATTTTGCGCACAGATAGTCTGGGACTCTCGTTGTGAAAATGGACTAGTTAAAGGCATACTGGAACAGGCGGGTGGTGAATAAAACATGCCAAAATCCTACCTCACCTGATTGGCTCTTCACTGAGCAGCAATGATCATGATTAAAAGCACGGACCTTTGAGATAAAGTGTCTTGGAATAAGCATCCTATGAAGCTGCAACTTCTCTACAGGTTAACTAGAAGTGACAAACAGTTGCCCATGGCGGCTTTGCCAAAAAAAAAAAAAAAAAAAAAAACTCACTCCCCCTTTCGCAGGCGATCAGTGGCCATGCTGCATCATGGATCGACAAAACAGGGGAAAAGGAGGTATGGCGGAAGGTTAGAGCATGGCCAAAGCCTGGACTATTGTTTCCATTAGAATACCTTCGTATAAGGGTATTGTTGTTTTCATGTTTTTTTATTTTGCATGACATCATTTGACATGGAGCAGAAATGTTTGCTACTTGATGCAGAAAAAAAACAAGAGGACTTTTTGGGCGTGTAAAGGAATGTTCGGAAAGGGTAGCACGAAAATGGTCGGGCATCCTCGAGCCCGGAATGACAAGACATTTGGGCTAGCGCCCAATGGGAAGAAGAGGGTATTTTGGAAAGATCATCAACAGGCAATACCTTATCTCGGCAATTTAGAGTTTTCTTGGCTCTGGTCCAATGGGAGAGTGTGCTTTTGGAGAACTTGTGGCTCATTAGGGATAATTTTAGCATTGACACCTGATAAATGCGTACACAAACGATAATGTTATGGGTTATGAGGGAAGAGTAGCACTTCCAGCGAATCTTTTTTTGGTGGGCCTGGTGAACCATATGCAAACAATAAAATACCCTTTGAGGGAGGTGCAAATTGGTCTTGGTTACACACCGCCAAAATCCAACGAGAATGGGGAATTTTGCAATTTTTTTTTTGTGATCCGCTAGTTTCCTTTTGGGGATTCAAGGTTTTTTTTGACTTATTTTTGCTAACTGTTTTGAAAGGTTGGATGATTAGGAGATGTGTCCTGCTTTGACTGTTTGTAAAGAGAGTTTCATGATCATGCTGCGATTCTTTTCAAGGGGAAAAGGAGGATGGTGGCAGTAATCTTCAAGGGGGTTTAAAATCAAAAGCAGCAAATCGTTGTTGGTTACACAAGGCCGCTAAATACTTTATTTTTTGATACCCTCCTTTTTTCTTCCTTTTCCTTTCTATTCATTTTTTTTACTAGTGGTTTTTTTTTTTGCATGTCAACGTAAAAACAGTCTCTTATAATTATTTATTGTTGTGTATAGTATCCAGGTTATCTTTTTTTGATTACTGCCCTGCCCCTTTCCCCTGAGCTGATACCGCGTTCCCAGCTTTTTATTTCTTCTTTTTGTACAAGTAGCTCCATTAGACATTTTGTTGTATACTGTTTAGCATGGAAAACTCTGATTTGGAACGCACATTTTCCTCTTCATCTCGCATGTCTCGTCGCCCTTCACAGCGGGAGCAAGGTGGACCTCCCAGACGTCAGCGATCCCT
The DNA here is from genome assembly GCA_002104935.1 of Hesseltinella vesiculosa. Lineage (NCBI taxonomy): Eukaryota > Fungi > Mucoromycota > Mucoromycetes > Mucorales > Cunninghamellaceae > Hesseltinella > Hesseltinella vesiculosa. The sequence continues at coordinate 283,401 of MCGT01000033.1, read as the reverse complement.
GGTGCGGCCTGAACGTGAACGAGTGGATGCCACTCACCGACAATACCACTATCGTCAACGCACAATCAGTCGCGGCCAGCCTCAAACTGTAGCACCAAGTACCACGGGTAACCAGCCATATTTACAAAACCAGTATGCTCCTCTTAGCCCAGGTGCGTACGTGCCAGCACATGAGCAGCCTCCTATTGTCCCTCCTGGCTCTCCCCCTCCACAACCATATCACCAACCTCCTCAGCCATACCAGCAACATCCTCCTCAGCCATATCAACAACATCCTCCTCAGCCGCATCAGCAACATCCTCCACAACCGTATCAGCAACACCAGCAGCCTCCACAAAACCACCGCCAACCCCCACCTCCTCCCCCAGCCACGTCAAGAAAAATTAGCTTGCGCCGCAAAATCAGCCAGCGCTTGGAACGCAAACCTACCAACAACCGTCAAGTTTACGTGCGCCGTGGCAAAAGCATTCTGGCTCGAGATAAGAATACCAACGTGCTCTTCGACGAACAGCAAGAAGATATCCACGCCGGCGCTATCGACTTGACAAAACCATTGACTTTTTCGGAAAAACTGCCGGATCCCTGGTGGCTCTACTGCCGTTTACTGACCTGTTGTATACCTGGTGCCATTTTAAGCATCTTTGGTAAGCTGTCACTCCTTCCCAAAACAAACAAAAACATCGGCTGACTCTCCTATTCTTAAGGCATCTCCACAAAACCTGCCCAACGTGCTTGGCGTGAAAAGATTGGGCTTCTGTCCTTTATTCTATCGATCATGGCGTTTGTGGGTTTTCTGACGTTTGGCTTCACCCAAGCCGTGTGTCCCACACCTCCATTGTCAGTGCAGGGTGGCAGCGTCAATAACGGCTACTTGATCATTCACGGTTGGGCGTATCTTTTGGCCGAATGGAATCACCCTGCAGCTCCCGGGATGAATGCTTCAAACATCATGTACCCTCCAGTGAACGCCGGTGGCTACGATGCCTCCTTTTTGTTCCAGAAACGAACCCCTGAATGTGATCAGATCTTCACTCCAAAAGCCGCAAACACCGCCAAAGTCTATTTCCCTTGCCAGCTCTTCAACCCCAACAGTACCACTCCGCCCAACCCAGCCCAGTTCTCTAACACCACCGACTGCCACAACTCGCCCAAGGCAACGGCCATGTACAACCAATTTGCCGATCAAGGTGTCCCTACCAAGAAAGGACTGACCAAATCTGCTCGTGTCTATTATGATTGGGATCATGTCTCTACCTCTGGCGAACAGTTAGTGGTGTACAATGGGTAAGCGCAGAAAGAAAAAAAAAACTAGCTTGCCCTACCACCAGCCTAACCTTTTTTAATTCTCGTCTCCGCTCCCCCCTTTTTTTTAATAGGGATGTTTGGAATATCGCCTTGCTGAATTCGTTACCAACAACAGTGTGGAATGTGCCAACGAATGGGTTGGTCAGTCAACTTCAAGCAAACCCCAGCAATTTTATTGGCAAAGACATCAGCCATGTGATCTCGTCAACAAGAGCAAACGGTGATTCCCTCAAGCTTGAAGCCCAGTGTTTGTCCCAAACAATCAAGGTAGGCTCCATGGACACTTTGAGTATCGGTTGTATCAGCTCCGACATTGTGCTGTACGTGTCGCTGGTCGTCATTCTCGGCGTGATCGGCATCCGTTTTGGCCTAGCTGTTGTGTTTGGTTGGTTCTTGTCATGGAGACTCGGTCACTTTAAAGAAGGCAACTCTTACAAAGCCCGCATGAAACGTCAAAAGGAAATCGAAAACTGGGCCTCCAACATGGCTATGACCGGTCCCCTCAGCAAAGCTCAGCGGCAGACCATGTATTTTGGCAACAACAACAACCAAAACAAGCGCAAGTCATTATTCCCTCAAACCTCCCGTTTCTCTACACATCGAAACCTCTCTGGTCGCTTCGACGGTGTCCAAACCCCCACCGGTTCTAACTGGCGCTCTCCTAGGTAAATTGGCAAACAGGGAAAAAAAAAACGGAAAAAGGTGCCTGACCATCTTTCTTTCTGCTTTAGCGGCATGGACGGTTTTGGCGGTCGTCAATCCACCTTCTTCGGATCCACACCGTCCTTCCGAATGCTTGGCGAAAACAGCCCTCGCCGCTCATCGATCTCTTCCGACTTTAACAGCGGCGAATCCTCCAGCTCAGGATCAACTACCTGTCCTTTCCCACTCTCACCTCACGTCGTACGTCAGCCAGCTCCTGATTTCATGCCATTCAAGTTTCCTTTGGCCCACACCATCTGCTTAGTCACTTGTTATTCCGAAGGCGAAGATGGCCTGCGCACGACCCTCGACTCCATTGCTACTAGCGATTACCCCAACTCGCACAAGATGATCGTGGTGATCTGTGATGGTGTCATCACCGGCTCCGGCAACGCACAGTCAACACCCGATATTTGCCTGGGAATGATGCGCAACCTGATTGTGCCCGAGCACCAAGTCCAGCCAACACATTATGTCGCCATTGCCGACGGCAGTAAGCGAAACAACATGGCCAAGGTGTATGCAGGTTATTACAAATACGACGACAAAACAATCGACCCCTCGCATCAACAGCGCGTGCCCATGATCACCATCGTCAAGTGTGGCACTCCTGCCGAAGCTTCCTCGGCCAAGCCAGGAAACCGTGGCAAGCGCGACTCCCAGATTGTCCTCATGCAATTCATGCAAAAAGTCATGTTCGACGAACGCATGACCACCATGGAATACCAACTCTTCAACAGCATGTGGCGCGTCACTGGCATCACCCCCGATCAATACGAGCTGTGTCTGATGGTCGATGCCGATACCAAGCTCTTTCCTGATGCTCTCACACGAATGGTCGGTTGTGCCGTCAAAGATCCTGAAATCATCGGCATGTGCGGTGAAACAAAGATCGCAAACAAGATGGACAGTTGGGTGACCATGATTCAAGGTAGGACAATGATAATGGGATGTGTGACAAATGAAATGAGAAACTCATTTTTTTTTCTCACCCACGGTTTTCAGTGTTCGAATACTATATTTCTCATCACCAAAGCAAGGCTTTTGAATCTGTGTTTGGTATTGTCACTTGCTTGCCTGGCTGCTTCTGCATGTATCGAATCAAGGCACCCAAAGGCCCGGACGGTTACTGGGTGCCTATTCTTGCCAACCCTGACATTGTGGAACATTACTCGGAAAACGTGGTAGATACCCTTCACAAGAAAAACCTACTCTTGCTTGGCGAAGATCGTTACTTGTCCACCCTGATGTTGCGCACGTTCCCCAACCGAAAAATGATGTTTGTCCCTCAGTCTGTGTAAGCATGCGCCTCTCATTTTTTTTTTTACCTGTCCATTTCAGATCAGCACCTTACCCTCCCTATTTTTTTTTTTTTTTACGAAAAAGTTGCAAAACTGTGGTACCTGACACATTCAAAGTGCTATTGTCCCAACGCCGTCGTTGGATTAACTCGACCATCCACAACCTGATGGAGTTGCTGTTCGTGCACGATCTGTGCGGGACGTTTTGTTTCTCGATGCAGTTTGTTGTCTTCATGGAACTGGTCGGTACCTTGGCACTCCCTGCAGCCATTTCTTTTACGCTGTACCTTGTTGTCAAAGCCATTATGGGTCAACCTGCAGTGCTGCCTTTGATCCTTCTGGCCCTGATTCTCGGTCTGCCTGCCGTCCTGATTGTCATGACCAGCCGCAAGCTGGTGTACGTCGGCTGGATGTTCATCTACCTATTTTCTTTGCCTGTCTGGAACTTTGTCCTGCCTGTCTATGCCTACTGGCATTTTGACGACTTCTCCTGGGGTGAAACGCGCAAGGTCGAGGGCGAAGACAAGGAAAAGAGCCATGGCGACAAGGAAGGCGAATTCGACAGCTCGGTGATCACCATGAAGAAATGGAGTGACTATGAAAAAGAGCGTCGTGTGCAAATGGCCCAAGAGCGCAATCTGCCCACTCCTCGCTTCTTGGATCGACCCCGCAGCGCCTTTGACATCTTCAAGGATTATGGTGTTCCTCGCAAGGCCAACTCTGCCGGCTCCAACGACAGCGATACTCCTTTTGCTGACCAGGACGCCATTGCCTTGGCCGAATCTTCCTCGTCGCCTGACACCTATCACAGCCCACCACCTCCACCACACCAACAACATGAACCTTACTACCCCGACGAACACCAACGCAATGCACCATCCCCACTTGCAACAAGAGATCTTCCCCCAGACGATTCCATCCTCATGACAGAAATGGCCGAGCCTTCCTCTCCCACTACCATCCCTCTTAGACCCATCTCACAGCAGCAACGGCCCCAACCACAGAAATCTGGCTATCGCCCCTCTTTGGCCCCCATCTCACCCACCTCACCCACCTCACCTCAACATGGCCCATCCTGGCAAAGCAGTAATTCTTGGGCCGATCCCGCACCCCACCATTAACCATCCTTACCACACAACGACTCTTAATACAAATAAAAAAATATAACAATCGTATTTAATTTAGTAATACCATTATGTGGAGGTAGGCACCTTTCAAAAACCACCCACATCTGATTACAGTAAAAATTCGTTCTTTGACCGTCCATGGTCAAAAATGAGCCAATCAAATGTCGATGGCGAGGAACCAGCAGCAAAATTGGTCAATTCCAAGAGGGCCATTGCATAAGAGAGCACACCAACGACGCTGCCGACAATACCAACAAAGCAAGATGCTCTGCCGTGATCTTGTCTCGCTCAAGGCGCCGCAGGGATCGTTGAGCTATTCTTGGTTAAGCAGCGCTTCCAGAAATTTCCTCGTCACAACGGGGAGCTGCATTACTGAAAAAAGATGGTCTTTTTTTTTTTTTTTTTTTTTTTTTTTTATCCAATTCTCTTTTACGATTTTCTTTCTCTCAAGTTTGGCATCAAAAGGCAGGACAACTACCCCGGAAAGATTGTCAGCTAATATCAGGATAATAGTCGATAACTACGTTGTCGCGAAAGAATCATTGCCAGCTGGTCCGTCAACAAGAACCATCTTGATAAAGATCAGTTACGTCATAATGGCAGCAATGTTTGGCCTTTCATTGAAGGTTGCCAACAAAATACCTCTGTGTGATACGTAAGTCACCGCTCTTGTTCATGAATAATATTCATACAACTTTTTTTAGTTTAAAAGCAAAACCAAATGGTCTGATCGCACACCATGACTTTGGTGACACCGACGGTGAGTCCTCCGTTCTTATTAGTAATATACTCATTCTAGGTTATTAGGTTGATGCCTGTGACTTCTATGTCATTGTTGGAATGAATGCACTCCCAGTTACTGCAAATGCAACTGAAACTCCTCAATCGTATCCGCCGGATCTCTTTATTCTCTGTCTCTCGATGCGGCTGCTATTTTCGAACTGTTTACAGCAAAGCTCGATTTAGTCAAACCAGTGTCGCCGATTGCAAATCAACCAACAACCACTGGCGACAACGCACCATCCGTTAACTCAGCTGATGACCTGCACGAGAATGATTCTCACGGCAGCAGCAGCACTGAAATGGAAACTGAATCCTTTTTTTACGGCAATATCTACCAATTGTCTGTGCGAAATCTATCGTTTAGGTATGATCATACGACATCGTTACCTGCAGCAAATGCTCTTCCTAGTAGCTCCGAAGCGGACCCTGATCTCCGAATGAATTACAGCAAATGACGCGATTGGAGCAATTTGCGCAGGAATTTATCAGTTCTTCGACTTTTTTTGGCAAGTAAAGAATTATATGGCCAAGGTCAAAAGAACTGGCATGTAAGTGAGTGAAATATTAAAGTAGGCACACTCTAACAAAAAGAAAATAGTCACTCCATGACTGGCGTTGTCAAATCTACAATATTGGGATGAAAGCACATCATTGGAACAGACTGCTTGCCGAAATAGATGCCATATCGCTGGACCAATGTGAGAGCCTTCTGCCAGAATATGTCACCGTTTTTGATCAACTTCTGGGTATTGGCGACAAGACCAAGAAATAGAAGCAAGGCACTGTGCGGAGGTTGAATATGGCAATGTGTTTTCTTCGTTTTGAGAAAAACTTGTGTACGCTTGTGTAGCACGTTTGCATGATTGGACCAATGGGAAATTTGCAGGAGTGAACAAACTCATGAATGGTGGTTGGGTTGAAAAATCAGGTCGATTGGTGAAAGCCGCCCAGCCAAAGTTTTGCCATTTTCGCTGTAGTAGTTGCTCGCCATCGATTTTAATGGTACAAACTCCACAAATTGCTGCATCCGAGCTTTGTCACCGTTTTGGATCTTCATTTCCTCGGTGCTGTTTATCAATGATGACCCCCTGATGAGAAATTCTTTGCCATTCTTGTTGATTACAATGTCTTGTTGGTTGGCTGGTGCACAGCAAAAAAAAAAAAAGATTAGCCTGGTCAGTAATGCCAGCTAATTGTACAAGCTTAAAAAATCCGATGATGGTTATTTCGTCGTCATCGCTCACCATGCTGCATATCTGGCGGCATTGCGACCAACACTGGATGCTCTGTTTGGGATGAAGGTAAGTATGATGCAAAATCACGCATGTAGTTTTTTCTCTTCATATAAGCATTTTTTGCAGCCATGGCGACATCGACCAATCAAGCTGTGTTTAAGCAACACGTTGACAATGCAATGCCTTCCCTGAATTGGCCAACGTTTCAAGAAAATGCTGCTACTGGTTCTGATAGCCCTATGTCTATTATCTTCTGGGAAGCCAAAAATAAGAAATAAAAAACCGACCGAGGCGAAACTGCAGTACAAATCCATCACAGGACAATCAATATCAGTATCACCATTCGTATGACTCTGGCTTGCTTATGATTTTTGGTTCTATTAACTTAATCATTGTGACCTTGATTTTGACTTAGTCTCTTGCAAATGGGAGCCATGCATTTTTTTACGTGCAAAATATGGACCAATTTTTCGATGTGGTTTTTGTTCAGACTGTCCGGGGGTGACAGGTCCCATTGGGGAAAATGGCCGATTTTTTCATTTTTTTAGCTGAGGCATCGGAGAAATCAAAACGCACTTGGCAAGGCTCATTGCCCTACGTGCTTGCACCAGCTAAGAAAGCATGTGCGGAGACTGAATGTGTCCATTCATTCTTTTTCTCAAAATGAGAAAAAAAATCAAGATGCTGCGCACCACTTTTGAGTGATTGGATCGATGTGAAGTTTTGCTTGAGTCCGCAAAACCATGAACGATGGCAGTGCTGAAAAAATTAGGGCGTTCGGCAAAGGTCGCCCAGCCAACGCTTGGCCAACTGCGTTTTGACACCTCCGATTCCTCAGCTAAAAAAATAAAAAAGTCGGCCATTTTCCTCAGGGGACCGGCCGACCCCCCTGGACCGTCCGATCAAAAACCATCGTGCAGAATCGCTTTAAATAAATTCACCCAAAATTTTGCACGCGAGTTCAACATGGTGAGAAATGACTTTGAATTCATGCTACAGCTCTCTCAGGCACAGGAGGAGTGCTCGAGGGCTGGCAAACATGCACTAAAACTATATCGCATGCGCTTTTTTATTTTTCGGCTCCTACTGCATATAACCTGGCAGCCGCTAAATGCAGGCGGAAGAAAGAAAACAAAAAATCATCTATTTGAACTGAAGGCATGCTTTCTCTGAAGCAGCTGGCGTTATTCAAAAATACTCATGGCAGACTTGCACAAGACCAGACACAGTGGTACAGCCTTTTAGCCGCATCCGCAGTTGAAGCATGACTTGGTCACCTTGTTTGGCGCTGTCTATGCCAACAGATTCCTCGCGCTGTAACCACCTTTTTGTAAATAACGTGCCTTATCCAGACATGGTTCGATGGCACCACATGGTTGATCAAGCCACCCAGACCATGAAACCCATTGAATTTTTCCCGGCACGTGCTTGGGTACACAAGCTTTGCATTTCTTTACCACCTCCTTAAATTTGTTCTTGTCATTTTTTTTCTCGCTCTTTTTCTTTTCCCCCTTCAAATCGCTGCGGTCAAAGCCAAGAGGGTACGGTAGATTGTGGGGTTTTATGATAAGAGAGAGCTTCCCAATTGTTTCCAACCTATTGGTGTACTGTCGAAAGAAATTGTATTTCTGCAGCGACGAAAAAAAAAAAAAAGGCAAAGGTGTAACGCGACGTGTGAATTTTGCCTATTCCTTGGTAAACTAACCCACAATTAAATGATCCGAGGCAGACCAGCGGATCACAAAATAAGAAGAAAAAACCTTTTTTTTAAAGTTTCGAGATAGAAGGTTGGGTCTGGAGAACGAGGCAAAAGAGGTTTTGAAAAAAGAAAAAAAAAAGGAAGAGAAAAAGACCAATTGTTTTTGATTGTCTTTTATACTTGGTCCTCTTTTTGTTTTTGTCAGTTTCTTTTGAGATTCACAGCGTGGCTTTTTTTTTTTTTTTTTTGATTGTGGGTATTTTCACGAAATTGCATGCACTTGGGTTTATTAAGTGCCCAGGATTCATGTAACACAGGAGCCGTCTGGTTCTTGTGATCTCCTTTTTATTCGTTCTCATCACCGAGGCACGACGATTAAAATTGTACATAGTTCATGCCGATTGTCATCAAGGAACGGGCTTCCATTGGAATGGTGCTTTTCAAAAAAAAAGTCGAGTCGGGTAGAAGCGATGGTGTTTCTGACTGTTCCCCACAGTTACTAGGTGAGAAAAGATGGATCTGTGCATCCTTGTGAGTGTTGATTCCCATACATGGAGAATTATTTTTGGCCATCGAATTCATGGAACATCCATAAACGAAAAAAAGAAAAAAAACCAAACACATCCATTTGATTTCGTCACGTGAGATGAATTCTTGTTTTATTGTTCTGGGTTGTTTCTCGCTTTTTGGCTTCGGTGTTTTCATATTTGGCAATCTTAAGGGGCGTAAGGTGACACTGGATCAGCGTGACATTTTCAAAGAGAAAAAAAAAATGTTTTTTTGTTTGTGTTATACGACGTTTCCTGTTTTGTATGAACCATTGTTTTTTTTGCCAGCCTATTTTACTTGTTGATCGTCGATTGTGTGTGTAGTAGATAATCAGTGTTGGTTAGGAAACAGGAGGGGTAAGCAGACCTGCATGAATCTGCATCGCGCTGAGTCTGAAAAATGCACTTTATTAGGAGTTTTTGACCTGCCATGCTGGCCATTTCACTGGCGATGGTTCTTTTTTATTCTTCTGTTCACTTTACTTGCATATGCCCTATACGAATGATAGAGTTGCTGAAATAAAACATGTGAACAAGGATGTGCATTGTCACTTATTTAAGCTGGTTTGTCGGCATGTAAATGGGCTGCACTTCACTTTCCACAGCTTAAGCACAAGCGTTTCCAGAAAGAAAATCTCTCAAACCGACATTGTGAGCGAAGCTTCGGCTTGTTCCTGCTTATTTTTTGATTGTTTCATAAAGTAACCAAAAAGGGGCAGTTCATGTGGTGAGGTTGTTATGGAAAAACGGGAACAAGTGATCTTTTGTGAATGAGTACAAAGTAACAAGAACACATACACACAACCCTTTGGTGATGGGAAAACAAAAAGTGGGATCACAAAAATAAAAAAAAGACTCTTGAAATGGAACTATGACATCAAGGGAAAAAATAACACCCATCATCAACTTGCAGCCACGGCTAAAAAAAAATTTTTTTTTGTTGACCTTGTCAATGGGCGACAAACAAATCACGGAATGGGTGGTTGTCGTTTTTTGTCAGAATCCATGAGAATTATCGCCATGTGGGAATCGTCCTTCATTTTATTATGATTTAGTTTTGCTGATCGCCTGTTAAGACTCCTTACATTTTCCCGCTTTTTTTTTTTTTTTTTTTGCGCTCGCCCAATTTTATTTTTCTCTCACCTTTTCTTTGCCGGTCCTCCCCTTTTCTTTTTTTTTTTTTCTTCTTCTGATTTACATTTTCTCCAGCTTTTTATTATTCCCTTTTTTTATACACCTTCTTAATCAGACGTTTGCTGTTTTATTGTGGTAATGACTGACGAGAAGAAACCCACGGACACTGTGGTTGATGAGAAGAAGGAGGTGGAATTTGAAGAACAAGAACACGTGGAGCATGAAGACGAAATCTCACCTGAATTGGAAGCCTTGATCCAAACCGACCCAAACACTGGCTTGACGGGTGATGAGGTCAAGGAGCGCTTGACTCAGTTTGGTTACAATGAGCTTCCTGAGCGCAAGGCAAACCCATTTCTCAAGTTCATTCGTTATTTTATGGGCCCTATCTCCTATCTGATTGAAATTGCCTGCATCATTGCTGCAGTGGTTGGTGATTGGCTTGACTTTGCCATCATTTTGGCCCTTCTGTTTATCAATGCCTTGATTGGTTTTATTGAAGAAGCCAAGGCCGAATCTGCTTTGGATGCCCTACGTCAAACTCTGGCTCTGAAGACCCGTGTCTTCCGTGACGGTGACCTGATTGAAGTCGATGTGCGGGAACTGGTGCCTGGTGATATCTTTGTTTTGCGTATTGGTGACATTGTGCCTGCTGATGGCCGCCTCCTTGGCCTGGGTGTGAATGGTGAAGAAACCAACTCGGAGCTGCAGATCGATCAATCTGCCCTGACTGGTGAATCCCTGCCTGTCCACAAGAACAAGGGTAACACTGTCTACTCGTCCTCCATTGTCAAGCAAGGCCAGCAACTCTCTGTGGTGACCAAGACCGGAGCCAACACGTTTATTGGGCGCGCTGCGAACTTGATTGCCATTACTGCTGATGAAGGTCACTTCCAGAAGATCATCAACAAGATCGGCAATGTGCTGATCTGGGCCACGGTGGTGCTGGTCGTCATTGTTTTTATTACCCAAATGGTCCGCAATCCTCAAAACTGGCGTGACGTGCTTGAAAACTGCCTGGTCTTGACGGTGGCTGCCATCCCTGTCGGCCTGCCTACCGTGATGTCGGTGACCATGGCTCTGGGTGCCAAGCAACTCGCTGCCAAAAAGGTGATTGTCAAGCGCCTGACCGCTGTGGAAGAACTGGCCTCGGTGTCTGTGCTCTGCTCGGACAAGACCGGCACGCTGACGCTGAACGAACTCACGTTTGATGAACCCTGGCTGAACAATGACTACACAGCCGATGACATCCTGCTCTACTCGTACTTGGCTGCGGAGCCTGGTGCCAATGACCCCATCGAAGTGGCTGTGCGACGTGCCGCCGAAGAATCTGTCGATGTCCTGCGCAATCGCCCTCAAGGCCAACGTGATGTGCCCGGCTACAAAGTGACCCAGTTCCAGCCCTTCAACCCTGTGACCAAAATGACCCAGGCCACCATCCTCGACCTCGAAACCAACGAATCCTTCCGCGTAGCCAAAGGTGCTCCTCAAGTCATCACTCGCTTGGTGGGTGGTCATGATGATGCCGTCCGTGCTGTCAACTCCCTTGCCCGTCGTGGCCTGCGTGCCCTCGGTGTGGCCAAGACGATCCCTGGTGATCTCGAGACCTTTGAATTGATTGGTATGATCTCTCTGCTTGATCCTCCTCGCCCTGACTCGGCCGATACCATCCGTGACTGTAACAGCCTCGGTGTTGATGTCAAGATGATTACCGGTGACCAGCTGATCATTGCGAAAGAAGTGGCCCAACGTCTCGGCATGGGTCGAGTCATCCTGGATGCCAACCACCTTGTGGACCCTACCAAGTCTGAAGATGAAGTCACTGTCCATTGTCAACGTGCCGACGGCTTTGCCCAAGTCATTCCTGAACACAAGTATCGTGTCGTTGAATTGCTCCAGAACAAGGGCCTGCTTGTGGGCATGACTGGTGATGGTGTCAACGATGCTCCTGCTCTGAAGAAAGCCAACGTGGGTATTGCCGTTTCTGGCTGTACCGACGCTGCTCGTTCTGCTGCCGACATTGTCCTCCTTGCTCCTGGGTTGTCTACCATCATTGACGGCGTCAAGACCTCGCGTGCCATCTTCCAACGTCTCCGATCCTATGCTTTGTACCGAATCACCTCCACGATCCACTTTTTGATCTTCATGTTCATCGTCACCATGGTTGAAGACTGGCGCATGCCTGCTATTTTGTTGATCATGATTTGTGTCTTGGTAGGTCCTTTTTTACCCTCTTTTTTTTTTTTTTTTTTTTTTTTTTTTTTTTTTTTTTTTGCTCACCTGTCTTCTCTTTTTGTACTGTAGAATGATGCTGCAACGCTCGTCATCTCTGTGGACAACACTCAAATTTCTGACCGTCCTGACAAGTGGCGTATTGGCCAACTGCTGACCCTGTCCTTCATCCTTGCTATCCTTTTGGCTGCCTTGTCCTTTGCTCACTTTTACATTGCTCGTGATGTGTTCCATGTTACTGAAGAAGAACTTCACTCGATCATGTACCTCCACATCTCCTCTGGTACGAGCAGCAACCGAGCCTTAAAAAAATACCGAGGCTGACTTTTTTTTTTATTTTTTTTTTTAGCACCCCACTTTGTCATCTTTTCCACTCGTGTGCCTGGCTTCTGGTGGGAAAACATGCCTCATTGGATCTTTGCTGCGTGTGTGTTGGCCACCCAAGTGCTTGCCCTGTTCTTCTCCGTTTACGGTGTGTTTGGCCAACGTGAAGGCGTTGCTCCTTGTGGTTACGGCTGGGGCTTTGCTGTGCTAGGTATCTCGCTGGTCTACTTTATGTTCTTAGATGTTGTCAAGGTCTACTGCTTCCGCTACTGGAGCTTTGAAATGACTGCCAAGGTGGTGCCCACAAAGGGCCGCAAGACCAAGCTCATTAACCGCCAAGCTGATGACGAATACAAAGAGCGTGTGCGTGCCTCTTGGAACAAGATCAACCACACCCTCAAAGCTCATGACATCGCCTATGCCTTCCGCAACTTGGCTGTGGCCGAAGCAAAAACCCATACTGCCTCTACAGCTGCTTAAGCAGCCTTCCCTCTTTCCTTTTTGTTAAATGAGTGTATATCAATTTTCCTTCCCCTCCCCTTGCAATAAAGCCTTGTAAAATGCAACAAAATAATATACATGCATCGCATGTGCTATAGTAGTTTATGCAGGTGTCAGCTCAGCAAAATCTGGTGCAGAAAATTTTCTAGCTCTTCCCTCCACTGTCTGAGACAGATGTGATTTTTTAATCAGTCACTTTGGGTGTCCCTCATTGAAAGAGTCAGCTTTTTTTCAATTGGAAAAAAATGGTCCAGCTGGGTTGAAAAAAAATGGACCAAAGTGTAAGTCAAAAAATTCACGGATACGCAAGTTACACTCAGCCTGGGATTGTCCAATAAAATCACTTTTCTGTTTTTGGCAAAAAAAAGGGGGGATGGGAAGAGAAAAGCTTACTTGCTTTTTTTAACACCTTTTCCTGATATCTCTTTCTCTTCGCTATTTCTTATAATGCCATCACACAACGTTACACGCCTGGATAATGCCTCCATTAAACGCTTTATTGCAAGTAACTGATCAAGTGCCCATCGCTCGCTGTAGTGATTGCAAATGTAAACGACCTCCAGTGCATTTTGAAGGACGCAGATGCCGGTACAGCACTTGCATCCGCTGCCGAAACAGTGCCGCCCGCCAACGATCTCCCCCTTCTGAAGCAATGATTAACTGGGATGTGCTAGATGAATTTTATGGCCAGTTCCGTCACAACCCTGCTCTGCCTATCAAAGTGCATCTTCCTGACAACCTTGTCGACTTGCTGGTTGGCGACATTTGCGCGTCATTTCATTGTGCATCTCTATGAAACGTCAGGCTTCATGTTCTATTTTAAGCTTATCCATGGCCCTTCAAGACGCTCAGCTATCGCCTTTTTACGCTTCCTGCGCAAGCTCAAGCGAGTATTGACAACATCTTCCAGGTAAATGGGAAGGAAATTGGAAAAAAAGAAAATCCAAAAACAGAAAAATGATTTTATTGGGCAATCCCAGGCTGAGTGTAACTTCGTATCCGTGAATTTTCTGAACCTCCTCGTTCATTCCAAAGTGTCCGTCTTATCTTTCCCTACTTTTTTTTCATGATCGCAAGTCGCGACCAAGCAATATGTTTACTCTTCTGCGAAGAGTATAATGAAGGAAATGCAGAACAGCTTCGTCAGCGAATCGAGGATATCACTCGAGATGGATTTTGACCTTGCAAGAATTTTCGTTCACAGTGCACCATCTACCTGGCAAGAAAAACGCGGTGGAAAACCAAACTTTTTGCCAACGCATTTCGTTACCACTGCTACCTTGCCAGCAGCAGACATGCAGAATCGAGTAGGTTATCCTGGACGTTGCTGGACTGACGACGAATTGCGAAGACGTGAAAACTTTTATCTCGTAAGAAAAATTGATAGAACATCATAGTAAACTGTGATGGCTGAAAAATTAATCTAACTTTTGACAGCAACAATCCAAATCTGCAACCCATTATTATCGACCATATTCCTTTTGACAACGATGTGAAGGTTATCAGCAGAGACCAAATTCTTAATGACGCTGATGTTTTGGATATGTTTAATTGCAGAACTATGCGACCAATTGTTGCTATTCATATCGTTTATACTTGAATGCCTTGGCGTGCCAGAGCCGAAGGTGAATTAAAACAGGATCCTGTGGATCATTTTCATAGCAAATTTCAAAATCTTTCATATCCTCGATTCGCTTCCGAAGTCTTGCTGCATTTCCTTCGTTATACTCTTCACAAAAGAGCAAACAAATTGCCTGGTCACGACTAATCATGAAAAATAAAAAAATGGGCTTGGGGATAAAAAGTAGACCTAATTGGCCCAATTGCTTTCTTTTCTCCCCCTTCTGAGCTATGAGTCTCGCCTGGCACCACTGCTTGGCCGCCTCAGGTCAGTCTAACCCCTTCTGGCATTACTTGCGAGAAGCTACGCCCCACAACATCCTGAGACCAAGTCCGTGCCGTTGCAAAAAAAAAAAAAAAAAAAAAAAAAAGAGCGGGATGGCCAGTTTAATTTTCAGCGTCAGTCAATTTTCACGTTTCGGTAGATCCTTCGCACAAAAAATGTTGAGGCCATGTATCCAATAAACCCTGCAGTAATAAAGTAAAAAAAAGTGTGTCAGCGATTGTGCACAAGCAATGGTGCGAGGAAAGACACTTACCTAACATCAACGCCAGCCCAGTGCATAGTAATCCACAGTACCCAAAATAGAAGCTTGTCTGGAACAGCCCTGTCATCCTATAAAAAAATACAGTCAGCTTCATGAGCTTATCCTTCGCGTTCATGCTACCACTTGCTTTGTTTTCACGAAATAGTAATAAATGGCATAGGCGTAAACATAACCGGCGGTGGATGCACACGACCAAAAGCTCACCCAATGCCTATCAGTAAAAGATAAAGATAAAAAAACGAGGTCAGGGTCATCGAGGGACTTACCAGCGATGATCTTCGGAGTTGAGCAAAAAGTAGGTAATCACGATCGAGACGCATGCGCACACCATTAGGAGGATCAGGAACACAAACAGCATGAAGCCATACACGTAATATATGCGGTATGTCCAGAAGGAAGTGAAGATAAAGTAGATTTCGATGAAGATCGATGCAAATGGTAGCACTCCGCCCATCAAAATCAAGACGGTCGGCTCGACAAACCAGGGTTTGCTAGGAATCGGCCGAGGAATCGCATGTACACTGCAGGGGAAATCAACGGTAGCACCGTAATTACGGCCAATAATTGCCCCCAGCAGCGTTAAAGGGAAGCACAAAAACAGCCAAATTGCAAGCATGGCCACCTATGATTTTATAAAAATGGTCAGCGCGTTATTTCCTTCACCCTGCGTCGAACCACTTACCATGATGGGAAAGGCAATGGCCTTGGAGCTTGAATAAAACACAGCAATCAGGTTGATGTAGCCTCCAATGCAGAGCAAGACGCCTGGCCAAAGACTTGCTGTCAAGAGCACATTGTGAACCCATTGTTTGCCTATCAAACGAGAGAAGAGTACCGAGTGAGCGCCAAGCTTTTGCCATCCGACTGTCTTCGTCTCAAATGAGCTACCTCCATAGTAAACATAAAATCGAGCGCTTGTATAACCAGACACAGCAGACGTCAATGCATAGAGGAAAATGGTCGCAGTCAGGATGGTGGCACGTTCCACATAGAGATCGCCCAACATGGTATACAAGATGACCACGCCAGCAAGGATCACCAGTTGACTACCAGAGCCAAGTAGAGCTGATAGCACCATCAAAAAGTCAGGACGACGGAACACATCGCCATGAACTTGTTTCCAACCCCAGTCATCACCAAAATCTCGGTCCTAAACAAAGTGACAAACATGAGGAATCGCCAGAGGAGGGGCTGAAAGTTGGGTCTTACAAAATCAGCCAAAGAAGGTTCACGGTCGTAGCGGGCATAGTCGTTTTTCAGGGTGCGGATCAAAATGGTGGACACAAGGCCTAACAGGAATATGACCATCATAAACGAGCTGCAGATGGAGAGCCAATGAACTTGATGTTCAAAGAAATCTGATTCTAAAAGGCGGGAGAACCGGTCTTGGAAGGTGTCTGTTGTGGCGCGCCAGGTCACCGAATAGGTAAAGGTGATTGGTAATGAAGGCTGTTTGTGGTCAAGTCGAGCGGTTGAGCTTTGAGTGGCTGTTTCTTGCAGTGTAACAGCAATAATCTATTATAAGCATAAGCAAAAGACTAAACCAAAAATACGTCCCACTTTCCTCATTTGTCCTGGCATAAAATGTAAACTTACCCGATCTTGGTTGTATTCAATCAGGAACGACTTGTGAGTAAAGAGGTGATACTGCATGGTTTCTGCACTATCAGGGTCCTCAATGGCACCAATGAAACCACCAACAGGTAGGTCATCTACATGAAAAATCATTCGTGTGAGCGGAACCCAATCTCTTGCTGCTCTTCTTGTCGACGCCCGTTTTCTTTCTTACCCACAAACATTGTATACCAATATTGTGAATGGACGGCATATCTAAACATTTCAATGTCATCGTGCTGCAAGGTTTTTTGGCAGTAGGGCTCGTAGTTCACTTCCTCTAAAATAAGTGCGCGTGCAAAGGGCTGGGCCGTGAGTAAAACGGAACAGGGTTTATCGTTATTGGCGGTCTTACCAAGGAAACGCACAGGGATGCCCGAGTTGATAAGGTCCATGCCTTGAAGGGCTTCGCCCAAGGTTTCATGATGATGCTCCAGAGGTGAATCACCAAAGCAGAATGGAAGCTGGAAAAATGGGTATGTTTCCTGTCGATTGTAAAGTGGCCCAATCGTGTTCATCCATATCACCACCTCTTCGCCTTTCGTGTACTGGCCAAGAGAAATAAATGAACACGTCCTTTTTTATTCCTTGCGGTGCTTACCCGATGCGAATGTTCATCAGCATGAACCCCTAGCCACACTGATAGAAACCACACCACATGGATCAATTGGTGTCGTCGCATTGTTGTTCAAGGCTATTGGGGGAAAAAAAAGGAAAAAAAAAGGGGGAAAGTACTAGAAAAGACAAAGGAAAAAAGGGAGCAGCCTTATTGTTTAAACTCAATCAGGCCATTTCCTCTTTTGTCCTGCATGTCTTCAATGTCGCTGCTCTGGCGCCAGGCCAACTCTCAGGTCACGACCTGAGTAACCTCTTTAACCATCAGCGTCTCTCATCCAGTTGGCCTTTATCGGCAGTCATCCATAGATGTCGCTGGGGGGGGGGGTTGTGGTATCGGCACAACGTATGTTCATCGACGTTGATACTGCAAGCCTTCATGCAATAAGCGTAGTTACAGGCGAACGAATTGGGCCAACATCTAGATCAGGTTGAAGTGCGAAATCAAGTGTATGCAAGTAGTTTTTCATTGTATTTGCCTCTAGCTTTTCCGTCCGCCATATGAGAGACTTGCAGCTTTAATCAAGGTCATTTCTCCCCATTTTGTAGAGGAATCTTGCACTGTGATTTTTTATCAGATCGCCTGAGGGTTCCTCGGTGAATGGCCGACTTTTTAGCTGGTGTCACTTGTCTTTGCCCATTTTTAAAGTGGTCAAGGTTGGCTGGGCAACTTTCCTCAATCGACCTGATGTTTTCAGTATCACCATCATTCATGAATTTGCGTATTTGCTCAAAATTTCACACCAATTGAATCATTCAAAAGAGCTGGGCACGTTTGCTTTTATTTTTTTTTCTCCAAAAAGAAGGACTGCCATATTGAGTTTCCGCACAGCGCCTTTGGCGAATGCAGTTCGTAAGAGGGATTATAGCGAAGTGGGCCAATGCCTAGACCGTCCGTTTGACTTCAAGTTTAAATGATGGTAACGGTAGTAGACGGTGAGCAGTGATGACGGACATAATTTTAGCTGTATTGGATCACAAAGTCGAGGAGTAGAGAGACATACGGCAAGATTTTCGTCGAGTCAGATCCAGTTTTTTTTTTTTTTTATCACACGAAACCAACCTCTGAGCTCTTACATCCGTTGACAGAGTTGTAAAGGTAATAAAGGATATTTCTCATTTTATACTGTGATTTTTGATCTTGGGTGAAAAAGACTGATTTTTTATTATTTCTAGCTGAGAATTTGGAGATGTCAAAATGAAGCTGCCGAAAAAGTTGGCCGGGAGACCTTCATAAACGACCAGCTTTTTCTTTTTTTAGCACCATCATCATTCATGCTTGCGCGCCCTTATAAATTTTCATACCAACCCAATCACTCAATAGCACTTCGCAGCGTTTGCTTTCAGTGAAGAGAAAGAAAGAATACCAAAGCACGCAGGGCTACTGGTAACTAAGGCACTTTTCTGCTGTAAGGGGAATATGCGCATTTGATTGGCCGACAGCGTTAAGCAAAACAACAAGGAAAAAAAAAAAGAGTCTCTTTCCCAAGACCTCCCCTTTTCTTCTTTCATTGTTACGTGCCGTGTTCATCCATTGTAGATAATATCTTGTTCTCCTTCCCCATTCACACGAAATTCAATAGCTGCATATTTGCTGTATTACTCTCTTCCTCCTGTTGATTCTTATTTTCTTTTTTTTTCTTTTGTTTTGATTAACCAAAATGATGGATTCTTCTGGCCTCCCTGAACCCTCCTTACCTACCAGTGGCCTTGATGATTCAACTTTTAAAGCCATGAGCCAGCTGCATCCTGAACTTTCCCATCTCGATCACGACCATCTGGCGTTTGACCCACAGCCTACCAAGGAATTGGCCAACGAGCCTTCGGACGAACAGCCAGCAACATCACCCACACCAACGGACCAGGACAACAAATCTCAACCGACTGTCATCAAATTCAACTCGTTACAGGCCCATCCCACCGTCATTCCATCGTATGCTGCCTGGTTTGACTTTAAGCAGATCCATGACTTGGAACTCCAGGCCATGCCGGAGTTCTTCACCAGCAAAAACAAACAAAAGACACCATCCATGTACAAGACCTACCGAGATTTCATGATCCACAGCTACCGCATGAACCCGGCCGACTACCTGACTGTCACAGCCTGCCGCCGCAACCTCATGGGCGATGTCTGTGCCATTATGCGCGTCCATGCCTTTTTGGAGCAATGGGGCCTCATCAACTACCAGGTCGATGCTACCACGATGACCAAGCTGACACCCCATGCCCTGGAAACCCAGCAGCTCGACCCCTTCAGTGTGCAACAACATCTGCCCTCGCCACCTCCCTCGTCGTCACCGTTACCTGCCATGGAAAAGCAGAACGTCGACTCTGCGACCATCCACACGTTTTCATCTTCCTCGACAAAGCCTGCGTCGCCCACCACACCAGAACAGGACAAGCCCGATGCTATGGAAGTCGATGGAGACGGGGAGCGCACATGTGACACGGACGCCACCCACCAAGGCCATGTATGGTACACCGCTGCTGCCACCACCCTGTGCGAGGAATGCTACGTCAACTGCAACTATTCGTTTGACCTCCAACCTGAGCAGTTCACCAAACACGTCACGCCTCTCAAGGATGATCCCTGGATGCTACCATGGACAGTGGAGGAACTGGAGCTGCTCAACGAAGCCATGGCCAAGTTTGATGGCGACTGGAACAAGGTGTCCGACCACGTCCAGACCCGCACCCGTGACCAATGTGTCTTGCAATACCTCGGGTTGGTTCCCCAAGAACCTAGTTATGATATCCCTGTAGCCGATCTAGGCTTATTACAATATGACCGGGTGGCCAAGGTAAAGTCAATCAAGGAAGAAAAAAAAAAAAAAGGCACCTGCCTGGCTGAGGTCTGACCTGTCTCCCGTTTGTATGAATAGCATCCATCCAAGCACCATCCCATCTTGTCGACTGTGGCTTTTTTGGCCTCAATCGTGCAACCTCCTGTCGCTGCCGCACCGCTGTTTGAGGAACGCCCCACCGTTGCCCCGCCAACAAACGAACATGCCGCAAAGGAAAAGGAAGAGCTGGAACGACGCAACGTGCTGTACCAATGGATCCGTGCGCGACTGGAGCAGGCCCAAGCCCAGACCTCACATTATGCCGACAAGGAATCACTTTTAGAAGAGGAGCGACAGCGGCTGGAAAAGGAGCGATACTCGCTTGGTCGTGAGCAAACGTCACTTCAAGACTCGCTGACCTCGCTACGACAAGCCTTTTTGAAAAAGTACGGTTATGCGACCCTGCAGCAGCAACAAATGATCCAAAGACAACAGCAGCAACAGCAATTACAGCAACAGCAGCAACATTTGCTGCAGCAACAGCAACAACAACAACATCATCAACAAGAGCAACAGCAACAGCTGCAGCAGCAGCAACAACAACAACAACACCACCACCCGCAACATCAGCATCATCTACAACAAAAACAAACGCTTGGCGCCATGACACCCGCGCAACTACAGGAACAAATGGCTGCCGCTGCCGCCGCTGCCCATCACCCACCACACCATCATCTCTCCCATCCTTCACAGTCGTCACCTGGCATGCCTTCTCCCAACCACCCCCAGCCGCCCGGCTCACTTGGTTTTGTGCCTGGTAACCATCCCATGGCCTCTGCAGCCCAATCCAACATGTCCCCCATGTACCTACAACAGCAGCCTCACCCTCAACAAACCACACCACATGCATTTATTCAACAGCGGCTGCAACAACAGCAGATGCAAGCCCAAATGCAAATGCAGCAATCCTCGCAACGAGACGGCCACCATCCACAAAATATGATGCCGTTTTGATCGCCCTCCACCAGTTTATTTTTTTTCTTTCTTTGTTATTTATCACCTGGGCCTTTGGCTTGTTTTTTTTTTTTCCAATAAAAAAGAAAATAATAAATAGGCTTGAAAAAGAGGAATGGAGATGTTCCTGTTCCTTCTGCGTTTTAAAAACGAACAGCGGGTCCTCAACTGAATGTGCCAAGCATTCTCTGGCAAGCCTTTCAGGGATAATCGAGCAGACCCTTGAAACATCGAAAAATTCGAGAACCTTTGAACTGGGGATATATTCTTTGCCGAGGATTCACCTGGAGGTGTCAAGGTTACCAGCACGATGAGATGAACATAATGCAAGGCAGGAAATAACACACTCGGCGATGACAGCTAATGCCCAAGTACTGTACTGCTACCTGTTTCATTTTTTTAGATGAAACGTCAAAGTGGTACCAAGACGAACTGCTCCTTAAGTCGGGACCTATGCAAAGGTGGCTCGCATGACTCACGATGTCCAAAGGCGCGATCTGCTCACCTCTTTGCTGCCTTTCTACAATAAATAAATAAAAAAAAAGAGGGACGATTTATTGGGGGGACCAGGACTGTCTATGCGGTGGAAATGTTGTTTCTTCGTAAAGAAATGGCAGTTTTGTAGGGAGCTGTGATGGGAGGCTGGAGAGGATCCAGAGGCGTATAGGTGGATTGCAATGGATAGGTACGGTCGGCATCGTAGCCACTGTAAGAAAAAGAAAAAATGAGTGGATCTCGAGAGCAGAGCAAAAAATAAATGCGCAGGCTTACTTGATATCACCACAGGCAATAAATGGGACAATCACTCGGTTAGGTCCCACCATTTCATTCTTTGCATCTAGGAACAAGACAAGTCAGTAACCAGCCTTATTTTTTTTTCCAGTAAGCTCTACCATATTGCAAATCCAACAGAGGGTTGACCATGGTGGGTTTGTAATCAGCAGGAGGCTGATAGTTTTGGCAGACGATGAACGATTCAATGCTGGAGTTGCGAGAGCTTCGAGGCTTGCTGCAGGTAACCACAGGGAAGAACATTTTGAGTTGGGAATATAAGAGAGTGACGTCTTTGCCTCGGAAGATCTTGGCCACAAAGGTGCCTCCCGGTCGAAGCACGTGTGTCGTGATGTTCAACGCCTACGAAAAAAAAAAAAGAGCGTGAGCCAAGCCTGGCAGCCCTTGGCTACTCTACACCACTTTAAAAAGACCTTACAGCTAGCAGCAGTTGGGCTTGAATATATTCGTCCATATCATGCAGGCCAGTAACATCGGGTGCACCGTCACAAATCACAAGGTCAGCCAGTTTGCCGTCAAAATGGCCTATGATTTCATCAGCAGTCGATTCCTTGGTGATATCGCCTTGGATTTGAATGACACCATCCAGTGGCGCCATTGCTTGCAGATCGACAGCCACAATCTTAGGTTCTTGTTCCTGGGGACTCTTTTGATGGTTTTCACTACAAGGATTCAAAAAGGTAAGGACAAAGGCTACGAGATCATGGGATGTTGATTTTCCTACCCAAGCTTTTTCGTCAAGACTTGCGACCAACTACCAGGTGCCGCACAAAGATCCACAGCGTAATGGACGTTGTCAAATAGATTGAATTCTTCATCGAGCTGTAGCAATTTAAATGCACTGCGGGCTCGCCAGCCTTGTTCTTTGGCGAGACGATAATACTACAACGAATACGAGATCGAGAAAGCGTGAGGAAGAGATCGATGCCGTGATGAATTCGTCAAGAAAAATAAAATAAAATAAGGCAAAGACCGATGGTCAGCTAGTTTACCACGTCACGTTTGTCCTTTGATGATTTGCCCATGATCGAACTGGCTGTTCCTCGGATTTTCACTGGGAGAGAAGAGGTGAAACAAAAAGAATGAAAAACGATGAGAGATTTTGAGACAAACACCGGGCGGTGCTCATTTGCCCATTTTTAAAGCGCGGCGTTTGAACCTTTTTTCCACACCACCTCTCTTTTTGCCTTTCTTTGCCGTTGCCCGTGATTTGTTCTTTTTTACTCTCTCTCTCTTATCACTCTTTTTTCTTTTTCTTTTTCTTTTTTTTTTTTCCTATCTCTTTTATACTCTTTGCTTCATGACAAGTAAAAATTACAGCACTATACCTACACATGAAGACGATGGCGTCTCCACCATTCCCTCCAAGCCAAAGGTAAGCAGCCTACTTTTTATTTCCCACCCCTTTCTTCATGGCCAACTCGGTTTTTTTTTTTTTGTCTATCACTTTTTTACGATTTTAACTTTCTCTCATTGTTTAGTTTTTTGAGCAAAAAACAACCAAGCATCGTGCTTTGGCTGCTGTGGTGGTGAGTGCCATTGCTGCGGTGGTTGTTACAGGCGCTGTGATGTTCTTTTCCAAGGAAGAAGGTAAATGAGTGCGGAAGAATGGAACGAAGATAGTTAGTTATACTGATGCATTTGAACTTCGATGGCTTTTGTAGTGACCATGCCCAAGCGCAATGTGATTATGATGATCAGTGATGGCTTTGGGCCCGCCTCGGAAACATTTGCCCGCCAATATTATCAGTGGCATGAAAACCTTGAGCCCAAAGGTGCCATGTTGCCGTTGGATGAAATCCATGTGGGTCACAGCCGTACTCAAAGCTCCTCCAGCTTGGTGACTGATAGCGCTGCTGGTGCTACTGCTTTTTCCTGTGCCTTGAAGTCCTACAATGGAGCCATCGGTGGTAAGGAGAAACTGGTCGCTGGGAAAGCCAATTGTGCTAACCTAATGCTCTTCTCATTATAGTTGATCCCGAAAAGCAAGCTTGTGGTACTGTGCTGGAATCGGCCAAGATCCATCACAACATGTTGACTGGGTTGGTGGTGACGTCCCGGGTCACCCACGCCACCCCTGCATCCTTCTCTGCGCATGTTGCTTGGCGTGACTGGGAAGCTGCCATTGCCGAGCAGCAAATTGGTTACAACCCTCTGGGTCGCACCGTGGATCTCATGTTTGGTGGTGGTAGCTGTGAATTCCTGCCCAACGTCACTGATCATGTCAGCTGCCGCGCCGACCAACGTGATTTGTTCAAGGAAGCTGAAGAGAAATTCGGTTGGGCCGTCCATCGCACCCGCAAAGAATTCGATGCCCTTCAAGCCAAAAATGTCCAATTGCCACTGATGGGCGTATTTACTCCTCATGTAAACAACATTAGATTTTCCAAAACGAACAAGGGGAACAGATCTTTTCATCTTTTATTTTTTTCTGATGTAGCACATGTCTTATGAAATTGATCGTCGTCCTTCGGAAGAACCTTCCCTCAAGGAAATGGTGACCAAGGCCCTGGATATCTTGTCACATGCTGCCGAACAAGCTGACCAAGGCTTCTTTTTGATGATTGAAGGCAGTCGTATCGACATGGCTGCTCATTCGTAAGTCGGAGACAACGGGGAGTGGGATTGAAAAAAATTAAAAAATCACACGCTGACCTCGGATTTTTTTTCGGGGGGAACAGTAACGACGCCGCCACGCATGTGCATGAAATTTTGGAATACCAGCGCACCGCTCAATTGGTGAAGGAGTTTGTGCGTGATCATCCCAACACTGTGGTGATTTCCACTAGCGACCACGAAACCGGTGGCTTGACCGTGGGCAGCCAAGCTGGCCCAGATTACCCAGAGTACAAATGGTAACAAATGAACAGAGTAACCTTATCATTTGCTCATGATGATGTCATCTTTACCCAGGAACCCCGAAGTGATCCAGCGTGTGACGAACTCGTCTGAAGTGCTGGCTCAAATGTGGGCTCAAGCATTGCAGACCAACACTGCCACAGTCGACTATTTGGAGAAGACATTGGTTGCCGAAGGGCTGGGTGTGCCTGATGCCACCAAGATCGAACTGAAACGCATCCAAGACTGGGCAGATTCTGGCAAGAACATGGAAGTCTTGGTCACTCTTTTCGCCGACATTGTTAGTCGTCGTGCTTTGATTGGTGTAAGTTGGCAAGCGCTCTTTTTTTTTCTTCTTTTTGTGGGATAGAACTTCATTTTTTTTTTTTCGATAGTTTACCACTTGGGGTCATACAGCTGTGGATGTGAATCTCTATGCAGAAGGCCCAGGCACCGACAAGCTTCGTGGTAGTCATGAAAACACGGAAATCGGGGATTTCATTGTCAATTACTTGGACTTGGATTTGGATGACATCACTCGCCGATTGAACGAAGGCCAGCAATTCTCTGTCCAAGACAACACTGATTATACCACCATGCTGTCCAACCACCAACGTAACCAAGATTGATTTCTTTTTTGTTCTCGCTTTGCTGTTTTTTGAAGATGTGTTTTTTTTAAAAAAATAAACTATTTATTGGCACATTATCGGGGAGCGCCATTACAAGTACAGTACCTACAACCAACCAAAGGGAGGCATGAAAAAAAAAAGTAGAAAGCGTGTATGTTTTGTCAAGGGTGTAAAAAATAAGTTGGAGAGGGCTTTAGCAGGCACAACCATTGAAGTCCTTGTTGGAGTGATCATTGTCGATGCGGATGGGGTCGTTGAAATCGCTGTACAATTCTACGTCGGTTTCTTGTTGGAGGGCATTCTTGGCGATGGTTTGGAAGGCCTGTTCGACATTGATCGCTTCCTTGGCCGAGGTTTCAAAGTAAGGAATGTTGCCCTTGGCTTGGCAAAAGGCCATGGCTCGTTTTTGCGATACCTGCTCCGATCCAACCAAAAAATGAGATCTCGAGGTTGGCCCTTTTTATGTTTTGCCTACCATGCGCTTGGATTCATCAACGTCTACTTTGTTACCCAATACGACAAATGGAAAGTTGTCAGGGTCCCGTGGAGAAGCTTGCACCAGGAATTCATCATGCCATTGACCTAAAAAAAAAAATGAGCTCACATGATCCGATTTTTTAAAACTTGAGACTTACCCAGCGATTCGTAGCTCTTGTTATTATTCACATCATATACCAACACGCAGCAGTCAGCTCCTCGGTAAAAAGCAACCCCCAAAGATTGGAATCGTTCTTGTCCGGCTGTATCCCAAATCTACAAACGGAATGAAACGTTTGGGTGTGAGGAAGAAAAAGAGTTTCAACAACAAGAGGATTCATATGTGATCTACCTGCATGGTGACCAGTTTATCATCGACCATGACTTCTTTGGTTAAAAAGTCGGCACCCTAGGGTAAAATAGAGTAGGAAAAAAAATAGTAGAGAGGGAGAAAAAAAAAAGCATGAGGATTGGTATGCCAAGGATGGACGAAAAAACTTATTACGATAGTGGCCTTGTATGCGCTCGAGAACTTTTTGTTAACATATTGGTTCATCAACGAAGTTTTACCAACGCTAGGAAAAAAACAATGGAGTTATTCTCTACTCGAATGTTTCATGACCACGGATTTTTTTTTTTTCTTCAGTTGAAAAACGATGAAACGAGATAAAAAAGAAACTTACCCACTGTCCCCTAGGATAATGACCTTGAAAATGAAATTACAAAGCCAATTAGCACCGTGTTTGTTTCTTTTTATTGTAGGTAAGCACTTACTTTGAGCAAGACTTTCTTTTTAGATGCTGATGACATGTTTAAAAAAAAAAAAAAAGATAAAACAGAAGAGGACAAGAAGAACAGCGTTTGAAGCCCGCAGTTTTTTTTTTTTTTTTTTGGCCGAGAAGCGGAGCCAGCCAATCAGCTGGCCAAAGCAATCAGTTGCCATGGCAACACCGAGACAGATCAAGGAACGAAAAAAATTACCTTTTTTACTCATCCACCCTGTTCGTGGCAAGTCTGGAAAAACTCGTTTGATTTGGCATTGTAAAGAAAGCAAGGGAAAGAAGGATGGCTTTCATAGCGCCACGAAAAAATAAAAAATCATGCAATGCAATGAAGAGAGATGTAGGCATTCTTCGTGTGAATCCGACTCGTGGTTGGCAATGCATTTTCCAAATACGGTCATTGCAGGAGGAGACGTAGAGGTAGAGTACTGTGCATAAAAAAATTTAGAATAGCATCTGTGTGACTTGGGAAGGTGTGTGTGCATTGTTTAAAATGGTCTTTTAGAACAGTTGAGAACCGGAACCGCCGTTTTTGATTAAGTAAGATGTTTCGTCATGCACTGACCTCTTGTCTACTCTGGAAAAAAAAGCAAGGCATGGGTTATTATCACGTCCAGCGCATCAAAGCTTTCCTAAAACCAAGTTTGATTTAAGTGGCCTGGCTAATCAGCAAGGGCTGGAAAAATGAAACCATCTCCATGGTGTTTGAAATCAAGACACACACAGAGAAGAGGGAGCAGAAAAAAACGAGGAGCCTCCACACAGTTCCCTTTTTCATCCTGTGCCCTACCCTCTTTCCCGAGTTCCCTGCTGGAAAAAAAAGGGGGGAGTTTCCTTTTACAACCAGCGTTGTTCGAAAAGGCTAGAGCTTGCCTTGTTGACATGGAAGGGGTGCGAAAAAAAAAAAGTGCAGAGACTGTACTTTAAAAAAAGTATACCAAAAGTGCATTTCACACAGAGAAAACTTTCTTTTATTTATGAGCACTTGCTATTTTATACTAACCATGTGCTATTTTATTTCATCATGGCGAGCATTAAAGAGGTGTGACACAACCCATGACAATAGCATGCACTTGGCTGGGAATTTCTCGTCAAAAAAAGGGGAATCAACTGAAAAGCTGGCTGATTTTTTTCCCTCAAGAGTGATGGCTGGGTGGTGTGCATGTTCGCTTGTGAGTCCGTGCATCTTGATACTATCAAGTAGGTTTATCGATTGACAAAAAGACAACATGATTCTATTTGGAAAAATGGAACAACATTGATTTTTTTTATTTTACTTTTTGGTGAAAGGGTCGAGCATGGAAAGCAGATCCGGCAACAACTCGTTATTTATACGCAACTTAAAATCATTTAGAATAGCACACAGAGCCCCTTTTGTTATAATATGATGCAAGTGGGGGGGATAGAAAAACAAGGGATTCCCTTACCCCAAAATGTTGACCCTCTGTTTTGGTAGAGCTCTGAAAAAAAAAACCTTAATAGGAATGCACAGGAATAAATGAAAAAAAAAGATTCCTCAAAATGGCAATCTTGTTTTGTTGTGTGGGTTGGTACACACAGAGCTTCATTCTAAAATTTATTTATACAGCCTCATGCAGACGTTGCACATAAAAGAAATCGGGCGAGAAGGGGAAAAGACCCAAAGGATGACATTCAAAAAAGACCCTATTTAAACCGCCTCCTCTTACTCTTCTTTCTTGCTTCTGTTTTTCTTCTCTCTCCCTTTTTTTTGTAAATATCTTTACCTGAATTCAATTTCTTATTCAATATACCTTTTAGCGTACCTGTATATATTCCTAATGTCAAAAGGTGATCTTGCCATGCTCATGAATCCTCTGGCCAACAACGCCCAGGCAATGTATTCGTCCATGTTACCCTGTCTAACTGAAACCGTGCCAAACCAACGGCCCTATCAATGTGAATATTGCCATAAGTCATTCTATCGCCTGGAACACAAGGTGCGCCATGTGCGAACCCACACTGGTGAAAAGCCTCACGCGTGCACGTTCCCTCAATGTGACAAGCGCTTCGCTCGGTCCGACGAGCTTCGTCGCCACATCAAAGTCCACACCTCACCCCCCACCATGCTTTTACAACGACGACGCAAGGTCCGCCGCTTCAACCTGTCTGGTAAGCCTCGCACCGCGGACGAGGAAGAAGCTTATGCCCGACAACAGCAACATTGCTCCATCCTACGCTTTGTCCAACCCTGCCAAACGTTTGCAAAGAAACCTCATTCCCCCCTCTCCCCAACGCCAACCATCACCGATACCGATCCATGGCAACATCGCGGCTCCACCTCCTCCGTCCATTCCATGTCCACCGATGCGTCTGACGCTGCTGCCTCTTCTCCAGCGCCCTCCAGCCATGCCAAGCTCCATCATTGCCCATCCGCCGGCTGCTATAAATCCTTCTGGCGTCGTGGCCAGCTACTGCGGCACATCGAGAAACTCCATGGTGTGGTGCTCAAAGCTGATAGTCTTGATGATCCGGACCTCCTCGCCAGACTCTTTTCCGCCCCTCCTTCGCCCGCCCTGTCCGCCTGCCACAGCCCCACTTATGCATCATCGGTCTCTTCAGGCTCGGCCACCGATTCTCCTCCTCCCACCTCGCCGCTCCCCTCGTCACCTCTATTGAAAGCATCCATGGAAGCCCTTCACACCAACTTTGTTTCCACCTATACCCCTGAGCAAATCAAATTACCTTCCATCCAGCACCTACTGAACCCTCTGTAAAAAAAAAGTGGCTTGCTTACTTTTTTTTTATTTTATTTTGTATACATTTTTTTGTTTCTGTCTGCTATTTCCATATCCTATATTTCTATAGTACATTATCCTTTCTCTTCGGCCTTGCCTGCTATTGTATGTAATTAATAAATCAAATAAACACGCAAAAAAAAAATCGAACTATTTTTATTTGATCAAGATCAAAAGTGAGAGGTCACAAGCACTCTTTCTTTTGGAAATCCAGCAAACAAGTCTGCAGCTGCCCCACCCCCCAAACCCCACTCCTTTTTTCTTCGGTCGATCTCGGCATG
Organism: Hesseltinella vesiculosa; assembly: GCA_002104935.1. NCBI lineage: Eukaryota > Fungi > Mucoromycota > Mucoromycetes > Mucorales > Cunninghamellaceae > Hesseltinella > Hesseltinella vesiculosa. The sequence continues at coordinate 253,761 of MCGT01000033.1, read as the reverse complement.
CATCTCTCTCACACTTCCCTTTGATGGTCTGCCCAGCATCTGTTCAATTTCTGCACTTGCGTCGAAAGACCACCAGCGAGCCAGGGGCAACATACAAACCGGCAGGGCCAGGATCACGTCGCGTTTGCGAGACAAAGCCGGCCAGTGATCAAGAGATCATGGATTCTGGAGAATATTAATAAAAGAGTGAGTTGGGTTACTAGCATCACACAAAAGAGCAGTGTAAAAAGGGGGGGGAAGGATTCATATCAAGCGTTTTGATTTTTTCCAGCTTTTGCTGTGATCATCGAAGAACCGAAACCTCAAATTTGCAACAAAGAACGTTTTTTTTTTTTTAGGAAAAAAAAACGAGATCAATACCATTGTTCCTCGCAAGGGATGATCCCAATAGCTCAAGCCATTGAATCATCCACAAAACAATGCAGCAATGGACATCCTCCGTTCCTTGCGACTGCAAAAAAAGAAGGTCCAAGTGATCCTTCTCAGGATCCTCTGGGATATAATCATCATCCTTCTCCTCCTCATACACTCTCCCTTTCTCTTCACGGGATTCTTCATTTACCTTTGTTGTATATGCCCCAATACAGACAGATGAAAAAAAAAAAAAAAAGGTTGGAAAGAAAACGAAACCAGCCACGGAAAAAGTGCCAGCAAAAAAATAAAGAATTCAAAGTCCTTCCTTTCACCCTTTTCCTTCCACAATCCCCACCATTGGTCATCATGTCTACGGCTGAAAGTAAGCTTCTTTATCTGACTGATAAACCACGCATCCCACTGATGTTTTTATACATTCATAGGTATCTGCGTTGACAAGAAGCCCATGTCCTTTGACTGTAAGTTGATGACGACCAACGCAAACAATGACACTCACCTTTTCTTTCATCGTCTCCTTCTCTATAGTGCTCCAGCTCATCAATGAAGCTCGTATGCAATACGGGTTGCGTCATCATGATTACCAACGTTACAGGTACAGGATGCAGACTTACGACAAAAGAAGTTAATCACCCATCGTTTTTACATTCTTTCAGAGAACACTGCACTCGCCGTGTGCATCGCCTTCGTCAGATGCTGTCCTTGACCGAACCCAACAGCAAAAAGGTCAACAAGAAAAAAGAGTTGCCTGAGCAATTTGATGATGTGCGCTACTTGCACCTGTTTGTGTACGAGACCGAACGAGCCTGGGCCTACAGCATGGAGCTCAAGCAGGAATCGACCAACAGCCTCGACACTCGCAAGCGTCACCATTTGACCAAACGCTTGAAGCGCGCCGTGGAGTCCGCCAAGCAACTGTATGTGCACTGCGAGCAGCAAGTCGTCGACCCACGCACCCTGCTCTACGCCAAGGCTTACGCTGCCACAATCCAAGGCTACCTGGACTTTGAGCAGCAGCAGTGGTCGGCCTGTTTGGCCAGCCTGCTGGAAGCCCGCACCATCTACGACCGCTTTGCTACCACCTCGCACTCTACCAACCCTCAGCAGGCGTCACTAGCCTATGCCGCCATCGATGACATGGACGCCAACCTCCGTTTCTGTGCCTACAAGCTGCAATGCCCCACCGACCAGGACATGGATACGTTGATCGCATCGCTCAAGAAGCAGCATAGCCTTGATGCGCTTGAGTCGCAACTGACCTCGACCCTCGGCGTGTCCCCTGCCACCACCCAAGACGGCCGCGCCAACAACACCTTCCTGTGGCGCTACGAACCTCTGACGCTGACCCAACCTGCTTTGGCAGACGCCGTGCACCATGCCAGGGACGTCACCGGCTCGCTGGATCTGAGCAACACCGACGACGACAAGCAAGTCGTCGAACGCTATGACGCAGTGCTGTCCGCCTGGGCCGATGTCGAAAAGCGCGTCAAGAAGCTCGTCAAGGAAGACAAGGAAGCCGCCGCCAAAGTAGCCTCTACCAAGTCATCCAAGGCATCGGAGCAAATGGCCTGGGTCCAAACCTTTGTCACCTATCACTACTATGCCTACACTATCCAACGCAACAAAGCCTTGTTATCCACTTTGGAAAAAACCCAACACCGCATCAAGCTCTGGGATGACATCCTCAAGGTAAAAAGCAAAACAAACAATAGGCCTGTTAGGATGGCCGGAGACTGACGGGTGTGTTTTTGCCTGTTTAGCAAGTGGGTTACATCCAAGATCTGACGGGCGTCAAGGAGCGCCATGCATTTGAATCCGAATTGGATATTCTCACAGGATTTTTCAAGGCGCAAAGGTAAAAAAAAAAAAAAAAAAAAACGTGACTCCCTTAGCTCACATCTGCCTATGAGTAGATGTTTATTGGTGGCAGTGGCTTATGTGGATTCTCAAATGATGCCAGAGGCTCTGGCATTGTATCAACGTGCGCAAACTCATCTGGTGCAAACGAAACAATTGCTACAACAATCCCGAGGTTTTGATGATGAAGCTGTGCTCAAAGTGACGCCTCAAGACTTACAAAGTCTGGAAATCTCCATCCAATCTGGCATTTGGAAGGCCCAGGCCCAGTGGTACTTGCATCATGATGATCAACCTGATTCGACGGAAAAGGAAGTTGCTTCCATCGATGATAATGAGGTGGTAAGCCAATTTGACAACATCCAAGAGAGGGGGAGGCTCTGTGTGCTGTATAAAATACATTTATACATGTGTGTGTGTGTTGCGCGTGGAGATTTATTTAAGATTTTTATTGTTGGCTTGGAGAAACAAAAATCGGGGGAGTCGGGAAGCATGCGCAAATGGCAACAATAATGAGATCGCTTACTTTTTTTTTTTAAAAAAAAAAAAAAAATAGGAGACCTTAATTCAGCGGTTGGATACCTACCCAACAAGTTTGACGACACCTGGCCAAAAGGTTCCTCGTTTGATCAACTTCCCTCCCAAATTCCAGCCTGCGCCTTGTAAACCTTTCTACTTTGATCTTGCTGCCAACCATATCAGATACCCCGAAGCTCTTCAAGAAAGGGCCTCGGCTGAAAAGGGGTCTGGCCTTTGGAAATTCTTTGGCTTTGGAGGCGCCAACTAAACTTGGTGAACATTGTAACCTCCCCCCCCCATTCCATTTCTCTGTGTAACTTTTTATAAAAAAGAATTAAAAGTGGACGTATAAAAAATACAATGTAGGATTCTCTGTGTGTCCTCGTGCAACCTGTGGCACTGCCCCCCCCCCCAACGCTCAGGCCCCCCACCTTTCTTTGTGATCATTCCCTTGTTTTTCTTGGGTCCTCCTGTGTTCCTCATCTACATGGGTCATACTGGATTGTTTTGCCATCTTTTCAAGGGAACCAGAAATAGCAATGCCAATCTTCTAGAAAAAGAAAAATGGATGGACTGCATCCTTCGCGCTAGCCTCCTTCGCCGCAGGATTCCATATATGGAAACCCCGATTGGCCCTTTTCAGCTTGCGCTAGGTGTCAAACGGGCCATCCTTTGCCAAAATAGGACCGGTTTGCCTTCCCTGGCATCTGCAGCTATAAAAAAGCAATGGGCCGAGGCCAGCCGATCCCAGTATTTGATTTGAAGGACAACCCATTGAAAATGGCAAGTTGTTGAGCTCCCCCGTTTATTTCTTTGTTTAATATGCTGAGCAATTGTACCCAGTGCTTTACAGAATTAAAAAAAAAAAAAAGAAAAGATGATCTCCATATTCTCATTACTCTCCTTGATGGTAGCCCTTTACAGCTACGGATCAGCCTATCGTCCTAATGATAGAAAAAATCAAAAGGACTGTATATCACCACCTGCGAAGGAAAAAAAAAAATAGGTCATGCCCGCCATTTCCTCATCTGGGAAAGTCCGCGCGCCAAGACGTGCCAACCCCAGCTGCAGCTTTTCTCCGCCACGGCGACCCCTTCCATCTCCTCCCTGAGGCGATGGCACAGGTGCTTGTGCCTTTCGGTTTCATGATGGGAATTTTTAATACTCGACTCGATGGGCAGCAGCTTTTATTTGAAACGCATTGCCTACATTTGGCAGCCGGAGATTCATCGTTTTCTTTGGGTCAGTCCACATGTTTTAAAATGGCCAAGTGTACGATGGGTTCTTGCCTGGTGGTTAGAATAAATCAAGTGGACGCACGCATGGATTGCACGAGCCGGCGCGATCGCGGAATCGTTTTGCGTCTCGGTTTTCCTATCCATTTTAAGACCACCGTATCCAACCTTTCTCATCCATCTTCCCCCCCCCAGTGCTCCCGTGTGCTTGACCAACAGCTGCGTATCTCCTATAGGTTCAAACTAGACCAGCTTGGCTAATGATTATCTCAAGGCATGAATAAGATTGGTTACGATGATGCGGTTGATACGTCATTGAACAGATGTTCTTCTTTTGCGATGTGGGAAGGGCCAACTTTGTGTGAAGCTTTATTAATTGGCGCGTTTTTTTTATGTAACTACAGAGCACTGACACACCAGTGCATACCTATCCATCACTGGTCTACCTGCATGCCAAAATCCACCCTTATTGGCTGACACTCGCCAGCGCACCTACTAGCCTCGGAGATTGAAAACAGCAGGCCTTTTTCATCCTCTCTCCATTTGCAGTGCGCGCGCCAGCTTTTGACGCAGGCATTTTCGTAGACGGCGTAAGTACGCTACAGATTCCATATTCTCCCTGAGATGAGATTTGTCTTCGCTGTGCAGTCTCCCAGATACCCCCACTGTCTTTTGATCCTTATCCGGTTTGGCAGCTTTAAAATCTCCCTGGTCTCCAGACGTAAAACCTGGGCTTCGTTACCAATCCTATTATGGAATAGCTTACTCTTCTTGCACGCCTCTGAGGCGTACTTTTTGCGCATTTTAGCTCTGATGACCGGGATATTCACAAGTCCTCTACCAGTTCAATTTTTCCATTCCTTTCCTACGCGCCTTGAAACCCCAGAATAAAAACCCTGCAACGGCTTGTCTCTGCTGAGATCCTAGTAAGGTTGTGGTGAACCCATGAAACACACTGGTTGGCTTGATTTTTTCCCAGCACCATCGTTATTCCCAAGTTACAGCAGTCATGCCAACGTCGATCTACACAGCTGTGTTGCGGTGGCATAAAGATTTTTTTTGTCAGATGGCTAGCCATCGAGCTAATCCCCTTTAAATATCATGTACATGCAGGATAGGGTGTGGTTATACCCCTCAGGACTCTGTGGCGCGAATGAAAACATCCGCTCGTGGCGAGAAAGGAGAAACGGCCCAACCATGAAGGATAGCTCGTCAGCCAATTGGGTTGGACGAAAAGCACGCGAAAGCCAAGTGGCTTTCAACTCTGTCTCATTTACTTACTGACTTTATCGCTTGCGTAGACGTGTACAGCAGGCAGAAATGCAAGAATCAAAAAAATGAGTCTTGACAGGCTCATTCCAAAAAGGGAAGATGGTCAGGGTGAACCGGCCAATGGCTGACTGACATGCTTTTGGTCAAAATCCCCGCATAAATAAGAAAAAAAAAGCTTCTGGGTTCTCCTTCTTCAACTCTTTTTGTTTTTGGACAACCCATGGCCGAATACACTTACGATGAAGAAGGGTTCAACTTCTTCTATTTCCTGTTATCCGTCTTATCGATTGTCTTGATCCCTTCCACCATCTACACTGCCTACACATGGCTCCATTCCAGTACGTTTTCTATTTTTTTTTTTTTTTGGTGAATCCGTCTAGTTTTATTGATTTATTTTTCATCTGTTGTCTCATCGATGCTCTCATTATTGAAACGTAGAAACCAAGGCACAGAATTTGTGCGAATGCTCTACTTGTAGACAAACACGTGCCAAGATCAATGCCACCAACAACAAAAAAATCAAAAAGTCGTCCGTGACAATCAAGTAAGTGAGAAAGCGCCATGAAAAAAAAAAAAAACTTGTGGACTCACCATTTTATTCAGGCATGTGCTTTTGATTCTTGGATGGATTGCATTTGGCTTGTTATCCTATCAAGTGTCAAAGGCCCAACCTGCAACGGTGAAGTGGGATCCTTATGATATTTTGGGCATTAAAGAGGTAAAGTGAAGAAGAAAAGCGGCTTCCGTTTGCTGACGTGGTTCCCCTTGTATACTAGGGCGCCGATGTAGCCGAAATTAAAAAAGTGTACCGCAAGCTGTCCTTGATCTATCACCCTGATAAGGCTCCTGAAGAAGTCAAGGATGAATATGAACAGACCTTTATTCAAATCAGCAAGGCTTATCAAGTGTAAGCGGCAAACACCTCCGGACGGTCAACTCATTCTTTCCTGCATAGTTTGACCGATGACGATACACGAAAGAATTATGAAGAATTTGGTCATCCTGACGGCAAACAGTCCTTCAGCATGGGCGTGGCCCTGCCTCGTGCATTAGTTGAATCGAGTAACAACATCTACGTGTTGGCTTTCTATGCTGTTGTCTTTGGCCTTGGTCTACCCTACTACATTGTAAGCTTGGCACCTTGCCTTTTATCCCCCTGACATTTTTGTTTTGTTCAGGCCCGCTGGTGGAACCGTTCCAGACGTCAAACCAAGGACAAGATTCTCAACAAGACCATGAGCACCTTTGTCAAAGGACTCAAGGAAACCGATCAATTCAGCGGTCAGTTGAAAACAGAAGGACAAGGGATGGATAGACTAACGCATCCATTTTTTTTTTTTCAAAAAGATTTGATCAAATTGGTTGCCAGTGCTCAAGAATTCAAGGAAAACACTCCTTTGGACGCTGGCGAAGAAAAGGCTCTGAAGCAATTGGACATTGCCATTATTGATGAATTAGAACAACGGTTTGCCGAGAAATACGATCGTGAAACTGAGGTAGGATGAAAAGCGCCGGGGGGGGGGGTTTTCTGAGTCTCACTTTTCTTCCTTGTCTTAGTCTGTGCCTGGCTATCGTCGCAAAGCCCGTACACTTCTTTATGCTTATTTATTACGCGTGGATTTGGCCGGCAAGAATGTCCAAGCCCAAGCCCTTGCTGCTGGTAAATGCGAGAGATAAAAAGCAGACAGCGTCGGCTTACACATTCTTTGAACAATAGATCAATTATTTATTGTGGAACGTTCGGTTCAGTTGTTGCAAGGTTTGTTGCAGATCGCTACGGTCAAGCAATGGCTGAATGTGGCTGTGCTGTTGATGAACTTTCAACAAGACTTACTGCAAGCTCTGTATCCTGGTGAAGCCTCGGTCAAGCAATTGCCTCACATCAACTCGGCGATGCTGCGTCGGTTTACCCGCAACAAGAAGCGCCAAATCCAAAACGTCAAACAAGTGCTTGATCTCCAAGAAGCTGACCGCAAGAACCTGTTGTCGTCACTCAGCGATGATGATTATTTAGATGTCATGGAAGTGGCCCAACGCATTCCTCAGTTGTCGGTGAAGAAGGCGGTCTTCAAAGGTCCTTTTTTTTTTTATTATTGTGTTGGTGTGCGAAGCTGACATTTTTTTTTTTTTTTTTCATAGTCATTGGGGACAAGATCATCACCACAGCCGCTATCATTACGTTTGTGCTCAAGTTGAAGAATGGTCGTGTGGAAAAGGTGGAGATCCAACACGAAAACGACAGCGAAGACGAAGACGAATTTGACGAACAAGGCCAAACCAAGGTGCAGCCAGAACAGGACGTAGAGGAAGGTCAAGGGTTGCCCGTGGCCCACACACCCTATTACCCTGGTGAGAAGAAGCCCTACTGGTGGGTGTTCCTGGGCGACCCCAAGGTGAACCGTATTCTTGTGCCTCCTCGCAAAGTGACGGATGTGGTGGATGAAAAGACAATTCGCGTACCTTTTGCTGGGCCTCCCAAAGCTGGCACTTATACCTTTTCGCTGTTTGTCAAGTCCGACACCTATGCTGGCACCGACATTTTGCAAGACATCCAGCTGACGGTGGAAGACCCCTCGTCGCTGCCTGACGAAGACGACGTGGATGACTCTATCTCCGACCCCGAAGAAGACTCCATTGCCGGACAAATGAAGTTGATGCGTGAACAAGGTTTGGCTTCAGCCCTGGCCGGTGGCTCAGCCGCCGCCCAGAAGGAAAAGAAAAAGTCCAAGAAGAAACCTCAACAAGACCAAGACTCCGACAGCAGTGACAGCAGTGACAGTGACAGCGACGATGAATAATAAAGAAAGTCGATTTCCCCCCCTCCTTGCATGTTTGCCTTACGGATGAGTAGTAAAAAGAAGAAGAAGATATATCTGGTTGCCAACGACAAGCTGGCCTGGCCATGCATCAAGGAGAAACGTGGAAGTTGCGGGACTTTTTTGAGTCCGCTCCTGAATCATCTGAACGGGGTGCTTCTTCTTTTCTTGGTTTGGTTATTCTCCTTCTGTTGTACATGCTTGTGACACGGGAAAGGCAAGGTTGATAGACTGTTTCAACGCATCGGAAGATCCAGGAACAAAAGACGTTTATTTTTTGGGTTGGCCGGTGGAAGCAGCAGCCCGGAACAAAGGCGTTCTCGTCGCATATGGAGAGTGTGCACCGCCTACGAAAAAGAAGAGGGGGGGGGGAAAGGGAAATTGAGTTTGATCACATGAACAAGTTGCCTTTCTAGAGGGGCAGTCGTACCTTTGGATGCATGACCAGCATAGGAGGAGCGCAGTGCCGAATCAAAGCTTTGGGTTTGGGGAGTGCTTTTCCTTAACAGGTGTTGAGCTGCAGGAGAAAAGAGGCCAGATCTACAGCAAAAAAGGTTAAGTTGGTCAAGGACGGAACTAGGACTTACCCAAGCCTGGGCGTGCCTCGGACTCGTCGCTCGTTTGTTCGTTGTCGGTAAGCTTTGGATGCCTTTTCGGAGAGTTTCATACCGATTTGATCTCGTAAGGATTGTTTGGGTAGAGTGAATTGGCGGCCTGTGGAAAAGAAAGATGAAACCTTGTGTGTCCAAGGGAGGATGGATTTACCTGGAGTGTCTGAGCCTTTGATTTGGATGGGTGTGCCTTCGATCTCCCCCCACGTCATCAATGGGGAATCCATGGTGCTGGGGTCGATCAACGGGGTGGATTCGACCAAGCCGTAGCCACGAAAGGTATTCGAGATTGGGTCTTGGAGGGTCAAGGGATGGGCGGCGACAGTGGGGGTATACGTTTGCGTAGAGGGAGGGTCTAGGCTGGTGTTGGCATGCTGAATGGCTTTGGGATGGCGTCGGCCATTGTCAGCGTCTTCTAGCAGCGATCGGGACTCGCCCTGGGGGTAATACATGAGTAGGTTGGGAGCTTGTAGATCTTGGATGCGCAGCTGGTTGGCATTCTTGTCATAGTACCATCGATAGTGGTCTTTGCGTTTGGCGTTTGTTTTTTCGAGTAGATCATTGAACGAGGCATTGTCTTCACTAGAAACAAGTCAGGCTGGCTGTCGAGTTGGAAAAATAAAAAAGGTCATTTACCTGGTGTAGACAGATTGGAACTGATCCAAATTCAGCTGTAGATTGACACGATCCGCCAGGTCTTGTTTTTCAGGATGATAAAAGTTTTGTAAGCCTTGGTGAGGCGCGGTGTTGGCTGGAGAAGAAGATTCAATGAGCAAGGCAATGGATGAGCAAGATGGTTACCGTTGAGTTGAATCATCAGTTGAGATGCCTTTTTCATGAGCTGCTGGTCGCCGGCGATTCTTGCATGTTGATATTGATTATGGGCTTTTATCTTTGCAAGTTGAGGGTAAAAGTCGCGTTCGATAATAAAGCTAATAGCATCGGTGTAAGTATCCTCATCAAGGACGGTTGGATCCATCGTGGAAGAAAAGCAGAAAGGAAGCGTGGTCAGGGTGATTTTTTCGGATGGACTTTTTTTTGTTTGCGAATCTGTAGCCAATCAAATCGAGTGCAAAGGGCCTAGGATGATTTTTCGCCTTCCCTCTCAAGGTTATGCAGACCGATGGGTCCTTTAGTACCCACAGTGATTGGGTGGATGGGGACAAGGTATTGTCAAGCGGAAGGAACGAACCCCTTTTTCATTAAACAGCCCAAACGAGGCCTTGTGTGCTTGAAAAGGGAACAAGCATCCGCCTTTTTTGTGTGACCAACCCTCTTTCCATTGACTGATTCAAACTTTAAAGCTTTGCCTTTTTCCCTCCTCTTTTTTCTCCCCCTTTTATTATTATTTTTTCCTTTTTTCTTTGTTCACTTTTTTTCTTCTTTCTTTTTATTTCGTTCAACCATCTTCACAACACTTTGCCAACTTGCCGACATTGAAGATGACTTCTGTTCAGTACAATGTACCTTTTACCGCTATTGTAGAACGACATTCGTCTTCGACATTTATGGCTCATCTGATACAACAAGCCTGTCCACCAAAGCTACAGCCAAGGTCTTCCAGTACTCGAGACCGAGCTCTTTTGGATACGTTTGATAAGGTCGATGCTGAAGCGGGTTGTATCTTGATTGCCTTGGCCAATCGAGACAAAAGGAAAGATATGAATGATTTGATTCCTTATTCCATTCGGGTAAGTGCCCCCCCCCCCTCTGAAAAAGGAGTTTTTTTTTTTTTTTTTTAACCTTTTTACCACATGGAACTCACACTTTTTAAAGATAAAGGAAGATGATCGTTTCATTGATCCTTTGGAACCTCCCGAGCCTCTCAGTCATAGCAGTAGTGTGTCCAGCTCTAGCAGTTCTTCCAGTAGCACCACCAGTCATCTGCGAGAAGAAAGTGTCTGTACGACTTCCACCAGCCCCGCAAGTCTGAACAATGACCCTGCGTCCAATCACCAATTGTCGATCCAGAATTTATTAGGTATATCCTCAAACTCATCAGCACAAAAATATTTACTTTTTTTTTTTTTTTTTTTTTTCTTGGTTCTCAGGCCATGCCAAACCCTCTTCGGTTGAAGTAAGTGCCAGCTTTTTTTAAACAACAACAACAAAACCTTGGCTTGTTTTTCCTCAACATCCCATTTTTAGGTTGACCGTACGACAATGACAAGCAAGAAACCAATGACCTTGACCAGTGCCTATCAAGGTAGGCACCCACCCTTTTTTATTCTCATCGCTCACCTTTTTGAATTAGATCCAGGCAAGGCCAGTTGGCGACCTAGTAGAAAACCCGATCCTATTCTGTTATTGGCAGAGGCAGCTCGGGCCATTCATCATGACGACCAGCATCGTAAGTTCAGCCGAGGAACCCAGAATCTTTTTGGAAATCCTTCCTGACCTTTTCATTTTTGTTGTTGCACTTTTTCAGGCCCAAATCTAAAAAGGAAATTCCGGGAGGATGAAAGTAATGACAGTGACAACAGACTCAACGTCCCAGATTATGTGCCACCCACTCTGGTAAACAAAAAACAAAAAATTAAAAAAAAACCAACTCATCGACTTTCTTACAGCAACATAATGAAAAGAGCAAGTTCTCCTATCAATATCATTCAATGGTAAAAAAAAAAAAAAAATTGGCCCGCTCCTCGTTTTGCAACCCCTATTTTTTACTGAGTTCTCTGACACTGAATACTTTGATCTTTTGATAGAAACAAAACCCAAAGATCAAGAGGAATGCAATGCATGCTTACATTACATATATGATATACACGGATTTGGCTGCGAATGAAAAGGTAAAAGGGGAAAGGGAGATGCATCGTTGGCTTATTTATTTTTTTTTTTTTATACAGAAACGAAAACCAACTTTTGAACGACCTTTGCTACCGAGTAATAACATCAGTGCTATGCCTTCACCACCTTCCAAACGTACCAAAAATCAATCCGCTCCTTGGATGTATACCGCCCCATCAACAAATACCTTGCCTGCCATGCCTCCTTCTTTACCTTCCATCATGAGTCGACCTTTGACTGCCTTTTTACGTGATGACTTGTATCATTGAACTTTATTTGCCACTCTTCGTCGGGTGCCTTTATCCTTTTTGTGTCCTACTTCAAAACTTTATATTTTCTTGAAATGGTGCTCCTTTTTTTTTGCCCCTCCCTCGTTCAATTCCAATGATCGCAAATACATGTTTTCCCTCTCCTTTTTTTTTTTTTTTTTTAGGATGATAACAATCCACTTCATCTCGCACAAAAAATAATAAAAGGCTATCCTGTAAATTGTATACTATTTTTTTTTTTTTTTTTTTGGCCGTACAACTTGTTTTCATTCCCGTCGTCAAGTGACACAAAATGATGAAATTGGGCTGATGTTGTTTATTGTGCTTATGTTGGTGCTTCTTTTTTTTTTGCACTGGGCGTTTTTTTATTATGATGATGTTATCGGAGATCACACCAATGATGCTGAACAGCACACAGTTTCTTTACCCACGTTCAATAAAAATGAACCAACCGGATGGCCATCCCGCTTGCCGCGCTTTTTTTTTTTTTTTTTTTTACCCCTCAAAGGAACTGGTCAAAAATTTCTTTTTTTTTTTTCTCACTTTTTTTACGTTACACTTGGTTTTTTTCTTTCTTTCTTTCCCTTCTTCATCATCACGATACCCATTAGGTTTCCCTCCATCTTCCATTAGATTCCCCTTGTCTGTCCAATACCTCATCATCCTTTTTTTTCTTCCTGTATTCTACCTTTTCTCAGCCCCCTTTTTCTCGGTGAAGAAGAAATAAGAGGATAACAAAGAAAGGCTTGACTGTTCGTTTTACCCCATCCCCCTTTTTCTATTGCTCATCTGTTGTCAACGTGAATAAATGGGATGCCGACCATTATCACCACTCAACGTCATTCCATGCAAATACCCACGCCACTTCATTCTCCTCCCATGAACACCCGCCGCCTGTCTTCCGCCACGACCGTCGTCACTTCCCCTCCGTCACCGGTGCCCAAGAAACCTTGGCTTCCGCCCGGTGCTTGGGAAATGCCGGACATCATCAGAGAAACTTGGAAACAAAAACAACAACGTTCCCCGCTCACCCCTCCCCCCGAACCACCTATTTTGGTCCCTTCCAAGGATGAAACGCCCAAGGTAAAAAAAGAAAAAAAAAATGGATCACTTTTTGTTTACTCATTCTCTTTGTCCTCCTTTCTGGGGATGCAGGTGCGCTGGATTCATGTAGGTCGGGCGCCTGATTATTTTCCTTTACCGCCACCGATCCGCAAACCCACCAAACGTCATGCCGAATTCGATAGTAAAATGCGCAAGGTCCTTCCTCGCCTGAAAATCCTCGACATCAACCCAAAAGATCACTACACCGGCACTGAACAAGTTGGCAGCGGCGCCAACGGCGCTGTCATTCGAGCCCTACGGAAACCCTTTCGCTCCACCACCACCTCTCCCTCCTGGGTCGCCATCAAACGTTGCCTGATCGAAGATCATGACACCCATCATCACAGCTACGTCCTCCGAGAACTTCGCATCATGGGCTGTCTCGACCACCACAACCTCATCCAGCTACGAGAAGCCTGCCTGTCTGGCGATTATCTGTGGATGGCCATGGAACTCATGGCCTGTTCCGTCTTTGGCCTCCTCTACAACACCACCGTCGGCTTAACCGAACCCATGGCCCTCTTCATCGCGCGCGAGGTAATCACAAACCCTGTTCTTCTTGCCTCCTGCTCACTCCTTTTCTAGTGTCTCCAAGGTCTCATGTACCTCCACTCCAAAAACTACATGCATCGTGACGTCAAGTGTGAAAACATCCTGTTGGGTCGTCAAGGTCAGGTGAAATTGGCTGATTTCGGTCTGGCTACTCCTCTCAGTGTCCGCAATGCCTCAAGACTCGGCACCGCAAAGGTAATGCTTCTTCTCAAATAGTCATCCATGTCTGACCCCCCCCCCCCTTTCTCAGTGGATGGCTCCGGAAGTCGTGGCTGAAACGGAATACACCGAAAATGTAGATATCTGGTCCTTGGGCATCACCTTGATAGAAATGATGGACCGTGTCCCTCCCTTGTATTATTTGGAAAACAGCAACGAGATCTACCGTGAAATCATGTTTGGCCGAGCCCCCTCCTTCAACTTTGCCACCCCCTCCTCAACCTTGCTGACCATCATGGATCGTATGCTCATCAATGACTCCGAGTCCCGCCCCAGCGCCAAACAGGTCATCGCCTCCCTCGACCAAAACGTCGAACAAGGTCACTTGGAGTTGGCTCAGCGTTCTGAACTCGCCGCCCTGGTCGACCAAGTCTTCCCTCCCCATGACTGAAAAGAGTGAACATTAAAAATACCCTCCCCCTCACTTCTCTCTTTCACTCTTATCTTTATTTTTTTTTTGCCTTGCCTCTTACTTTTTTATAGTATTGATATTATCACCTTGTTTTTTTTCATATTCTTACCCCCCCCCGTTCAATGAACACCTTTTATTTAAAGAAATCGACCCACCAAGCTGTAAATAACGCTCTTTCACCTTATTAAAATCGTCGTTTTTTTGAAGTTTTTATTTTTTTATTAACCTTTTTTTCGAATGTTGTAGTGATGAAATCAAGCCATGGGATGAAAAAAAAAATGAAAGGGTCGTTCGACCTTTTACTCGCTGTCTTCATCATCAACGAGAGTTTGAGCAATACGGTCAAGATCACGTTGGCCATCTTGAGTGATCTTGCGACCACCCTTCTTGTCCTTGGCCAACACACCGATCTTTTCAAGAGATTGAAGCACCTTGCGGTTGACGGAGCCAGAGGCTTCGACATGGTGAGAGGGGCGGTTGCCACGGTTGATACGGCCACCATGGACCTTGTTCAAAGCACCAACACCAACGCTCTTGCGGATGTAGATGTGGCGAGCCACAGAGGCAGCACGGATGTAGTACCAGTCAGCATCATAAGGAGCCAATTCCTTGAAGGTACCGGTCTTGACCAAATCCACCCACTTGGGAACTTCGAGCTTACCAGTACGCTTAAGGTAGGCAGCGTAGGCCTTGATGAACGCTAAAGAAAATAAAATCTAGGTGAGTCCACTTGTCACTGCTAGTATGGAAGGAGGTCAAGGCGTCTGGCAAAATGTCATCGGGTCAGTTCAAAAAAAAAAGGGGGGGAGGGGAGAAGATGCAAACTTGGCCATTCAAGATTGCCGCCATAGGCAACTTGGTATACGGTTCATGGCAAGTCATGTTATTGCTAGTGACCCAGAATGATGACAAAAAAAAAAGGATGGGTGGCTTTCGAATGTTGCAAAAAAAAAAAAAAAAAAAAAAAAAAAAAAGTGTGCCAGCGATGAAAATGACAGACGCCTGACCCACATTTTGACGACGACATCGACAAAACCCCTATGCAATAGACAGCAGAAAAAAGAAAGAGAGGGGAAAGTATACTTACAGTGGGAGTTAACGTCCTTGACAGTGATACCAGCCATGTTTAAGTAAAGAAAGAAGAGAAAGAAGAAGAAAAAAAAAAAACAGTGGGCAACCTGCGCTTAAAAAAAATTTTTTTGTCCTCCTCACTGCCCTGTCCCAATTCATCTTAAAATTGTACGTTTCGTGATCAGCCTTCATTGATCCTCATCAGGGGCGTTGTCTTCTTTTTCACAAGTCAAGCTCACCAAGTCATCCTGGTACATCCTATTTTTCACGGAAGCTTCGCCATAGACTTTCAGGGTTTGGCTCATCTTGCTATGAAACGCAAAAACAGATCTTGAGACACCCAGGCACCCTGATAGGTCTTGGCAGCAGGAAGCGAATGCACGTCTTCTTTCCTTTCATCAGGTGCCATGGTTGCCGGTCCATGAGACGAAGTGCATGAGAGCTCGTGTAGGCTCAAGGATTCTCGAAAAGTGGAGAAGGCTTGTAGACTGGGCTCCTAAAAAATGTCAGGCACACGCCATCCTAAAACATGGTGATTCTATGCTGTTATGCAGATTTATTGAAAGCAAACGGCACTGTGGTTTTTCAGCTGGGCATCACCCGTAGGCTGGGCGATCTTCACCAACCAACCTGATTTTTTCCACACCATCACCATTCATCTATTTGCGTACCCATGCTTTTTTTATGACATGATTTAAAGTTGCTCAGCGAGTCGTTTCCACTCTTCCTGTTTGTCAATGCCTTCAAATAAACAGCCTAGAGGAAAGGACCCGAGAAAGACGAGCAGTAGAGCGGAAGCCAGATCAAGATCGGCCACCCATGGCCAGGTACAGGTGAACCTATCGTTTTATTTTTATTGGGGCTTCTTGATATCAAAAATACGGACAGCGGCATCTTGACCGACACTGACGACTTGCAGGGATTCGCTCGCCTTGTCACTCTTCAGGAAGCCGACACCGTTGACAGCATCGACATGGGCGTTCTTGACCACAGACTTGCGCATGGGCTTGTGACGGTTCCACACGTAGATTTGGGTATCCAGACCACCACTGACCAAAAAATCGCCATCTTCGGACCATTGCAGGCCAGTGATCCGAGCGGAGTGGAAGACCCAGTGCTGCAGGACCGTCTTGCCTTCGTTCACATCATACACAAAAATCTTGCCCAGGCTATCACCCACAGCCAACAGAGGCTCGGTAGGATGAGCCGCCAGTGCCGTGATCTTGCCCATGTGTGCAGGCAACTCCTTCTTCACTGACCAGTGGCTGCTGTCATACACACGCACCTTATTGTCCTAACGAAATGGATAGATAAAAGGAGAATCAGCAACATTGGCAGTGCTTGCCTGACGTTGGCGTACCTGTTGGCTGGCCACATAGACATCTTGCGAGTGGCGCGCAACGTCGACCACCGACGCATCGTATTTCAATGCCACAGGCGCATTCTTGCTGAGAGCCGGCTTGTCATAGCTGTGCAGAGCAGCTTCGGCCGTCACATACACCTTGTCCTTGGCCACCGCCATGCCTTGAGGCTGAGCATCGGTCGAGATCACCTTGTCGAACGTGTGGGTTGGCTGGTCAATGTGGCGCAGGGTATCGTCCATGGCAATGCTAAAGACATCGGAGGAGGCGTCGTCCACAATGATTTGCTTGACTTGATTGGTATGACCGCTCCCTTGCACAGCCTTGGCCGTCCAGCCATCATCGTCGCTCGTCCAGCTGTACACACGGCCGTCATAGGAGCCTGTGGTCAGCGTTTTGTTCTTGGCATCCACAGCCACAGCAGTAATGGCTTTGGAGTGGCCATCGACCCGTCGCGCCGCCTTGCCCGTGGCCTTGTCCAAATAGTTGAATTGGCCGCTGAGCGATGTACTGATCAACCAGTCGTCTTGCCACAAGTTGCCCACTTGTTGGTCGTTGACATCGTCGCCCAGGTGGAAGGTGGTCACCGCCTTCTGCGTCGCGATATCCCAGATCTTGGCTGTTCGGTCGCCTGAAGACGACACAAGTTGTGTGCTGTCGCCAGACCAGGCCACTGAGAACACACTGCCATCATGAGCGTCACCAAAGCTGCCTTTCTTATCGCCCGTAGCACCATCGTACAAAAAGATCTACACAAGAGAGAAAAAAACGGGTGAGCCTCCGCCGTTTTTTTTCTCAGGTTTACCTTGCCATCAGCCCCAGCACTGACAAAAAATTCGCCGTTGGGGGAGAATTGCACAGAGTAGACAAAGCGTGTATGGTCGCGGATGGTCGTGTTGTACTTGAATGGCACGCCATTGAAAAACGTGACACTCATGTCGTCCGAGGCAGTGACGGCACGGAATGGGCGCTGCTGGCGAATACTAACACTGTTGACCACCTTGCTATGGCCAGTGATTTCACCCACCGATGACAGTGTATCAAACATAAAGGCATGGCCAAATCTACATGAGTCCCAAAAAAGAAGAACGTCCGTCAGCGCGCTCCAAGACTGTCAAAAGGCTTACCTTTCTTTGCCGTCACCCACAGCAATAATGCGTTTGCTGTCGGCATCCCATGCCACATCGTTGATTTTTCCAGAAAGAGGCTGGACTTCGCTTTTCAAGATATGATCGTCGTTGATGGCGTCCCAGATACGCACGTTGCCGGCCACGTCTATCAGAAAGAGATCAGCCTTTACTCTTGCAGCTCTTAAAACCAAGGTCTTACCGCCAGAAGCAATGTAATAGCCGCTTGGGCTATATCTGGCCACCACCGTGTTAGCCTTGTGACCCACATACTCGGTGGCCAAACTGGGGTTCTAGGCAAGGGCGAGGAAAAAAAAAAAAAAAAAAAAAGTAAGCTAAAAAAAAAAAGATGTTCTTTCTTTCTGGTTATCATGGCATTACCTTTAAATCACGAAGAAAGACGGATTTGCCATTGGCATACAAAAATGTCTTACCCTTGGGATCAGCAGACAGCTTGATGCCTTCCCCACGCGTCGTGGATGGTAAAGGGGCAAGGGTGAATACTGAAGAAACGAAACGAATAAAACGTGAATTGTTGGTCCTCCAGCCTTCCCTTGACATCATGCACCTTTCCAATCTCGCTCTGACCCGTGCATAGCCTTTCCGCTCCTTGCTCTAAATGTTAGCTTACGCTTTTCAGATGCCATTTTCTAAATTAAAAATACACAAGTAAAATGATGAAAATGAGAAAAAAAAAAAAAAAAGAAATAAAACGGGGAAGCCGTCCTTTTTTGATAGGACCCCGCGGAGTTCGTATAAGACTTGTCAATGCCAAACGGTCGTGCCAAGGCGTTGCCCTCTGGTCTCCCTGCTAAGCATCCCTTCCTTCGCCCGTCCAACATTTATTAATAGAAAAATCGACGCTTGCCAAGATCAAACGCCTGCTTTGACAAAACACGCTTGCCACTTTCTCTCACGGACATGAACTCGAAATGCTACCATGGGGGATCTCCTGCGTCTTCTCCAGAGCCTTTGCAGCGAATTTAGTACAGCTATCCAGCAACAACTAGGCCAAGCTCGGTTAAATCAATGGCCGAATGACATACACATACGAGCACTCTCCGAAGCTTGTCCTAGGTCTCGTCGAAGCTCGCTATGAACGTTTCCGTTTAGTCTAAATCTTGATGTCGTCACCATTCGTTGAAGCCGGTATACAGTTAAAAAGAGAGAGAGAGAGAGAGGGGGGGGGGGATGCGTTTTATTGTTCGGTGTCGGACTTGCGCTTCTTTCCAGCACGGGCCTTGGGGCCCCAGTGAGCGGTAGGGTTGATTTGGTAGCGCACAAATTTGTGGGATTCGCCAACAGCGTCGGGATGACGTGTGAAATCGGCCTTGAATCTACAGAAGAAGAAAAAAGGAGGGGTCAGTCATCAGCAGCAGTAAATGCCGTGAGGGTCACTTGCTTGGGTTCTTTTTCCAAAAGACGACGCGCAGGGGAGTTTTCGCCGAGGTTCTTCATGGTTACGGGATTGGCTTGGATCCAGCATCGCATAATATCCCAAACAACTTCTGAGGGTGCGTTTGTTTTGATGGTGGTAGGGCCACAATGAGACAAAGATACTTGATAACCCCCGTTCAGAAAGGCGGAGCTATGAACAAAAATGGCCCGCGTCAGTTCATTCCGCGTCCCCAGCAAAGATCCAAAAGGAGACTTACAATAAGTCCTTCATAGGGACGGTATTGCAATGCAGTGTGCCGCACAGACGTTGGAGAGTCCAATAGCCGGGCTGGTCTAATTCTTCCTTGGCCAACGACAGCATGCCTTTCATGCGTTCGCTAGTGCCGTACTTGTCTTGATTAGCTTCGACGTGGCTAAACATCTTTTGCAAAAAGTCTTGGTTATGCAGACTGCCCAACCAAGTTGGCCCGCCAATCTAGCAATAAAAAAAAACATGAGCCGAGCCTGACTGAACCTTAGCTGCCTTTTTACATGATGGGTGTTGGCACAGTGGTCACAGCGGGAGTTGACAGGAGGGCCGCTGTTGACGGTGTGGTGTTCTTGTCCATTTGGTTTGAGGTCAATTTTACCAAATGGCTGGGGGGCAAAAGCGTGACAGCCTGAACATTCATACATCACACCAATTTTGCTGGCCCAATAAGCAGAGGTCAGTGACGGAGTCTTTATCGCTCCTTGCACCTCTTCGACTTACCTTGCTGCCTTTTTGACTTGGTCGGGAGATGTGTACACGCGCACAAACACACGTAGGTAAAAGTCTATGCTGAGCGACACCATAGGCACAATGTACCGCTTGTAGCGACCAGCCGACGTTTGGAGCATCTGCAACACCAGGCGTACTGCCATTTCGTGAGGGAACATTCCTTTCAATGGCATACCGGCATATTTGCCATAGCTGGGAGAAAAGAGGAGAGGCGAATGAGGTGGACCATTTCAGCCATAAAAAAAACCCCCTACCAAGTTTCTGGATGCATAGAACCAGCCAAGACGGCCAGATCGGTACAGGTGACGCAAAGAAGACCCCCTTCGGCTACAGCCTGGACAGCACCGTCAACAAAAGGAGCTGCCGAGCCATAGGGATCCAGATCCACCACGTCGTAACGGTCATCCGTGCCCACGGTTTTGTACATCACGCGCCTGCAGAAAAGAAACGAAAGACGTGAGAAGATGGACAGACGCGAGAGGCAGCCTTCAGTATTACATGGCATCATCACGGTTGGGCTTGACCAATTTTTCATCCAGCTCGTTGTATTGAATGTTGCGTCGAATGGCATCTACGGCGTCTTGCAGTAGATCGTTCGCCACCACCTGTCGTAGGTTGGGGATTTCCTTTGCATAGCGAATGGATCGAAGGCCGGTGGCAGCCAGGGCTTCCAAAATATTAAAATCATGAGGGTTCAATCTATCTTCCATCTTCTAAATAATCAGAAAGAAACGGGTGTGAGCGACCATGCAGAGGGCGGTCAGCGCTGCCTTGCCTTGACCCGGTGTTGCTTTTCAACGGGGTCCGTGATGTTGGCCGTCTTTTTTGCGATGCGGTCTTTTTTCTCTTGCAAGTAAATCTCGCTCCAGGTTCGGATGGCAGCAATGGACATGTCGCGGTTGAATTCTTGCACAGGGTTGTAGAAGACTTCATTGTTCTTGGGGAAAAGGATCGTTGCTTTGCCTTCGGTGACAGGGTTGAATTGGGTAATGTCGATGGGCTGGTCGGTCATGGTGCTGTAATACTGGGCTCTTGGAAACAGGGTGTGTCGGTAGGTAGTCGATCGGCGTACAATCCAAGATAAGCGCAAGAGCATACAACAAGAGACGGGATCTTGATGGGGGTTTGAAGAAGAAGAGCAAAAAAAAAAAAAAAAAAAACCAAGATGGCGCCTTGATCTCCGCAGCCGGAAGGCCAAAAGCCACTCTGACGGACGGCCACTGATCTCAGGAGTCATGCCACTGAACAACACGCGACTTCTTTATTTTTATATAACCAGGAAGTCTAACAAGCTGGTTTATCGATACAATGAGCAGTATTTTTTGAAGGCATCCTTGACTTCAGCCGAGCGTTCAGGTAGTGGAGCTGTAGCTAGGGCGGTGGGGATGTTTTCAGGTTGCTCGATCCATTCGTACAGAGGCACATTGTGGGTGTTGAGGGACTCGGCCAGGCTCCTCAAAGTCTCTGCATTTTTCGTCTGGATAGAAAAAGGAAGCGACATGGTCAGTAAGCCATCTGCTTGGTCTTATTGGTTACCTCCAGCACGACTTTATGCATGCCCTCGACGTTGGCGAGGTACTTTTTGGTGTTGTCATCATTACTGGTTTGATGCAGGACAGCTGTGGCAGCATGGCAAGCTTGAGTAATGACACTTGAAAAACAGAGTCAGGTCGATGACGAGCAGCTTTGGGGGGGGGGTTCGCTTACCTTCCTGTTGGCCATTTGAGTGTCTGCACAAACAAAAAAGCAAGCGTGTCAGGATGTCCATGGCATGTCCACATTATAGGTATGTTACCTTGGCGAGATCCTTACGAACGACAATATACATTGTCAAATGCTCTGTCAAAGCTGCGGAAGCCATTGTTCTACGATGATCAGTTGTAAAGGAGCAAAAAAGAAGAAAGAAAAAAACGCACAAGAAAAAAAAAACAGGCTCTTTTTCGCCCTGGCTGGCCGCAGTTGGGTTCAAACGAGAAAAAAAAAAAAAGGCTTTTATTTTCTTCTATCAGGCTGATCCGCTTTAGATGAGAGTTTCGTAAGGGATAGGAGCGATAGTTTGAGGAACATTGCCAACGGTGGAAACGTGACGAGCAGCACGGGGTTGAACAGGGACACGCTTCAAGTTGACCTTGACTGTGAGAGGTAGAGAAAGGTGAGCAGAGCGAGAGACAGGAATGGTAGATCTTACCACCAGCAGCCTTGGCATCCTTCTTCTTTTGGGCGTTTTCCTTAACACGGTCCAAGAATTCTTGACGGCACTTGGAGTGCTTGACGTGTTCGACACGGAGGTTCACGCGCTTTTCCATGTAGCGGTTGCCAACCTTCTTGTAGATGATCACACCAACAGCAGACTTGGTGACGTTGAAAACAACACCAGTGCGACTGTCATAAAAAAATGGGGGGAGATGGTCAGTCTCGGTCGAGTCAAGGCAGAAAGAGAAAGCAGGGCTCTATCCTAGAGCAAGTCTGACGAAAAAGACGAGAGTACGAAGGGAGGCTTACCCGTGGTAGAACTTGTGGGGCATACCCTTTTGGACAGCAGCGTTAGCCTTGATGTCGACAATGTCACCGACCTTGTAGGTCTTCAAGTAGGTGGACAAAGGAATGGCACCATGTTCCCGGAAGTTACGGGAGAACATGTGACGAGTACGAGCACGAACTAGTCAAGGAGAAAATCGCTGTTGAATGTCTGTCTATCATGTAAAAAAAAAAAGAGGGGTGGCAAGTCAATCCTCGTTACTTACGACCAAATGAGTGAGGCATGTTCTAATTGGGCAATCATAAAAAACGATATACTAGTCAGTCGATGGGTGTTAAGCTGTTGTTATTATGTTGCATACCGATGAATAGGCGTACTGAGAGAGGAAGAAGAAAAAGAGAGGGACAACAAAAAAAAAAAAGTCCAAGCAAAAAGGCCGAAGAGTGGCTTTGCAGTGCCTTTTTTTTTTAAATTTTTTTTCCCAGCTTTCCACTCTCTTTTTTCTTCTTCCTCTCATTTTTATTATATAAACCATGACCGGTGCTTACCGTAACAGAAGTCGTGTCTCCAAGGTGCCTAAGCGTCCTTTCGAAGCCGCCCGCTTGGACCAAGAATTGAAGTTGATCGGTGAATTCGGTCTCAAGAACAAGAAGGAATTGTGGCGTGTTGGTTTGACCTTGTCCAAGATCCGTCGTGCTGCTCGTGAATTGTTGACCTTGGAAGAAAAGGATCCTCGTCGTCTTTTCGAAGGTAACGCCTTGATTCGCCGTCTTGTGCGCATTGGTGTGTTGACCGAAGACCGCATGAAGCTCGATTACGTCTTGGGTCTCAAGATTGAAGACTTCTTGGAACGTCGTCTCCAAACCCAAGTCTTCAAGTTGGGTTTGGCCAAGTCTATCCACCACGCTCGTGTCTTGATCCGTCAACGTCACATCCGTGTTGGTAAGCAAATCGTCAACGTTCCCTCCTACATCGTTCGTTTGGACTCCCAAAAGCACATCGACTTTGCTTTGACCTCCCCCTATGGTGGTGGCCGTGAAGGTCGTGTCCGCAGAAAGCGTATGGCCTCTGCCGGTGGTGATGCCGAAGATGACGAAGAATAGATTCTTTAGGTAAACCTCTCCAACGTCCGATCGTCTCCATCCTCGTTATTAACATCCCCTTTTTCAGCAGTCTCTAAGCACTTTTTTGTTACGATACAAAACTGGCCACACACTTTTGCATCTCTCTTATTTCTCTCATCATTTGTCTTTTTAATAAAAAACAAAGTTGCCCCCGAGGAAATGTATCAAAAAAAAAAAATTCATTCTCTAAACTCGCACAGAAGGAGAACTTCATCATCGAACAAGGACTGCTCACGATTTTTTTTTTTTTGACAGCACTGCCATTTCCCAATTTGGCTTGGCGAGAAAAAAATGAGGCTTGTACCGAAAAAAAAAAATTATAAAAAGGTCAGCGATCCTTGCATTCTTTTTCTTTTTTTCTTTGGAAAATTTCGTGACCACATTTGGATACCTGTACTTTGTATGATGGAGGGATTTTCGAAGATGAACTTCTGTCAGTAAGGTACGGGTTTGGTTAACCAGAAAAATGATGAGATACTATAGTAAAACCCTCAAGCTAGTTGTCAAAGACTCTGACGCTTGGGGACCAAAGGGTGTCCAAAATTCCATATTCCTTTATGATGAAAATGAAAAAGAGCTTTATAATTGGCAATAGAGCAGTAGCCTCGGGCAGGAGGTGTTTTATTATTGTTGTAGATGACATGGATGAGAGAGAGTGTGTGCGATTTGGTGACTTGAAAACGTGTGAATGTAATGCTATTTCTTGAAACGGGTCTCTTCGTTTATCTTCTTCGTTTCTTGGGGTCCTTCTTGGCTGCTGCCTTGGCTGCTTCCTAAAGACGAGGGGAAAAAAGACTGAGATTCTGCCACCTTTGTTTGGCCACTCCTTACACGTTTCTTGGCGGCTGTGGCCTTGGCCTTGGTTTCATCCACAGGCGTTACTTTGAAAAAATCCATCATCCGGCTTTGTGTCGCCTTGTTCACGTTCTTGGTCAATTTTTCACAGGCCTTGCGCACTCGGTCCTCGCTGAAAAAAAAAAATGGCCAAGGTCAGTGGCGGCAAGAATGAGTGTCTTTGAAGCTTACTTGAATCCCTTTTCTCGGACCAGGAATTGCACCACAGCTTCCACATCGGGGGCTTCCCATTTCAGATCAAAGTTTTCCCCAGGACTGACGTCTGGGGTCTTGAACAGGCCACGGGCCTCGTCGAATTTCCAGTTGTCTGGCACACCAGCACGGATCTTTTCAGGCAAGTGAGGCAGCGCTTCTTCGATGCTTCCATGGTCCTTGATCATCGAATAGGCGCGCATGGGTCCTACACCCTTGATGCTTTCCACGTAATCACAACCGAGCAAGATACACAGATCAATGAACTAGTCAAAAAAAATATCAGCATGGATCCAGCCTGTAACACGTTTAGCCGTACCTGATCCATGTTCAGCTGCAGACCCTCCAGCACTTTCTCAAGGTCGAATTCATCGATCGGGAGCTTGCGCTGTTCGGAAAAGGTCAGGTGGCGAAGCAAGGTGGGGCTACCAAACGTGAGGGTATCCATGTCTTCCGAGGCAGCTGCATACACTTTACCAGCTTTGGCCAAGGCAGCGCATTGGGCTTCAGCTTCACAGGGTGCCTCAACTACGGGAATACCAAGGGCCCGGAGCAGTCGCTTGCATTCGTTGTTATGCTCTTGCGTCACACGCACTGTCCGTTTCGTGAAGCGCAGGATATCCTCGGCGTTACCAGCCTCGTTGGCTTCTTCCCGCTTGGCCTCGGCTTCTTCCTTGCGTTGCTTCCGTTTCGCCAGCTCACCTGATTTCATCTTTGGGGGCTTACCATCAAACACATATACAGGCTTGATGCCATTTTCAACCATACGCACCGTACGATAAAACATCCCCATCAAATGACTAGAGACAGGTGAGAAGAAAAAAGTAAGTATCTATTTCATCTATTTAGATCCTTGATGATGCTTGCCTTGTGGTTTCACCGGCATCGTTTGTGAGAGCGTTGCCATCCTGTTGACGCACAGCAATCATAAACTGGTAGATACTCATCGACGCGTCAATAGCCACCTTGCGGCCAAAATGGCTGGAAATTTCGTTGCTTTTGATGGCCAGGGGAGCATGTTCCGAGATCAGTTTGGTCAATCCGTGAATACCCATGTTGCATAAGAGTTTGTAAGAAAGAGGAACGAATCAAGGGGAGAAAAGGAAGGAAAGAAAAGTAAAAAAAAAAAAAGCTTGGTGACCACTTTTTTCTGGCACCGCCACTCGAGCAAAATAATTTGGCGCAGCTTGTGAACATACCCTGATATTCTAAAATTGAATGGGAGTGACTTGACCGTGTTGTGTGCTGATTTCATGAACCTCTCATCCGTTTCCGTTTTAGGCCCACCAATGCTACAAGAGTACAGAAGCTGTCTTTGCCCGCAAAATTAGCAAATGCGTTTGCCACGGTTGCCATGGCAATCGCAATTTTTTAATACAGATTTTTTTTTCTTGCTTCTCTTTAATTTTGTTTCCAAAATGTCCAACATGACGATAATGATGAAAATTAAATGCTAGCCAGCTCTTCCTCCTCAGTCAGCTAGCTAATGACACCAGTCGTTTTTGGGCAGCATGGGCGCTTTTCTTCGCCTTTTTTTTTTTTTTTTTTGCCTACACTCTGCATCGGCGGCGTTCAAATGACGCCAAAAATGTGTAACAAATTGGCTGGGAGCCATCGTTCATCGACTTGGTGTGTCTCAGCATCGTTATCATTTATGACATTCTACACCCGCACAACATGCAGCATTGCATTGGCTGAAAAGTGCAAATCAAGGGCTCTAGAACGAACGGTGTCTTCAATAACAAGAAGGCAATAGAAAAACAGAAAAAAAATCTTGTTCCGCCTTTTGAGTGAAAGCCTTGTAAAACATTTGGTAATGTAGCCATGATGGCAGCAGAGCTGATATATTTTGGTTAAAAAAAATAAGGTATGACAATGATAAAGATGGGTAATGCATCATCAATGTTGTGTTCAACATTAGTGGGGGAAAATATGGCGCAAAAGGCGCAAGGTATGCTGGGTATAACTGGTGTTACGAGAGAGGGGTGGGTTATTCTTCGTCATCATCTTCAATATCAGAGGGGCAAATAGGACGGGCAGGGAGAAGGTGAGCGGAGTGACGTGTGGGGCTGGTTGGCATGGCTGAGGTGGTGGTGGAAGAAAATCGGCGGTGAGTTGGGCTGAAGAACACATTGGGTGACACGTTCGTCGAGCAGGAGGGCAGGCTCAAACGGCTGGTTCGGCCTCGTCGGGCCACCGCAGGAAGCACAATGTTCTTCAAGGCTACATGGTGATTCTTCCACATGTAGATGGCATCCAGGGTCGGCAAGAAGGTCTCCAAATCGTCCATGTATACAGGAATGGCCAATGATGCGATTTCCTTGGTGTAGAAAATGTTGTCATAGGGGGCGACGACAAACATACAACCGACAGGGCCTGTGAAGAAAATAAATGTCAAAAAACCCCCCTCGTCATCATGCAGACCTCTCGACTTACCGTTCCAATCCATGGCCATTGCGAAGACCTTGTCCTTGTGACGATCATGAATTGGGAGCGACATGAGGTTCTTGAGGATGGCCTTGTTGGAGCGAGCATTCTTCAATCGTTGGCGTGAGAGGACTTTGTGTGTGGCTGTGCTTCGCTTCATTCGTGCTCAATTCCACGCGGTCCACAGGGTTGCTCGACACAATGAGATCAATACGGCGGCCAAACTTGCTCACATTGTTCACACCAAAGAGCTTTGCATTTTGCCTTGCAACTTCGGTGGTAGCCTTGCTTACAATTTCACCGCTATGCAAAAAAAAAAAAAAAAAAAAAAAAAATTAGTTTGCATTTCATGGCTTATTCATCGCCATGCTTACTCGAGCAATTCCAAAGGCTGGTCACAGAGAACAATGTCCAGGATCTTGGCGGCTTGGCGGTAGCTGGTCAGTTCGGATCCTTTCAGCTGGTGCTCATGGCCAGGCTCAATTGTGTCACGGACAGCTTGCTCGAGGATGCACAGTACCTGCATGATTTCAGAATCAGGTTCATCCTTCATAAACAGATCCAGCTTGCGTTTGACATTGGCAACATTGATCAGTTTCTTGTTCAACATGCCAGACTCGTCCATGCCTTCCTGTAGACAAAAAAAAATCAATGGAAGAGCTGGTAAGTATGCTTCTATCCATGTCTGCCAATTCCACCTGCCTTCAATACTGCTTGGAACACGATTTTCGTCGGCTCCTCAAGCCCCATGGGCATGCGAACGTTGGTGTTACCAAGAATGGTATCGATGTCCACGTCAAGATGGACAGCAGCGAGGGTCTTCAAATCCACGTCGGTAACGTCAACAATGTGCGACAAACCCAGCCTAATAGCACGGGTGAGTGATCCTCTCTCTCTCTCTCTCTCTCTCTCTCTCTATTTTATTTTTACTTCAACCGATTTCAATGGTCATGTCGGTCAAGTCGCCCGTCAGGAGTTCGGCAGCCATGTAGTTCAAACGCTGACCTAGGGTTTGAGGGGGGACACGATGGGTGAATGATCGGATCTCATCAAGCAAACGTGGGTTCACGCCTTCTTTCTTGAACTATGGCATCCACAATTGTCTCAAAGTCGATTGTAGGCAAAGGGCTAGAGATGAGGAGACATACATAAAAAGGATAAGGACATCTCTCATTGATCTGGGATATTTTTTTTTTTACCTAGAAGGAATCGTGTAATCCATAACGCTAGGGCAATAGGGAAAAAGAAAAGAAAAGCATTAATAAAAAAATTCATTTTATCAATGAAACCTTGGGAACCGACTTGAGGAAGTGCTTACGCACTTACTGACAATGGCTCTCCTTTGCTTAATGGCAAAGGGTGGTGGCCGTTGCTTAGCTCTCAAGGACTTGGCTGCTATGCATTCGCTTTCGGCGCAATAATGCAGTGACCACAGTGGTCCCTTTGTTAAAGGGATCGTCGTCACTTGAGTGAGGATACTGGCGTTCACCTGCCCAAGGGACTTGAAGAGTCGACAAAAATTATGTTCCAAGAAATATTGAAGGTAGGTGAAAAGGGTAGACGTGGCTAGAAACATACTTACATGGCTCATCTGTTGATTTTATTTTTTTTTTTGTCTTCAGGAAGGAATGAGCGAGCCTGGCATGCTTGGTCAACATTGCTATTGCCAATCGCAACCTCGACCTGTTCATGAAAGATGAACCAAACTCTGAAGTCATGCATCCTCGAGCAGGCTTCCGTGACACGATTGCGCCCGGCCATGAACGTCGCAACGTTGGCACAGCAAATGCCGAGATCAAATACTATTTTCCCCAAGGGGACCCTCTATGCCAAATATTAGGTGTGGCAAAGAATTTAATCCTGAGTTATGGATTGCATGCTTCCTTCTACAGTATTTGCTCCTAGTTTGAGTTTCTTTGCTTCAATGACTGCAAAGGTTGAAAACTATACACGCCACAAAAAACTACTAAAGCCAAAAACATGCTATTATAATACATGCTTGCTCTCGACAACATTGCCCGTAAACGAGACCTCCCTGATGTAGTCAAGGCTTGGATTGATGTCCTTCTAGACAAGGTCTTATTCTTTTATTTGCACTAAAGAGTCAACTATACGAAAAAAAACCTAGCAATGGCAAAGAACGCTAGCAGCCAGTTACCAACGTGATCCAGACTGGCGAGCACAACACAAATGTAATTGGTGGTGATTTCCGTGCAGACCCATCGAAGCGTAAGAATGAGGAAAATGAGCAAGGATGTTGTTCGAGCAAAAGTGTTCGGAAAAAAAAAAAAGCGCGATAATTTTTCGTCGGCTCTTCAAGCCCCTCAAGGATGGTGTCGATGTCCCCGCCAAGATGAACAGGTACGAGGGCCTTCAGATCCATGTCGGTAACATCAACCATACGCAACAGAACCAGCCTTATTGCAAAAGGGTATTAAAAGAGCATGTGAGTAGTTCGGAAACAGACACGAGGTTTTTTTTTACTTCAATCCGATATCAATGTTCATATCGGTCAGATCGCCAGTCATGAGCTTCGCAGTCATGTAATCCAGACGCTTGCCGCAGGTTTGAGGGGGGACGTGATTGATGAATGGTTCGATGTCATTGAGCAAACGTGGGTCCTCATCGTCCTTCTTGAGCTATAATGGAAAATGAGCCTGAGATGCAATGGCTGTGGTGCTAAAAGACCTACAGCAGCCCGAGAGGCATGGAAAACAGCTTTTCGCAAGGAACAGACGTCCACAATTTGGTCAGCATTGATGGTAAGCAAAGGGCTAAAGAAGAGGAGGGAACAAATGGATGAGTATCTCTCTCATTGAACGAGGAAAAAATAGCTTATTCTAACCTGGTGTCATTGCCAAAAATGGTTGCTGTGGCTCGCGTTTATGCAAAACCTTTGGGCTTAAAAGTTGGAAGCTGAGTCATTTGATATTGGTGAAGTTGGCTGATCAGGTGCTTATGGGTATGCCACTGGGTGAACGCCTTCAATCCCTGTGGAAATGGAGAGACGCGATAAGACCTAATGACAAAATGAAGGGCAGGTTGCTTTTTTACCTTGGACACTTTTGCTCGAACATCTCGCTGTCCTTGCTGATTTTCCTCATTCTTACGCTTCGATGGGCCTGCACGGTAATCACCACCAATTACATTTGTGTTGTGCTCGCCAGTCTGGATCACGTTGGTAACTGGCTGCTAGCGTTCTTTGCCATTGCTAGGTTTTTTGTCGTCTAGTTGACTCTTTAGTGCAGATAAAAGAATAAGACAAACCTTGTCTAGAAGGACATCAATCCAAGCCTTGACTACATCAGGGAGGTCTCGTTTACGGGCAATGTTGTCGAGAGCAAGCATGTATTATAATAGCATGTTTTTGGTTTTGGCAGGTGTATATTTTCCCGAATTCTCGTGGCGTGTATAGTTCTAATATAGCTACTCTTTTGCAGGTGTTGAATCAAACAAACTCAAAACAGGAGCATTATAAGGAGCCCTGTAATCTATAACAATAGGGTAATGGGGAACACAGGGGTGGGTGAAGTGATAAAAAGAAGCGATAAAGCATTTTGAGCTCAACTTGTTTATATGTTGGGGCAAGGTGAAACAAAAATTCATCTATTAGTGACAATTCGCCTCCCTTTTTCAAAGGGACCGTAGTCACTTAAGTTGATTCAGTTTTGCCATTTTAAGTGACGATGGTTTGTTTGAGACTTATCTTTTGTACTGGCCCTAATTTTTGTTTGAAAGTCGAGTTTCTGGCTCTTGACAGCCAAGATTGCCCATTCGATACAAAGGCGTTGTGCCCGCGCTCTTTGACTGCTGTTGATGCTAATGAATGCAACTTTATGACCGTACTAAACCCCGATGCCTCTCTCACTATACACTCCAAGATCTCCTCTATTATCAAGGATGGCATCGAAAAAAAACCGCGCCGTGGTTGCTATCCTCACCTCCTTCTTCACTGTCCGTCACTTGCTCAACGAGCTGTTGCAATCATGCACAGGACTTTCCATTAACAAGGTCCCCTTCAAACAAAAGTCAGATATTCTTTTTATCAAACGAAGTAGAACCTCTCCAATTTTGCCGATGATTCAAGATGCCATTTCCCAGCCAGAGCGTCCTTTTTTTTTTTTTTTTTTTGGACACGGTCGTGCTCTCTCCCTCCTCTTTTTTCCATTGCTTTTCTAATTTTGGAAAACCAGGACACAGCTAACAACATGCGAACCCTTGAAGATGCTATTATGAGCGAGACACAGATACTGATCGAAAATATTGCAAAGGTAAAGAGCACCATGCGTAGTTTCAGGCTTTGTTTGCTGACGAGTGTTTGGATTTTGATTCGATGGCTACAGCTCAATGACCTCGTCAATAAGACGAATGAAGAAGAAGTGATGCAATTGATCGAAAAACTACGTCGAGTTGAGAAAAAAATGTCACTGGTGTTCACCTTTTTCCAAGCATCCATGTTTGCCAGCACTGTACAAAATCCAACAGAAGATGGACCAAGCTCACCCATCACTGAATCTCCACTATAAAATGCTACAGCCTGAGAAATTGTCATCCACCCTCCCCAGCATGATACCCTCCCCTCTCCCAATAAAAACAAGATTTTTGCCGTTTGTTACCATCACAGTCGAACAACAAGCAGATGAATGAGTGCCAGGGGAGTGCTCGTGCATAGGCCAATCAGCTCTGCAAATTCTGGTTTTGAAATCACGGAACCTGCATCATCACATGCCTTTTTCTTTTTCTTTCACCTTTTTTTTTTTTTTTTGCTCCCAATGTCTGATGTTTCTTTAGACTTACATTCAGTGACCTATGTAGATAATGTTAACAGCAATCTAGTGTGTTGCATATGTCAGTATCCGTTTGTCGATCCAGTGGTAACCAGCTGTGGGTAAGGCTCATTGAAAACAATATAACGGCACGTATTTCTTCATCGGCCAAGCATATCTTATTTTTATTTTTTTTTTTGCTGGGCTCATTTATCTCTCATTGGCACTAGACATACGTTTTGCCGACATTGTATATATCAGGCTGTCGAATCGTCACCTCTTTGCCCTGTTGACCGGTCTCCCATCGACTTGAATGACATCCAGGAAGCCGTCAAGATTGTCAGCAACATGGTCAATGAGCTACAAATCTACTGTCCTCGCCAGCCGCGAGGATGTGAGTATCATGTGCAGCGACAGCATATGGAACACCACCTGGCCAGCGAATGTCAGTATGCCTTTGAACCATGTCAATTGAAAGAATGTCAAGAGCTTGTGCTCAAAAAAGACCTCCAACGCCATGCCGACACTTGCCAGCACCGGGAGACTGAATGCAAAATGTGCAAACGCAAGATGCCTGCTTTTGAATTAGAGGTAGCACGACAGGATACGGGTTTTTTGTTGTTGCTTGGCAGGAAATTGCGCTAACGTTTTCCTTCTTTCGGCGGGGTCCCCCTTTTAGGACCATCACCAGCTGTGCCCCTCGGAGGTGATGGATTGTCCTCATTGTGGGACGTCAAGGCCACGATCTGAACACACAGCACATTTGCCCGACTGCCCAAAGATGCGGGTGACATGCCCTTTTGCGGAATTCGGATGCGACTGGAATGAGGAGCGGGCGAAGCTGGCCGCCCACAAGGAAGCGTGCGTGTATGACAAGATCCAAGGGTTCTTGCGTACCCAGCAGCTGAAGGACGACACCATGCAAGAAGAGATACGCCAACTGCGCAAGGAAAACGAGTCGCTTCGCCGCTGGCAACATGAAATGCAGCATCAGCACGATCGCACGCTCGGCCAGCTGGGGGTGCTGTTTCCCGCCCATTTTGCTCTAGATCCCGATCTGCCCCTGGAAACGCAGCAGCAGGTGGTGCTCTCCGAGACCGAGCGGCTGCAAGGCGATGTCGACCAGCTATCCGCCAGTGTGGCCTCGTTGGAACTCAAACAGAACATGGCCCTCATGACAGAAACCTTTAGGCTACAAGAAGAAATGCAGAGCCTGCGGGCGGTGTGCCATGGCATGCGTATGCAGATCCATTACTTGATGATGGAGCGCCGGGGATCCATGGCTGCCGCTTCACCTTCCAATGGCCCTCCTCCTCCTCCCCCGCTCACCATAGAACAAGAAACTCGACGAAGATCATGGCTGGGTAAGCACCTGTCTGAGGGATAGAAAGCTACCAGCTGGCGCAGTGGTGCTTATTACGGTTCGTTCTCTTTTCTAATTTAGATCCATCTGGTCCAAGGCAAGACACCAAGCTGTAGCGCCTCTACTGCATTTGTATTTATTTTTGATTCCCCCCTTTCCCTCTCATTTTATTTTGCAATGAAAGAGGCAACACTTTTTTATTTTTTGGCTACGTCCTGCGGTCTTTCTTTTCTTTTCTTTTTTTTTTTTTTTTTTTTTTTTTTTGGCTACATGCCTTTCAACATTTTATTTATTTATTCTCATTGCTTAATTTATAATGTCATCATTACAAAAAGACTTGTTTAAAAAGCACCAGCTTCCCCCTCTTAGTAGCTTGAATGAAGATGAGCTGCCGTCAGCAATAGAGTAAAGCATGGCAGATATGCCCCAACATGCTACATGAAACTACTGACAACACCTATTTTTTTGGGCCTTGATAGAAACGGCGTGCATCAACAATCATTGTCTCAAAATAGCAAGCGATTTCAACCGGCAGACTGGCAATCATATTTTGACGACAAGCGCCACGTGGTGTTGAACGGCTCTGACTCATTTTGTGTGTACACGCGGCATGCCACGACGCCTTCGGAGACACGTACGCCCATATTTATTATGCATCATGGTGCTGGTGATGGAGGCCTTTCTTTTGGATTGACGGCCAAGCATATCCATGCTGCTTCTGGTGGAAAAGTTGGTATCATGGCTTTTGATTGCCGCGGTCATGGTAATAGAAAAAGGGTCACCGACCAGCACAAACTGAGACCATAGCAACCACGTTTAATTTTTGAAGGCGATACGAAAACCACGGATGACACCAATTACCGTCTTACTCGACTATCCCAGGATTTTATCGATGTTGTCAAGGAAGTGTACCAACCCATAGACCAATATGATTTTATCCTCGTTGGGCACAGGTAAATCTTAGCGGCCGTGCGATGGCTTTTCCTTACGCATCCCTCGCCATCCCCCCTCGCTCACTCTTTTATTCATTTTCATGTGCAGCATGGGCGGATCGGTGGTGGTCGACGTCGCCTACCAAAAGCTACTGCCAAATGTGCTCGGCGTGGTGGTTTTGGATGTAGTAGAAGGTTCAGCTCTCGAGGCATTGCAATCCATGCAAACTATTCTCAGTAGCCGGCCCACTTCCTTTCCTTCTGTGGAGCAGGCTATTCAATGGACGTAAGGGAGTCCCTCTTCTGGGAAACACTACGATCATAGAGTATGCGTGAACTAACAGATACACCCTTCTTTTTCTTTTGTTAGATACAAAACCAAGATGGTGCGTAACTTGGAAGCTTGTAGACTTTCTGTGCCACCATTGGTGACAAGGGCTGGCGATGGTGACAGCTACATTTGGAGAACAGATCTGCAACTGACACAACCTTACTGGACTGGTAAGTGCTTGAGCACCTCAGTGTTCACACGGATCAACTGACCCGTTTTGTCTTTGTCAGAATGGTTCACGGACCTGTCGAAGAAATTCCTTGGATCACCCGTGTCGAAATTGCTGTTGCTGGCGGGCACTGACCGCTTGGACAAGGAATTAACGATAGCTCAAATGCAAGGTATGTGTCACCAACGAGACGGGGAAGGATGGAGTAAAAGAGCAAATCCATTAACCGCACGGTCTGAAATATATAGGCAAATTCCAATTGAATGTAGTGACGAACGCTGGTCATTTCCTCCATGAAGATATGCCCGAGAAAACAGCGCTCTACCTGGTTGACTTTTGGACTCGTTACTCAAAACTAATCTTACCCATCAAGACATAGAGACATCAATATAAACAGATTTTTTAGACATAAGCCGTGCGAATGGAGAGAGGGAGGGGGGGGGACGAAACAAACGAAAGGAAGAGACAACACATGCATGCTAATAACAATGGTAGGCTGCAACCTTCATTCACGTTTACGGACGCGCAATGCCTTGCACTGTTTCGGACTTTTGAATCCCTTTTTTTTAATTTTCTAAAGGCAGAAAGGCACAGAGAGATGAGATGGAATGGCCGGTACATGACGTGTATTTATTTGACATTTTTAGGTGGAGGCGGTCAGTCGGGTGGCCTGGTGGGATGTGTTTGAGCTGCCATTATCAACTAGGAAATAATACAGTCATCGGGGTTGGTAGGCCGGCGCCGAGGCCGATCCCCCCGGGAGGAGGTGCTGGACAAACGCTGAGGCTGGACAGGAGGAGGTTGTCGAGGAGGGGCAGTGTGACTGATACTGCTGGTTGAAGCGCGTGAGAGAGGATCACCCGTTGGGGGACGCAACAAGTCTTCACTCCTGCTGCTGCCAGGGCTGGTGCTGAGTAAAAGCGAGGGATGGGAGCGACGGCCAAGCGAGGTGCGCAGAGCGCTTGGGGATGGCGGTGTTGCGGGAGGGTTGGAGCTTTGGCGGGTCGAAAAGACGCGAGACAATTTGCGTGTGCGCTCCTTGATGTGTGTCGACATGGAGCTCATGGGCTTTGGTGGAGGCGGCAAGGACAACAGGCGTTTGCTATGGCTAGCTCTCGGGGGTGGAGGTGGCAGCATGGTGGGCAAACTTGGTTTCTTCATGTGATGAGGATGACCGGCAGGCAAAGCAGCTGCCGACAGGCTGTGGCGAGGGGTGGTAGTCATTTCAGCCTCTTCTACTACCATGGCTCGTTGTTGGCAGATAGTGCCAGATTTGCACTTGTCGTGACAGATGAATCCACAGTCTTCACATATAAGTGCGTCCTTTTTGATCGCTAGCTGACATGATTTGCATTTGATAGCGCCTATTGCAGCCCAAGTAACAGAAGGGTTGAGTTTTTTTTTTTTTTTTGTTTTGCACTTACCCTTTGGAAAAGTGCCTTTGACGTAGCGATGAGAGACTTGTCGTAAGCGCTGTTGCTGCTGGAACTTGTCAACAAGGACGCTGGCAGACTTGTGTCGATTGAGAGGAGCTTGTGGAGGAGAGGGTGGGGTGTAGAAGAGAGGGGCGGTGGCGGGTGAACTGGGCTGGTCATCTGGCAAGGAGAGAGATGCATTGAACAAATGGTCGCGAGGGGTTGCCATGGCCGAGTTAGCTTGGTGAGGGTGGGTAAGGCCGATGGGTGGCGTGCCGAGAATAGAGGCAACTGGAGGCGGCAGCGATGCAGGCGAGACGTGAGAGGACGAGGCGACAGACACTGG
Source organism: Hesseltinella vesiculosa (assembly GCA_002104935.1). Taxonomy (NCBI): domain Eukaryota; kingdom Fungi; phylum Mucoromycota; class Mucoromycetes; order Mucorales; family Cunninghamellaceae; genus Hesseltinella; species Hesseltinella vesiculosa. Next base: position 217,617 of record MCGT01000033.1, on the reverse strand, counting down.
GGAGGTCGGCTCTGACATGGCATCGGCGTGGGTATAGATCCAGGCATGGAGGAGTAATTCGGTGGCACTGGGTCGATCTTCAGGTTGCTTGGCAAAGCAGTTGCGCAAAAAGTCGTAAAAGTCGTCGGAGAATCCGGCTGGGAAGGACGGGTAGTCGTCTTCGACTATATGATAGAGAGCATAATAATGATTGAATTCAGAATACGGGGGTTTGCCGGTGCACAGTTCGATGAGGGTACAGCCAAGCGACCAGATGTCTGATTTGGTCGAGGCGCCTTGCAAGGCTATCACTTCGGGAGCCACTGCAAAGAGGAGACGGTGTGAGCCCTTTTTTTTTCTCCGACGCCATCAAGAACTTACTCCAATAAGGGGTGCCAGCCACTTCTTCTTCTTGATGAGGCTGATTGACCAAATGGAGCGACACACCAAAGTCAGACAATTTGAGATGGCCGCTCTTGGTCGTGAGCAGGTTGGCGGCCTTGAGATCACAGTGGACCACGTTTTGAGCGTGCAGGTACTCCAAGCCATGCAGAATTTGCGCACAGTACTTGGCCACCAGGTCTTCTGAGAAACTTCCCCCAAAGCCCTTCAAGGTGTGCAGCAGCGACCCGTTTTCAACAAATTCCAAGATGATATTGAGATGCTCCGGCGTCCGGATCAAGCCTTCGTAGCGGACAATATTGACATGGTCAAGGCTTTGCAGCAATCTAGCTTCTTGCTATGAAGGAAACTGATCAGTCACCAAAGCCAGAATTAGCGCTGGGCGTCTCTGGAGCTTACCATGATGTTGGCTATGTCGCGTTTCTTGGAGGAATGGACTTTGATGCGCTTGACAGCGACCATCTTGCCTGTCCGGAGTTCCAAAGCACTACAAAATCCGATGTCAATTTCAGCTTTTTTATTTTTATTTTTCGTGATTTACCGATACACAACACCAAACTGGCCCTTGCCGATGACGTTGCCCAGTTTCTAGAGAAAGGCAGATGAGAAATCGCAGCGAATCTAATCTTCACAACTTACATATTTCCCAGGAACCTGGCCGGTAGGGTCAAGTAAAGTGATGGCATCAGCAGGTGAGCCTGGGTCTTGCTGTAGAGCCCCGGTGGATTTGCGCCGAAGGATGGCACCCCCATCATGCAGGGAATTGGAGACTGGAGAGATGGAGCTGGAATAGGCATGATGAGGGAGATGGTACATGTTGTGATGTTGGTGGACCTGAGGTTGGGTGGGGGTGGCTTTTGGCTTCAGAAGTAGCGGGGTGGAGACGGATGGGTGGAACAAGGGATTGGCGCTTGTTGGCGGAGGCGGAGGCAAAGACAGATGAAACGCAACGTCGTCGTCAGGGAATGGAGGTGGGGAGTCATTGGCGGATGTAGATGTAGGCTGGAAGAGATGGACGAGGGAGGGTTTTGTCTTGCGATCGGCCCATTCCTGATAACGCATGTGGAAGGGTGTTTTGGTTTGCGGGCGCATGGTGAATTTTTTGCTGAGATTGGCAAAAGGTGGTGTCCATCGGACAAAGGAGGAGGATTTGCTGGTGGAGGATGGGGACGATGTAGTGCTGCTGTTGCGAGAGCAAGGCGAGGGTGGTCGTTCAAACAAGGAAGCCAGGTGAGGTGGGATGCCTTGGTCAGGCGATTCAGGCCGGCCGTCAGAGACGATTCGGTCATCTACGGGAAAGGGGGAAGGCGGGGTGCTCTGTTGTTGCTGGGATTGTGGTGGGGACGGCAAGCGGGAGAAGGAATGCAAGGGAGTGACGACTGAGCTGTAACCGCTGTCTCTGGAGCAGGTCTTTGTGGCCCGGAGATGGGTGACTTGAGCGGCTGACGCTGTGACCTCGAGATCGATTTCCTTTTGATTCATCTCGTTCGAGCACATTCCGTCCTCCTGGATCCCCTGATGGTTGTCTTCAGACCAGGCCAAGCTGCGGTGCGTCTCCTGAAAGTTGTCCTTGCCATCGTCCATGTCGGCTTCCCCTGCGGTGTTGTCAATCATCATGGCCATCGTGTTTGTTGTCAATCCCTGTAAATCGTAACTTGACCAAGAAGGTGCTGAAGCTGGTTGATTGGTAATCATGGCCAACCGATAAAGGGTCCAAATTACCTTGAAAATAAAAAAGCAAATGAATTGATTGTGGCCTCCTTTTTTCTACACTTGTCCCTTGCCCTAAAGCAGATATGACTTACAGCATTCATATCCTTGCCAATGTATAGATCGTCGACTTGAAATAGTTCGGATGGTTGTAATCCCACCTATATTATATAAAGGAGTAGAAATAGAATTAGTCCGAGGTTGGTTGTTGAGTGACTTACCCTAGGACCGGCCTCGAGAAATCGACGAATGTTTTCTTCCTGGCAAATAAGATCAGTCTATTTTTGGACAATCATGTTTCAAGCTGCATGATTTTTTTTTGTACCTTTGCTGCGCGTGATTTGCCTTGATGGATATGCACAATCGAGTTTGGCTTCAACTGATTGACCAGTCTGTACAGCAAAAAGTTAGGGCTTGCTTCTTTGTCCTCCTTAAACTTAAAAAACCTTGACCTCCTATCATCTTGATTCCCCTTTTTCGTCCCTTTTCAGTGCCCTCCTGTGCCTCTCCCCTCGGCCAATCTTTCCAACTCTTCAAAATAGACTTGCCTACATAAAAATACCCCGTCTCGTAAGCTAAGAAACAAGTTGGTGGTGGGTAACGGTCGTTCGAGAATGGACTCTATCCATGTGCGAATCCATTGGTGATGAGCATAGACAGGTTGATCGTTTGAGGGTATTGCTGGTATAGGCACAGAGTAACTAATGGACCGTTTCATGAGAATAGTAGATGTAATGTAAAAGGGTATCTAAAATGTTCACAGGCAAGGTTAAATATGAATTGAAAAAAAAAAGGAAAGAGAAACAAAAAGCAAAAAAGGCGTGCTATTTCTAATATGACAGTGTCGTGTTTTTAAATAAGGAAAGGAGAGGCAATGGGCAAAAAAAAAAAAAAAAAAAAAAGACAAAGATTGAGAAGATTATGACAGCAAAGAGAAGAAGGGAAGGGGAGCTGAAATGAAAAGCGTTCAAGTGTTTCGTGTTCTCCCCTTCCTTTTTCTTTCAAGCAAAGCACGGGCGGAGATCCCCAGTGCAAGCATAAGTGATCCCGTCGTTTCCATATTTGGTTGCAGCAAATGGGATCAATGGACCCTTTTTTTTTCAGCAGCCTTTTGAAGCGTTTCAAAAGCACTTTCCACCCCCTTGTGCTCCTTCATTTCATTTGCACCCAAACAATTTAATTATTGGTATTTCGAGTCATGGTTTCGAAATGAAAAAAAAAAAAAAGGTATTTTGTTTGTGCCAAAAAAAAAATAAAAAAAAAGTTCAATGTAACTTAGCCAATTGAATGCTTCTAAAAATTAGTGTCAAAAGTTCTATTTCTGGATTTTTTTTTCTTTTCTCTTCTTTCTCTTCCTTTCTTTTTGTAACGTATTTTTTTTTATGTTTTCTAGCAGCTTAATACTCGGCACCTTGGTCTTTGCCACTGGAAGCCTTGCACAACAGGCTTGCAACGGCTATGCACAGCTTTGTTCCGTCCCTTATAACCAGGTCACAACGGTCGTCACCCATAACTCCTACGCCAACTTCGCCTCACCGGCTGCCAACCAGGCCTGTTCCATTACCACGCAATTGGATGACGGTATTCGAGGTCTGAAGCTATCGGCTGTGGTGCCTACCAACTCCACGATGTCCAACCCTGTCACCGATATCCATCTTTGCCACACCTCTTGCTCTCTCCTGGACGCAGGCACCGCCACCGACACTCTCACCACCGTTGCCTCCTGGCTCAAGGCCAACCCCAATGAAGTCCTGACCATCATGTGGAACAATCCTAACAATGTTGCCTTCCAAGACTCGGATTTTAATGCCATCTATCAAGCTGCCGGCTTGACCGATTACGTTTATACTCAGCCCACCGGCAATAATACCTGGCCCACCTTGCAACAGCTCATTTCTTCTGGCAAACGGGTTGTCACCTTTGCTGACCTTGGCACGGATTCCTCCTCTGTCTCTTGGTAAAAAAAAAAAAAATGAAACTGCCAAAAAAAAAAAAAAATGCTGAGCCAACCCTTTCTCACCTATGATCTGTGTCTTCTCCCTGCCTCTCTCAGGTTGCTGCCGGAATTCAACTACGTGTTTGAAACACCCTATGACAACCGCAATGAAAGTGCCTTTAGTAGCGCCTGTGTGATAGATCGACCCGTCAACCCTAGCAGCCCCAACAGCATGATGTATGTCATGAACCATTTCTTGTATGGCACCCTCACCTTGGGCAACTTGTCAGTCGAGCTTCCCCAGAAGGGCACAGCCAACATCACCAACGCCCAATCCCTCCTGACCCAAGCCAACGCCTGTCGCTCTGCCTTTGGTCGTTACCCAACCTTTTTGGAAGTCGACTTTTATAACCTGGGGAACACATTGAGCATTGCCGCCCAACTGAACAACGTCACCTACAGCAACAGCACCCAACTCAAATGCAACAGTGCCGGCAGCAATGGCAACTCTGGACAATCTAGTGCTAGTGAATTACTTGTGTCCACCTTGACCAACCTATTCCTTGTCTTTTTGGGTGTGTATTTATTGTTATAAGGCTGCCCTACTTTTGGCTGGCCCTTGTCACCCTATTTATTCCACCTCCTTTTTTTCTTCCTTCATATTTCATTGTTTCATTGTTTACCCATATTAAAATAAGTATCAGCATCCCAAACTGTCGTCTCATGAGAACTTCAACTACTTCTATGCTAAAATTAGCCTACTCCATTTTATTTTTCTTTCTTTTCTTAGGCTTGGCGCTTTGTGGAACAAGCTGTCGCTCTGTGTCACTGGCTTCCAGTGGCCGATTCCAAAAATGGGCATGGCTCTTTTTCGATGATGACATTGCTCCGATCGTCCATTTTTCTTCGTTCTCGCCGAGCTTGCTCTCATTGGTTTGTGCTACGCTGACCATCCACCTACTTGAAATGGTAAAAGCGAATCACTTGCTTTTTTACAGAATGAACTTTTTATTATTTGTACGGTTTTTTTTTTTTTTTGCAGGTCATTGCTTGTCAAGAGTCGACTTCAGCAAGCCTAATGGGATATCGTCATCATCAACAGTGAATTGAAGCAGCGGTAATCGACACAGGGGCCTGTTGCTATGGCAACGTCGTGGACCATTCCATATCGGTGACCGAGGTCCGATGGCATGAACGGGCGGAGGAAATCGCGGCATGGATAATGCTTTTTGTTGGTGAGAGACGGTTGGGCAGGGGTTGGGTGGCGACCGTAGTGTGGCAGGCAGAGGCGGAAGCTTCGGAAGGATGACACAGTGCCGCTTGCAGTTATTCAGTTTCTTGACAAACCCCTTGAGTAGGACGTGGCGGTATAGATTTTTTGTCGACAAGGCCAGCTTGAACGAGGTGATTTCATACAGCGTGCCTTTGGTATAGAGAGCACGTGGAGGTCGAGAACTAAAAGTGGAGACAGGACTGGCCAAGGACCCCACAGGTATGGATGATTTCGAATCGTCCAATGTCAAAAGAGGGGCAATGCACCTGCCAGGTGCAAGGCTCTTGGTCAATCGATTCAGTGCTCTCAAACGGGGGCTGGGGTTCATTAGATGAAGTGGGTGAGGGAGATGAAAAGAAGAAAAGGAAGAAAAAAAGCGTTGCCAATTTATATGAAGACGTGTACTATCGCACGCGTTTTTTTTTTCATTGCAGTCAAAACTTATGATGAGTTGCCAATTGTGGGCAGAAGCTTTTTCGGCCTACCCCTTTTTTTCCTAAAGGGGTGGAGCAAAAAACTCTCCACCCGATATTTGATTGTTCATGCAAGGTTATATTCTCCCTTGTCTATCCAATTATAACGTCTGGTAATTAAAAAATGTTGTCGGCTCGAGAAGCAGGGAGAAAGGTAGATTGTCATTGTGTATCATTTTAATTTGTGGCGACTCCCAAGCAGGATTGAAACATGCTCTCGACTTCAAGCGTCGACCTTGGAGATACAACCTGTGCGTTAATTGACTTGTCCATGTCGGCAGATTCATGACACCTCTTGTCAAATCGAATAACTCGTTACGGTCAAACTTGCTTGCATACAGTACAATTTCTTCTTTCAAAAAAGATCAAGCCCTTGCTTGCCTGGCGCAAAAAAAATAAATAAATCAGGGGTAGCAAACCCCCTCCAGTTCACATCATTGAACAACATCGCGTCAATCATGTTCTCTTCTTGAACTTGTCTTGACAACACTGGAAAACTTGAAGACGGAACCGTGCCTGAGAGGAAGGCAAATCAAAGGACCAACGGCACGTCCAATGGAAGGTCAAGGATCAACGCGGAGTTTTTTTGCTGTAGTGAAGTCACACCCCGGCCCACACTTTTTTTACTAGACTGGGAAACCTAAAACTTTTTTTTTTCCTTCTTAAACTTTTTTCTTTGATCTTGACATCATGGGTATCTTCGGCTTTGGATCTTCTAACAACGACAACAGCAACACTCAAACCTTGGACAATGCCGATGATCTTTATTCCCCTTCGGGCGGTAGCGGTTTAGAACAAACGTCTTCGTTTGGCGACAACGAAAATGCCTACGACAAGCTCCCCGATTTCATGACCAGCATGTCTTATGATACAACCAAATTGCAGCCCATGGCCATGCAAGGTGGCGTCGACTTTTTGCAAGTGGAAGATCCTCAACAATCTGCCAACTTTGGCGGCAACAATGGCTTTGCCCCTTCCCGCGGTTGGACCGATGATCTTTGCTATGGTACTGGCACTGCCTACTTGGCTGGCCTCACGCTTGGTGGCGCTGTTGGTCTGGCCGAAGGCCTGAAGAAATCGTCAGATGCTCCCAACATGAAGGTGCGCCTCAACACAACCTTGAATACCATCACTCGCCGTGGCCCTGGTCTTGGTAACTCGGTGGGTGTCATTGCCATGTTGTACAACGGCACCACCGCCATGATCGATGCCTCAAGAGGAAAACACGATATCTTCAACAGCATTGCTGGAGGTGCTGTTGCTGGTGCTCTCTTCAAAAGCACTGCTGGTAAGTATTTTTGGGAGTCAAAAAAAGTGACCTTGGAAATGCTGATCTTGGTTTCTTCTTCTTAGGTCCTCGAGCTTGTGCTATGGCTTCTGGTGCTTGTGCTGCTGTGGCTGGTGCCTGGTCTCTTCTCGCCGAGTCGTTTTCTTCTTAGATGTCTCGGCTTTTTATTTCATGTCATCGCTTTCTTTTTTGTGCATAGTTTTTTTTTATTATATTTATTTGTAGAACACCCCACCCCACCCTTCTCTCACTCTCTCGGATATCAATTTTTTCTTTTCAATTAAAACGAATAGAGAAAAAAAAAAAAGAGAAATGGCTGGATCGATTGCTATTGGTTTTTTTTAATTTAATATCTAATGGAGAAAGGTATGCAATTGTAGCAGTAAAAACAAGGGGTAATCAGTCTGCTTTGTTTTCTTTGGCAGGTGAGGCACGTGGTATCAAGGACACGAGTGGGGTTGTGTCATCCTCATCGTCATCATCGACATGGTCATCCGGAGTATACGCATGATAGGGATCGAATCGTCGTCGCTGGCCTTGTAATAGTGTGGGTCCGTGGTGATATGGTTGGGATGGATAATAAGGCTGGTCAGCCTGATTTGAAGTAAAGCCTCCTGTCAGCTGAGAAACAGAGTCTGTTACAATTTGCTGCATGTTTTCTTCTTCGTCTGTCAAGGAGTAGCCGTCGCGTCCGCCAAAGCTGTCGTTGTCAGACATGCTGCCCGAGTCGTAGTAGTCCTCCGAGTCTTCTTCGGCCATATTCAATTGGCGTCGTTCCTGTTGCCGCCTATACTTTGCCGAGAAGATCGATGGTCGCAAATCGTCTGGGTCCCGAGGTGGCCAGAGGTATTGAGCAGACTCGTCGATCCCAGCTGCCACTTCAAAGGTCAGGCCGTCGGAGGTCAAGCGTCGCGTTGGCACAAACCAAAGCAAGGGATTGTTGCCCAAGACGGAGCAAATGTTTTTGTAAACACCAAGACTAAAAGGGTAATCGAACTTCCACAGGATGAGCCAAGTTTTTTTTTTTTTTTTCATGCGCCAACTTACTGGGAGGATCTTGCCTCGCCGGATCATTGTCTCCACCTTGCCTCGTTCCCAGCTTTCAATGGTGGATTGATTTCGGGCCAAGCAATAGAGATGATAGCCAGAGAGGATCCCCACGCAAAACAGCACAATCATATCCAGCACAAAGTTCAGGGTCAAAAAGATCACCTCGGTTTTTGTTGGCTCAGCATTGAACTATTGTCAAGAAAAGTGAGCCATGGGGTTTCCGTGAAAAAAAGTCTTGACTTGCCCTAAAGTGTCGTATTTCGTCGAGGATATAGCGCACTCGCCATATCAGTAGTCCAAGGACGTAGAAGCAGGCGATGTTGACGTTGATGACAAATCGGAGAAAGTGGGCGTAGTTATGAGCACCCACGCAGTTGTTGATCCAAGGGCAGTGATGGTCCATTTTCAAAACACAGCGTCGACAATAGCTGCAGTGATGAGCACGAGGTGGTTTGTACACTTGGCAAGTTTTACAAAATCGTGGCCCGGGCAGTTCAGGAATGTGCTTCTCGCCAATGCTCAAGATCGACGCTGGTGGGGCCTATCAAAAAAGTAAAACAATGGCATGTGAGATTCGCCAAATCGTTGTCCATGGACCCATGTACCCATTGAGAAGGAACCTTGCCAGGATCAGTTGTTACAGCAAGATAATAATTCCAGTAAATCAATAGGACAACGACGTTCAGAGGGATAAGGATCTTCCACGTATCGAACTCGGCTTCTTTCAAAGCAGGTATAAATATAAAATATTGGGAGGAATAGGCAATGACTGTAATCAGTAGAGTCACCCCAACAACGAAGACTTTTCCCGGAATCGCATCCATGTAAAGATGATATGGAAAAAAAAGGGGGAGAGAAAAAAAGAGGACAAAGCGAGCAGCCAGCTTGGCTTTTTAAACTCCACCGTAGCTTGAAAAAAAAAATTGGGCTCTCACTTTTTTTTCACTCCTTTTCTATCCCATCATCCTTTGGCATGAGTGAATTAAAGTCGAGAAAGCCAGCAAGTAAGTCCATTGGAAAACTAGAAATCATGTAGAGAATAGCATCTTACATATTCATGGGTGATAGATACGGCTTTCAAACAGCAGCGGCTCAAAGCTTGGCAGCCATTGCTCACCCCAAAGACCGTCTTGCCAACCCTCTTTGCTGCTGGTATCATCCTTGCTCCTTTGGGTGGTCTCTTTTTATATGAAAGCGAAACTGTATGTATCACCCTTTTCAACCCTTGAATGTCTGTCATACTGATCCTTTCTGTTTTCCGTGCAGGTGAATGAAATCGTCATCGACTATACTCACTGTGACAGCGCAACCTCCTTGACCACCCTTGGCGACAATCTTTACAGCTACAAGTTCACCTCTGACAATACGACAAGTAAGTTTTGTTGCTTCAATGTTCTTGGATGCTCAGCATCGATCATGAATTGTGCCTGACTGTATTTTCTCTTCTCTCATTCTCCTTGCCAGCCATCTATGCACCTCAGTATGTAGCCAACTCGACACAGACGTTTATGGATAACTCCACCATCTATGGCGGCCCCATCAACCGATGCACCATTCAATTTTCCATTCCTATCGAGCTTAAACCGCCCATTTTTGTCTATTACAAGCTGACCAACTTTTATCAGAATCACCGCAAATACGTCAAGAGCCTGGATCAAAGCCAACTTGCTGGTGATAATGTCACCCCCAGCCAAGCTCAAGCTTCCTGCAACCCTGTGGGCGTGGACGCCAACAACAATGTCATCTACCCTTGTGGTCTGATTGCCAACTCCATGTTCAATGGTAAAGAGAGAGAGAGTGTGTGTGAGAGAGAGAGAGAGAGAGAGTGTGTGAGTGAGAAACGAGCCAAGACACTGATTTTTTTTTTGAAGATTCTTTCTCCAACTTGACGATATTGAACCCTGGCGGCGTGAATGTTGATAATCAAGTCTATTTCCTAAATGAAAAAGGGATTGCATGGGGTTCTGATGTAACACGGTACAAGAAAACGTCGATGCCACCTTCGTCATTGACACCTCCTCCCAACTGGATCAAGCGATACCCAAATTACACCGAAGCCAACTTGTTTGATCCATCCAACGAACACTTCTTAGTCTGGATGCGCACGAGCTGGTACCCAACTTTTAGGAAATTGTATTCGCGTTATGATGGCCCTGCTCCCTTGTCTGCCGGCATTTACAACATTCAAGTTGATCTGAGTAATGCCTTCCCTCTGGGTTCTCTCTTTGTTTAACTGTTGTTCGTCCATTTATTTTGATAGATTATAACATTGCGGCCTATGGTGGTACGAAATCGCTGGTGATCACTGGCACCTCCTTCTTGGGTGATCGAAATGCTTTTATGGGTCTGGCCTACATCATCATGGGATGTGTCTGCGCCTTTCTGGGTGTCGTCTTTTTGGGCTGGCACTTCTTCAGACCAAGGTAAAGCCAGCGAAACAATCATTTTCCGGAAGAGCGGGGTCTGATTTTTTATGCTTGTAGAAAACTGGGTGATCATGACAAGCTCACTTGGAATCAAGCCCACACAATGAAACAGCATTAGGTCATGTACATTCACTCTCCTCCTTCTCTCCTTGTTACACTCTATATCATCGGTACCCCCTGCACACTCCTTTTTTATTATTATCCTAGTCCCATTCGAAAAAGACAATGAATTTCAAAACGTTCAACACTGTCCACCTGGGTCAAAAAAGTATAAAAAGAGCGGGGCTGGAATTGGGGTTTCTTCGTGTCTTTTTTTTTTCTTTTTCTGCCGACCTGAACCATGGAACACATTGAGTCCATCTTGCTTCGCAGTAATCCCAACGATTGGACCCCTGAGTATATGGTCAATGTTGGCCGAAGCTGCATGCCCGACATTAATTTTACAGAGCTTCATACCATGACGTATTCCGCCCTGACAAACACTCTCGTACCCGAAGGCCGTCCCACAAGATACAGCCGAAAGGCTGTATTGCTCTTGGACGATTGGGACGTCAGTAGCAACATAAAAATAAGCAACCTCGTAAAAAACATGCTCATCGTTCTTTATCATGCTATCGACTTTCTGTAGAACTTCAAAACAAAAATCAAAAAAGCCTTTGACAAGCCTCGCTCACCCAAACGCGCTCTTTCTGAAGCGCCGGCAGCTCACTCTCCCATCCTCAACAGCTCACAAGAACAACAGACGTCAACGAATCCCACCCCAACGCCTCCACCTGGCATTGGCATGCAGGACGATTTAGTTACCGATCCTGAACAATTATCGCCGTAATCTTGTCTAGCTATGCTTCCAGCAACGCTCATCGTCCATTTTCTAATTTTTCTCTAGACGGAACAAGATGTCACCCTCTACTGGCAGACAGTTTGGCAACAATGGAGCCAAAAAACGCCAGTACAGCAAGTTTGTAAGTCGTCCCTTGCTCCCAGCCCTCCTTGACTCTTCTTTTCTCTCTCCTCTTGTAGCAACGCTTTGAAGACACGTATGCCAGCATGCAACCAAACCAAATGTGGACATTGTCCACTGGCAAAGTAGTTGAGAAGCAGCTTTTTGAATATGGCTTGACCCAAGGCGATGAACAGTAAGCTGAGCAAGCAAGTGTGTCGATGGCATTCACCTTTTCTTATTTTGCATAGCTTATGTCATTCATTTATTATGGACCCCCGTGACCAATCCTATGTGCAAGATGGCGTTTTCACCGAGGAGGAGCTTCAGGAAATGGCAACCTTCCATCTGAGTGACACCGGTAGCCTCCCAATCCGATTGAAAAACTATCTCAAGAAGTTTGACGTGGTAAGCTACGGCTGTGGAAATAAGTCATAGGTGGGCTCATTCTTTTTTGTGTCTCATTCAGGATACGGTTCAAAAGTTTCGGGCTGTGCTCTATGCTCCTCAACCTTGGCAGAATGACTTTAACCCAGCCACGTCTTTTGAATTTGATTGGATTCACCAGACGTTTCTTCATTTGTACGTTATTCTACGCCACTCTCATCCGGACGCATCTAATCGCTCCTTACTTCCATTCTCATAGTGCGCGCTTATGGGAAAACACCGGCCCCAAGCGAGAGTACAGAAACTCATGGGACAGCAATCGAGATTGGAAATTCATCCGGGATATCTTTGACAACCTACCTTTTGCTGGCTTCATTATGTAAAGGCTAATGGCCTCTTTGCTTCATTTCCATGTTTACCCTTATTTTATTAGAAAACCGCATGATGAACAGGATCTGGCCTCTTCCAGTGAACATCACTGGCTTGACTCACGAATGATTTATCGCTACTCCGACGAAGCTGCCTACCAAGATCCGACCATGCTTAGTCGCAACTTGAAATCGATGAAGGACATGTTTAGCCGAATGAATGCGCTTCTACGCCATGACATCCACGCTCTGCATCGTCTCGAAACTGTAGGCATTTTTACTTCGGGTAAAGACTCCCCAGTCTTCCTTCTCTTCTGCATCTCACCTGTTTTTTTTTAACGACGTTGTGCAGGTTTTTCTTTGGATGTTGTGCGACTGGATTGTCCAGCCGGCTACGTATGTCGTGTTGCTACTTTATCAAACCATGTGGACATCTCCCAATCCTTCCGTCCCTTTATCAAGTCGATTATCAAGTGCCTGATCTTGATTTGGCTGGCAAAAGCCGTGGTGATGAAGTCTTGTCAAACGTTGTCACAGTACTTGGCTCCTAGTTTTGGCAATGATTGGATCGACCAGTGCGCAGCCTACACTGGCCCTTTTCCATTCAAGTCATCCTCGACCTCATGCCTTGTCCTCCCGCCGTCTTTTACCGACCAAGCACCCAACCATGGTAAACACCCTCGTCGCCTATGATTTACCCTTTGACTCTGTAGCTCCTCTCTCCTTTTCTATCGCCTGTCTTTGCTTTGAACATTGTTGCTACTTCAGGGAATTCAAAAAAAAATAATGATAATGATAATGATAATAAAAACCCAGTTACCTCTTCTTTGCTAAAAAAAAAAAAAAGGGCATGCACCAGTGCATGCTGTCTATGAAGGAGTCTTCGCCGGAAATTCATGTTGTGGTTGTATACGCGACGAATTTGTTTATTTTAGGGAGGAGGGGCATCATAATTTAGGAAACATCGGAGGCAGAGTCTGCGCAGAAACGTAACCGTAAAAAACAGGGCTTTGCGTGGACGGATCAAACGCTGGTGGATGACGGTCAGCAGGATGTGGGGCAGGGCCGCTTTTGGTAGGAGGGTGCCAAGGTATCAAGGGTTGATTCGTGTTAAATGCGGGATGGCAAGCAGAGGCATTGTGCCGATGGGATGTTTGTGGCGCTGGTGGTATTAATGGTTTGCGAGGCTGATGTGTCAACGTTGGATTTTGTCTCGTCAGGTGGGGGTACATGCTTATGTGTGAAGAGGAGTAATGGAGGAAATGCAAACGGGCGTAAATGGAGAAAATCGTAAGGTTAAGACCGCATCAAAGGGTTTATTTCAAACAGATACTTACGTGTACTAGCACAAAAAAATAGAGGAAAAGGTATATTGTGATGTGGGCAAGTGAAATGAAAAGGAGAAGAGAGCAGAAAAAAAAATTCACAGGCAAAAAGGAATCTGAAGATGACAAACCCCGAAGGGTAATTCTTGAGGAATGGGTGTGAGAATCTTGTGAGCGGCAAAACCACTGGCATGGTGAGATCAATGATGATTTGCTATTGGCAAGGGCCGAGGATACAACGCCAGTTGGGCCCAATAGCAGACATGATCCATCCACAGAAAAAAAAAAAAAGAACTTGGCATCCATCCACAAAACAGAGAAACCAGGATCAACGCCTCATGGTTCCTTTTTTTCATGGCAGATGTGAGAGATGTACTGACTATGGATGGTGCTACAGCTGGTCGTCATTGTCACTGCCGTTATCACTGTCATCAAATTCAAAGTCGTCGAGATCCAAAGTGTCGTCAAGATCGAAAAGCAGCACGATCAAGAAAAGCATCGGCAACATCACTCGAGGCCGAAGGACTTGCTTGGAGAACTGGATCAAGATGTCGCCAATGTAGGCCGATGACGGAGTGGATGAAGGTGTTGTCACCAGTCTATATGGGAAAAAGCCGAGAGACATTTTTTGATTGATTACAAAGTAGAGGAGAAAAGCAAAAGCAAAAAGGAGACATGCTAATTCAGACGGCGGACCTTCCTTGCTGTTGCTACGCCCCAAACGATCGAAATGGTGCGACTAAGCCGAGAAGCTTATAGGCAGGATGCCTAATAGAATTAGAAGAGTTATTATGGCAAAAGGGGGCGAAACAAAGTGGCTAGTTGAATTCACTGGTTTCTTATTACTAGCGAGCCTCTCAGGGCCACTGTCGTGCAGGGCGTCCATTGAAAGACAGATGTCCTTTACCACCCAATCTCTCGGTATTTACTGCTGGTTGATATGTATAATTACAAGTGATGATTGTCTAGGGGAAAGCTACATGAAAGTGGAAGTGATGATGTCAATGAAAAAGCAGAGGCAGAAGTGAGAGGCAAGTGGGCAAATAAAAAATAAAAAAAAAAGGAATAAACATTATGATACATTAGCACACATGGCATCGTAGAATGGTTTGAGGCGTTGTCGGTTGATGGTGGAGATGTAATAGACGCCGGAGTTATTGGTCCAGCTGACCGCCTCAGAGAAGTATTCGTACTCTTTGACTTGCAGGATGGATTCAGGCATAGTGACGGTGCGTTGGTTGATTTTGTGGTGCTTTGGCACAAAAGACTTTAACGAGATGATCTTGGTGCCTTCCTTGAGATCAAGGAACATCTGTGCGAGGGCGTGGTTGGTCTTGGCGTCGAATGCATAATTGTTCACAAGTAACACATCCGCCCGAGTCATCGTGCTGTACATGTCGTTGGCCGACGTATCTAAAAAGTCCCCGTGTCGGAAATGTACCTTGCCTGTAGGTAAACACCAAGCCCTACAAGAAGAGTAAAAAATAAGGGGGGGGGGATCAGTTGAGTCCAAATCCTGTGGTCCCATTTCAAAGTGGGTTCCTTACTTCATCCGAGTGGCATATTCTTTGAGCTGCCGCTTGGCCAGTTTGCAGGGAGTTTCCATGATTTCAATGCCATACGATTCACAGCCCGTTTGCGCCGCCACTTGCAGTACGACATTGCCGATACCACAGCCAAGATCCATAAATACGCTCTTACTTGTGATGTTGGTTTGTTCGATAAATTCCCTGACAAGGATGGCATTGATTTCACCATACACATAATTGGAAAATGCTAGAAAAAAAAATGAAGTCCCGTGCATTAGCAGCTGCATGTGGCATGACCTCACATGACTCTTGCCCGCCGTTCTCTAATATTACCTTGGTAGTTGTTGAGGGCATCTGCTTGATGGGCCACTGTGCGAGAGTAGACTTGGTACAAGATGTGACAAGTCAGATCATACGAGGGGTGACGAAGTTTGATCAGCTCGCCTTTGGCTTTCAAATCCAGGACAACTGCGTTGAAATCGTCGACAGCCTTGGCAAACCCTGGACCGTTTCGCCGATTACGGTGCTTGGTCAGGTTGCGCATCACACCATGGGATGAGTCGCCAAGTCGCTGTTGTTGTTCTGGTGTTAAGTAACATTCGTAAATGCAAAAGGCTGTTTGATATAGGTCATTGACTGGGTGGTATTCGTCATCGTCATCTTCAAGAGCGTCTTGACGTGCGTTCATTTTGACAGGTTTCCAAGGCAAAAATCTATTACCAAGAGAGGAGGCAATCGTTATTTTTTTTTTCAGCTCGCTTAAATTTTCTAATCATCTCTTATACCTTTCGCTTTCATTGTTGCTGGGAAACTCTAATGTCAAGACATGATCGTCTTTGAGGGGGGTAGATCTTGGTGATTCGTCCTTGACGGCCTGCGAGGGCACAAAAACTAGATTCGTACAATGAAAGAGATAAGCATGAATAGATAAAAATGTCAGGGGTCAACCCATGTTCATTTTTATGTGTGTCTCATGATGTTAATGAGACAACTTACAGGGACGATACTTGGACTTGCATGCACGGACCATACGTTCTGAATCAATCATGCACTTTACAGCTTTCTGTTTTTTGGATTGGCTAGGCATAGGTGCAGGGCTAGCATTGGGCGATGAGGAGGCAGTTGCAAGAGGATTCAAGGGAGGGGAAGCTGGTCGTTTTTTCAAAGGAACATGCCGATCGTTATTATTGTTTTCCTTGGCATGGCTTTTGCTTGGTTGGGCGTCATCCACTGTCGATAGACTGTTCAAAAACGTTGTTTGTATATTGCATTTCTTTTGCGTTTCTGAATGGAGATATAGCTTGTTGCGAATGCTCATGAATTCGTTTCAAAATAAAAAAAAATAGGGGGGTGAGAAAAAATAACAAAGAGGAAAAAAGCAGTAGAAAAGAAATCTGCCTTTTTCAACAGATTTGCCTTTGCAGCTGATTGGCCCAATTTCGTCCTCTAAAAGCTTCTTAAAAAAATGGCGCCATCAAATCCCCAGCTCATTTTCTTACAATGCAGCGACTGCACCGATATTGAATGATAACACAGACCCTCCCTACCACATGTCAAGTGGTGGCTGTCAAAGGAGGCTATGGATTACAAGAGGTGAGAGGTGAAAGAGGCTGGGGAAAAAATGAGACCAGCAAGACTGCGCAACAAGGAGGGCAGGATTTTCAGCAGGAATCAAGTTGTATCTTTTTTGAACTGTGAATTATTTTTTTTTAGCAAAGCAATCGGACCAACCACCGAATTAATTTCTAGTGCTCGTGAAAGTAAAATCTAATGCAGGCGAATCCTTTTCTTCAGCGTGAAAGTCCAGCAAGTGAACAGGAGGGAAAAATAAATGTAGTGTCATCCAAATGACCGACATTTATCAGCTGCATTTTGTCAAGCCAAGGTCAGGAGAGTGATATTGAAAGGCAGGACATCGAAAGAAGAGATTACCGGTGTTGGGCTTTGGGATTACTTTTAACATCAAGGTTAACGATGGATGATTGCCAGCTGCGTGCAACGTCCCCTTCTCCGCTCCCAATGTCCTTATTCACCACAAATCCATCCAGCTCCTGCGTGATGAATCCCGTCTCTTCTACCCCGCTACCCTTTAAACATATCCCTCGCTCCCTCTTTGCCTTGACCTCTTACATAGTTACGTCACTGCCAAATAGTGGATCGAAGATGTCAAAACAAGTAGATGAAAAGTTGGCGGGGTGCCCTTCGCCAATCGACGTGATTTTTTGATCACCATCGCCATTTGTGAATGTGCGCGCACAGACAAAATTTCTCATCGATCCAATCACTCAAAAAGCACTGTGCATCGTTATGATTGTTTTCAATATGAAAAAAAAAAAAATAGCCGGTGCACACAGGGCATTTGGTAATCCGCCTTCCAAAGTACGAAGGTCAATCTTCTCCAAAATCATTTCATGGTCAACAATTGTACTTTCCTCAAAGTAATCGAAAGGGTAGCGGAACTGAATCAAGAAGTTGACGAGCTCGTGCAATAAAAATATCCAGGGTTTTTTTTTTCATTGACGTAATACAGTATCAAGAAAGCAAAAAGACGCATTTTAGAAAAAAGTGGTATGTCTGCAGCGGCATTTGAAATGGGTTGAGCAAAAAGCTTCGTCCCGGCTTTGCCACGCACGCTATTTTTTTTCTCTTTCACAACTTTTTTCTACATCATGTCCAGTATGAATGTTGATAGCGACAGCAACACCATTGATGAAGGTTTATACTCTCGTCAACTGTAAGTTTAACCGGGATCGGACAGCTCTTATCACAATGCTTCGTATCAACAGCAACAGAAAGGAGGAGAAAACAAAACAAAAACAAAAACAAAAATGAGGAACGGGAAGGGGAACAAGAGTCTCACGCCCTTGAATTTATTCCTATAGCTATGTTCTTGGCCACGAAGCCATGAAGAAAATGAGCGTAGCTCATGTGCTTATCATTGGTTTAAAGGGCCTTGGCGTTGAAATCGGTAAGCATAGTGAAATGCATCCTACGTTTCCCCCCTTTTTTTCTAATTGTCTTTTGCGCCACCCGCTTTTTTTTCATTTGTCATGATTTAGCCAAAAACGTGGTCTTGGCCGGTGTAAAGAGTGTCACATTGTATGATCCTCAACCTACGCAAATTCAAGATTTGGCTGCTCAAGTAATGAATGGCAGCGTCCTGCTGAATAATAGCCATTGCTCATCCTTGTTTCTCTGTAGTTTTACCTGCGCAACGAAGACGTTGGCAAGCCTCGTGACCAAGTCACTCAACCTCGTTTGGCTGAATTGAACCAATATGTGCCTGTACATGTGCTGGAAGGTGAGCTGACCCAAGACGTGCTCAAGAACTACAAGGCCGTGGTGGCCACCGAGCTGCCCTTGTCCAAGCAGCTGGAAATCTCGGAAATCTGTCACGCCAATCAAATCTACTTTATCTCCACCGAAGTCCGTGGTCTCTTTGGGTAGGTGGCTAGGAGAAGAGAAGAGACTGGAAGCTTATGTACTAACTGGATTTCTGTATGGTGACACAGTCGCGTGTTCAACGACTTTGGTAACCAATTCGAAGTTATTGATACCACTGGTGAGGAACCTTTGAATGGCATGATCGCTGCTGTGTCCAATGTAAGAAAGTGACTGTATTCATCGATCGCTCTATTTACCTTTTCATTTTTTTTCGCAGGACACTGAAAGTGTTGTGACATGTTTGGATGAAACACGCCATGGTCTGGAAGACGGTGACTATGTCACCTTTACAGAAGTCAAGGGCATGGAGCAGTTGAATGGTTGCACTCCTCGCAAGATCAAGGTGTTGGGTAGGTTCATGCCATTTTTCCCAGGTTGGGTAACGGGCTGACCCATGTCGTGCTCTTTTATTTTAGGCCCTTACACGTTCAGCATCGGTGATACCAGCGATTTGGGCACATATGTGTCTGGCGGATTGTTCCAACAGGTCAAGATGCCGAAAAAGATCGATTTCTTGTCCTTCCGCGAATCACTCTCCAAACCCACTTACCTCGATTCTGACTTTGCCAAATTCGACCGCCCCTTGCAGCTGCATCTGGGTTTCCAGGCCCTTCACGAATTCGTAGAAAAGAACGGTCGCTACCCTCGCCCTCGCAATGACGAAGATGCTGACCAAGTCGTTGCTGCCACCAAAGCCCTCGTGTCCACGCTGGCCGACCCCATCGAGATCTCCGACAAGCTGATCAAGGAACTAGCTTACCAGTCCTCCGGTGAATTGGCCCCTATGGTCGCTGTTTATGGTGGTCTTGTCGCCCAAGAAGTTCTCAAGGCTGTCAGTGGCAAGTTCAACCCTATTTTCCAATACATGTACTTTGACGCATTGGAAGCCTTGCCCGTCAACTCTTCGCTCTCTGAAGAATCTTGCGCCCCTGTAAGCGCAGCAAAAAAAAAAGAAAAAAAAAGAGCTCACTCACACTTTTTCTTGTTTAGATCGGTTCTCGGTACGACGGTCAAATTGCTGTGTTTGGTCGTGAATTCCAAGAAAAGATTGCCAACACCAAGGAATTCTTGGTGGGTGCTGGCGCTATTGGTTGTGAAATGCTGAAGAACTGGGCTATGATGGGCTTGGGTTCCGGCGCCCATGGCAAGATCATTATCACTGACATGGATACTATCGAAAAGAGCAACCTGAACCGTCAATTCTTGTTCCGCCCTTCGGATGTTGGTGTAAGTTTATTGGCCACTCGGAAAAAACAG
This sequence comes from Hesseltinella vesiculosa, assembly GCA_002104935.1. Classification (NCBI taxonomy): domain Eukaryota; kingdom Fungi; phylum Mucoromycota; class Mucoromycetes; order Mucorales; family Cunninghamellaceae; genus Hesseltinella; species Hesseltinella vesiculosa. Next base: position 197,830 of record MCGT01000033.1, on the reverse strand, counting down.
CAATAGGTTTCGTCGCGCTAAGTCACTCATACACCCCCCTTTAGAACTTGAAATCCGAATCTGCTGCCAAGGCTGTGTCCAAGATGAACCCTGACTTGACTGGCAAGATTGACGTGCACCAAGATCGCGTTGGCCCAGAAACTGAAAGTAAGCCTCATGCCTGTCGCTAGCTACTTCTTTTGCTAACTTTTCCCCGCTCTCTCCTAGATGTTTACAATGACGACTTCTTTGAAGCTTTGTCAGGCGTGACCAATGCTTTGGACAACGTTGAAGCACGTAAGTTTTATTCTTATATTTCATCTACGCGAGCTCACGCTTTGGTATCCCATCAATATAAAGGTCGATACATGGATCGTCGCTGTGTGTATTATCGCAAGCCTCTATTGGAATCCGGTACTCTAGGTACCAAGGGCAACACCCAAGTGGTTCTGCCTTACTTGACCGAATCCTACTCCTCGTCACAAGATCCCCCTGAAAAGGCCATTCCCATCTGTACCCTCAAGAACTTCCCCAACGCTATCGAACATACCATTCAGGTAAAAAAAATGCCCCTCGAAAAAAAAAGGACAGCTGGGTAGGCTGGAATGGTATTGACTGTCTCCCATTCTTTTTAATAGTGGGCCCGTGATTTGTTTGAAGGTTACTTTAAACAACCTGCTGACAACGCCAACTTGTACTTGACTCAGCCCAATTATGTGGAATCCGTTCAAAAACAAGGCGGTGGCCATAAGGAAACCCTGGAATCTGTCTACAACTACTTGGTGGCTGAAAAGCCTCTCTCCTTTGATGACTGTATTGCCTGGGCCCGTAACAAATTTGAAGACGTGTACAGCAACAACATCCGCCAACTGCTCTTCAACTTCCCCAAGGACTCGGTAAGACACCTTGGTTAACAAAATGACCTGGCCTGCCGTTTACCCTTTTTTCCCCCTTGTCATGCTAGGTCACTTCCACCGGCCAACCTTTCTGGTCTGGTCCTAAACGTGCCCCTGAACCTTTGGACTTTGACCCCAAAAACGTAAGATTTGGAGAGTTGGAGGGACCGGCCATTCACTGACTCGCGCCCTTTTCATGCAACAGCCCACACACATGGACTTTGTTGTGTATGCTGCCAACTTGCATGCCTTCAACTATGGTTTGAAGGGAAGCAATGACCGTGATGCCATTGCAAACGTTTTGAGCAACATTGTTGTACCTGAATTCAAGCCCAAGGAAGGCGTCAAGATCCAGGTACAAGAAAACGAAACCGTCGACAACGACAATGAAGATGGTAAATTCTACCAAAGGCATTGCTGAGGTTTTCTCACAATTTTTGTTTTTTTTTTCTTCATTTGAATTAGGCATCGACAGCGTGATTAGCAATCTACCAGCACCCTCCAGTTTGGCTGGTGTGCGCCTAAACGCTTGCGAATTCGAAAAGGACGATGACTCCAACTTCCACATCGACTTCATCACTGCTGCCTCCAACCTGCGCGCCGAAAACTATGGTATTAGCCCTGCCGATCGCCACAAGACCAAGTTCATTGCTGGCAAGATCATTCCCGCTATTGCCACCACGACCGCCATGGTCACCGGTTTGGTTTGTCTTGAACTGTACAAGGTAAATCGGCGGACGGACAAGCTCCGAATCGACCCTGATCTCGTTCTTTTTTTACGTGTATCCAGGTGATTGATGGCAAAGATGACTTGGAGCAATACAAGAACGGCTTTGTCAACCTGGCTCTGCCCTTCATTGGCTTCTCTGAACCAATTGCTATGCCTATGATGGAATACAATGGCAAGGAATTCAGCTTGTGGGATCGCTTTGATATTGAAAAAGACGTCACTTTGCAAGAGTTCATGGACATCATGCAAAAGGATCACCAATTAGAGGTCACCATGGTATCCTCGGGCGTATCAATGCTGTACTCCTTCTTCTTCCCCAAGAAGAAAGCTCAAGAACGTTTGGCTTTACCGTGAGTAGCTCCTCTCGAAGGGGGAGGGTTTCAAAAAAAACAAGGTGTTCATCATTTCCTGGTCTTTGTAGTATGTCCAAGTTGGTGGAAACTGTTTCCAAGAAGCCCATTCCTCCTCACGTCAAGGCAGTAATTGTCGAAATTTGTGCCAATGACACGGAAGGTGAAGACGTAGAGGTATGTCTATTTAACCCCGTCTCTCTCCTCCGGCTCCTATTCACCGTGCTTTTTTTTTTTTTTTTTTTGCTTAGGTCCCTTATGTTCGTGTGAAGATCAGAGATTAACTTAACCGTTGGCCTCATACTAAAATATCATTTTGAACAATAAAAAAGGAACAACCTCGTTGCCAATCACCGGAGTGAGTTTAGTAGCTGGCGCAGGCAAAATGATCACAAGTTTCCAAGACGAAAAAGCCACCGGGCTCCAATTTTTTTTTTCGAAACCAGTCCGGGTTTCCTTTTTGGCTGGCCAGCCCAGAAAAAAGGGCTGAAAAAAAAAAAAAACCTGTTTTCTCTTTATTTTCTTCCCTTTTGTACTGTTAACATGTCTGACAAGGAAAACGAACCTATTGATCAAATCGATGATGAAGTAAGTCCTTTTCTGTCCCATCACCTCGCTCGCTTTTGTGCTAGATGCGAAGGAGACACAACACCATTTTTGTTTACATTGCTGGATGAATTTTGAGACTGATGAAACCCGTATTTTTTTTATTTTTTTTTATTTTTTTTTTTTTTGCAAAATAGCTCGATTTCTCCAAATTGAAAAAGAAGAAAAAGTCCAAGAAGAAGGTCGACTTTGACACCGAAGTTGATGCTCCTGAAAAGGTTGAAGATGATGCTCCTCAAGGTAAAAAGGACACAACGTGAATATTACTGTTTTGATTCACACTCTACCTCCTTATTTTTTGTTTTGCACAAACGAGCAGGAGATGACGATGCCGATGATGATCCCGATGCCATGTTCGCTGATTTGAAAAAGAAGAAGAAGAAGAAGTCTAAATCGGTTGAGGTCAGTACAGTTTTAAAAAAGAATCCACGCAGACACGTACGACACAATGGCTCAACCGGCGCTTTCTCTTATTAGGCTGAAGGCGACGAAGAAGAGCAACCTGCCGAAGGTGAAGAGGAATTGGACTTTGGTGCTATGAAGAAGAAGAAAAAGAAGAAGAAAAACATGGCCGAATTCGAAGCAGCTCTCGCCGAACAACAAGACGACGGCGAATCTAAACCAGAAGATGGCGCCAAGGCTAGTGCCGAAGAATCCTGGTTGAAGAGCGACCGTGACTACTCATATGAAGAGGTAAATGAAGTAACCGTGTCAACAAGGGTTCACATCCGCTCATCTCTTTCCTACCTTTTACAGCTCCTTGGACGAGTCTTCAACATCTTACGACAAAAGAACCCCGAGCTGGTAGGCGAAAAGAAGAAGTACACGATTGTACCACCTCTAATTGCTCGTGAAGGCAACAAGAAAACTATTTTTGCCAACGTCTCTGATATCTCCAGACGGTAAGTTCCAGCCCTTCTTCACAGCCTTTTCACACACTCATCATTTTTTATCTTGTAGTCTTCATCGTGAACCTGAACATGTCATTCAATTCTTGTTTGCCGAATTGGGTACAACCGGTTCCGTCGATGGTGCCCAACGTTTGATTATCAAGGGTCGTTTCCAACAAAAACAAATCGAAAATGTGCTGCGTCGTTATATTGGTAAGCTTTTTTTTTTTTTTTTTTTTTTGAGCTAGGTGGCACAGTAAGGAACTCGCCATGACTCATACTTTGTTGTTCTCTCCAGTCGAATATGTCACTTGTAAGACATGTAAATCACCTGACACTATCATGACCAAGGACAACCGTCTGTACTTTGTGCAATGTGAAGCCTGTGGCTCCACTCGATCTGTGTCTGCCATTAAGACTGGTTTCAAGGCTCAAACTAAAGAAGATAGACGTGCTCTCCGAGCTTAAAATGTATTTGGTTGAACTTGTTCATAGCTTTTTTTTTTATACTTCATTCTTCATGCCTCTCAAAAAAATAGCCATCCTCGTTTGCAAATAAAAAAAAATCATTAAAACAAACGTCGTGCTCAGACCAGGAAAATCTCCCTAGATTGCAACAACAACATGTTATCCCTAGCCGATGCTCCTTGAACACCAACTTCCTGCAAGAATTGACAATAAACAAATGCTGTAGATCAGTTTTTTTTTTTTTGAATTTGGATGGTAAAAACACCGGCTTCTCAGCCAACCAGCCTTCATCATGCTTTTGACGCCTTTGATCTGTCAGCAGCGAGATTCGCAGGAACTGGTCTTATTGGCTATCCTTCACACGTAGGTTCATAACCCGTTTAATTACTGGAAGTTACCCGTTGGCGAAAATTACTTTTGTCGATTTTTGATGAAATCGCCAGAGAGACAAGGGTCTCCCTAAATAGAATCGGTACCTACTTCAACTGTTTTGAGTGAAAGGATTGGGGTGGACATGGGCGTCGTGATAGACTAGAAAACCGTTGCCCCCGTCAGCGAAAATTCATCTCCGACGATGGACGCCAAAAAAGTGGACTTCCCCTGTTTTTTTATCTTACTTTGTTTCTTCTTGACATCTCAGCCATGACTTGCACGATTGCTTCAGCTCCAGGAAAAGTACTGGTGACAGGTGGTTACCTTGTACTGGATCAACAATATCTTGGCCTTGTCTTTGGCACATCTGCTCGTTTTTTCACTGTTATTCAAAACGGCGAGCTCCCAAACACTATCACCGTTCGCTCCCCACAGTTTGAGCAAGCTACTTGGCATTATGAAGTCCAATCTACACTCTCAAACCTGATTATCCAATCGTAAGGCACACAATAGTAGAACCTCTCTTCCTTTTCTCACCGCAGGACTCTTTTTTATTTTATTCTTTTTTTATCGCTTCCCATTTTCTTCTCATCATAGATCCGCCGACGCCAGTTCCAACAAGTTTGTGGAAACATGTCTCCGTTACACACTCAAGGTAATCCTTGAAAAAGTCGGTGCACCTGCTCTGGACAAGATCGCTCAACATGGCCTGGATATCTGTATCGTTGGTGACAACGATTTCTATTCCCAACGAGAAGAGGTAAACGCTTCTACTTCTTTGCTGAGAATTCACTTTTTTTTCTAGCTGAACAAGCTCGGTCTCTCTGTGAAGTCAGCCACAGCAAGACAACAGCTAGTGCCATTCTGCAAGACACATGCCACCCTTGCCACCGTCAACAAGACTGGACTGGGTAGCTCAGCTGCATTGACGACCTCGCTCGTCGCTGCTCTTTTACTGCATTTGGGCGCGTTGACCTCGGTAGAGAGTCCAGCGAATTTGGCCCTGGTACACAACGTCGCTCAATTTGTCCATTGCTATGCTCAAGGTAAAGTTGGTTCTGGATTTGATGTTTCCTCTGCCGTCTATGGCAGCCATCGCTACAAGCGCTTCAGCCCTGACCTGCTGAACCATATCATGGTAAGACCAAAAGAAACCAGTAAATTGAAACATGCCTGATGTCTCCTTATTTGTGCACTCAACAGAAAGAAGACATCGATGGCGCAACACTATGCAAAGTGCTCGAGTCGGACAATCATGCGTAAGAGATGGATAAAATAACAGGTTTATCGCGACGCCATACTGATGGTCACACACTTATTACTAGATGGGACAACCAGGTGGACCCTGTTGCCTTGCCACCCCATTTCCAAATGATCTTGGCTGATATTGATGCTGGAAGCCATACCCCCACACTCGTCAGCAAGGTTCTGAAATGGCGCAAGGAGCAGCCCGTCGAAGCCGATGCCCTGTGGCAAGAATTGGGCAGCTATAATGACAAGGTGGCCGAGCACTTCCGCGCACTCTCCTCCTTGCATGCCCAAGATCACCAAGCCTACCTTGAAACGATCTCCGCCGCCAAGGACCTGCCATCCTCCGAGGTAAAGAACATCACCTATCTTGGATCAAATGAGCTTCATTGACGTGCATCCACACTTACTGCCTTTCAATCTCATGCACAGTGGCCCACAGTCCAGGGAGCAGGCGCCACGCTCGAGCACCTGATCCAATTGGTGGCCGATTTCTCCAAGGTGCGGCAATTGCTTCAAAAGATGAGCACCCTGACTGATGTGCCCATTGAACCCTCGGAGCAAACCGAGCTCCTGGACCGTTGCATGGCTGTCCCTGGTACTTTGATGGCCGGTGTGCCAGGAGGTAAGTCTGCCATTGAGTGAATGAATAGCTATCCCCTCATCGCATTTTATATCGCCCTTCCTCTAGCTGGTGGCTATGATGCTATCTTCTGTGTTGTTTTATCAGATCAAGCCAAGGAACGCGTGCAGCAAGTCTGGGAACAATGGGAAGGGTGCAACATCAGCCCTCTTTTATGCCAAGCCGACTCCAACGGGGTCACCAAAGTCGACCCCACCTCTCAGTCTGGCGTTGCCTGTTTGAACCTTTGCTGACCCTCTGCCAGCTTTTTCATACCACCCTACCCTTGCTAATAAAACCATGGACATGATATGATAAGAGATAGGATTAAGAAAGAAAACAGACCCGTTTGAGCATGCATGCGCTTAAAAAACATTGTATTTTTGCAGCCAGCGCAAAAAAATCAAAGACAAGACCTAGTCAAAGTATACATTCTGGCCGATTTTTTTTAAGGCTTATCTTCAACCGGTTGCCATGGCTAAGCAATGAAAGGCACAGCTTCTTGCCTAATGTTTTGCACATTCATTTTGGGGACATGGGCCTCTTGCTCAGTAAAAATGGCAATTGCTTCATCGATGCAGTGCAGTTTGGTCTGCGAGTTTGTCGCATACCCATTTGCAGGTTTATTGCTTTCAACCGGCGTTCTCAAGCTTTGCGTATGTCTTAAATGCGTTTGCTCAAATTCTTGGAAAGGGTTGGGCCGTAAGTCCTAATACCCTTTGCCTAGTTTGAAAGTCCTTGACTTGGCTTTTTTTTTTTTTCGCTACTGACACAACCTGTTTTCCTACTCATGAGAAGCCAGCCGCTTTCCACCGACGAAACAGACCAGGCTATATCAATAAGAAAGCATGACCTTCTTCCCTATCCACGGATTATGACGCTATGCAGTCATGGCATCAGAGATAGTCACATACATTCTTTGCCTTGCCCTGACAACAACGGCGACGCCCTTCCTACCAAACGGGAAGTCAGGGCAGAAAAAAAATATGGCCTTATTGGGGTCAGGGGTTGGGCCAACGAGAAATAAAAATAATAAAAAGGGGTCAGGTGTAACAATGGATCATTTCAACCGTCGAAGCAAATCGTGTAGGCCACGTCACCAGGAAAAATTGGCGGCTGGAGAAGAGCAATAGAAAGAATGTGAAAGCAAGTGCATTCGAGAATCCAGAGATGAGGCCGGATGACACCATTTTCTCGAGAGGGAAAGGAAAGATAAAATCTCGGGGATAAAAGGCATTGTATGCACCCCATTCATACCTCTCAACAAACGCACAACGCTTCGGCCTTGGTAAACAGTTATGGCAGGGGATTGCTCACTCTCAGGAACAAGACGGTTGAAGAGAGTTCCAGAAGACTTGAGTCATGCCAGGCATTAATGCAATGGACTATGTCGCACCTGCCAACACCCAGCCAAATGAGCAGAAAACTTTAAAAATCTGACACCTGGCTTGTAAACAGCCTCGAATTGGATGTGACCTACGTGGTGTCAAGAGAGGCTGCCAAAAGATTTTCAATGTCAGGCAGCCAATCAAAGACTGCCAATCCATCGCGCCAGGAAAATAAAAGGGTCATCTTTGCCTATTTTTTCATTTTCCTTTTTTTTTTTTTTCTTTTTCTTCTTTACTCTTTTTTTTTTTTTCTACATCATGCAACGACGAACTGCCTTGTGGGCTTTGTTTGCCATTGTAGTGGCCCTGTTTATGGGTGTTTCCAACGTGAAGGCTGACGAAAAAGAAAACTATGGTGCCGGTAAGTTAGCAACCAAAAAGGGAAACCGTGCTAGAAAACTTACCCGCCTTCCTTTTTTTTATTGACAGTTATCGGTATTGATTTGGGTACCACCTATTCTTGTGTGGGTATCAACAGAAATGGTCGAGTTGAAATTATTGCCAACGATCAAGGCAACCGGTAAGTGGAGGAGGATGGAGATGATGCAATAACACAGGCAAGATGAAAACTTGACGCCTTATTATTTTTTCTCGGATGACAGTGTGACCCCCAGTTACGTGGCCTTTACCGACAATGAAAGATTGATTGGTGATGCTGCCAAGAACCAATATGCCGCCAACCCTACCCGCACTGTGTTTGATGCTAAGCGTCTGATCGGTCGTCGTTACAATGACAAGGACGTCAAGAATGATATGAAGCACTTCCCCTTCACCTTGGTGAACAAGAACGGTGCCCCTAACATCCAAGTCGAAGTCAAGGGTGATGAAAAGGTGTTCACTCCCGAAGAAATCTCTGGTATGATCTTGACCAAGATGAAGGAAACTGCCGAAGCCTATTTGGGCAAGGAAGTGACCCATGCTGTTGTGACCGTGCCTGCTTACTTCAACGATGCTCAACGTCAAGCTACCAAGGATGCCGGTACCATTGCTGGTTTGAACATCTTGCGTATCATCAACGAACCCACTGCTGCTGCCATTGCTTATGGTTTGGACAAGAACGATGGCGAAAAGACTGTCCTCGTTTATGACTTGGGTGGTGGTACTTTTGATGTGTCTCTGTTGTCCATTGATGACGGTATCTTTGAAGTGTTGGCCACTGCTGGTGATACCCACTTGGGTGGTGAAGATTTCGATAGCCGTGTCATGGATTACTTTATCAAGTTGTGGAAGAAGAAGAACAACGGTGAAGACATCACCACTGACCTCAAGACCATGGGTAAACTCAAGCGCGAAACTGAAAAGGCCAAGCGTGCTCTGTCCTCCCAAATGTCCGTCCGCATCGAAATCGAATCCTTCTTCAAGGGCAAGGACTTCTCCGAAACCCTGTCCCGTGCCAAGTTTGAAGAGCTCAACAACGATCTCTTCCGCAAGACCCTCAAGCCTGTCGAACAAGTCCTCAAGGACGCTGGTGTTTCCAAGGACCAAGTGGACGACATTGTTTTGGTCGGTGGTTCTACCCGTATCCCCAAGGTGCAAAAGCTTTTGGAAGACTACTTCAACGGCAAGAAGCCTTCCAAGGGCATCAACCCTGATGAAGCTGTTGCCTATGGTGCCGCTGTTCAAGGTGGTATCCTCTCTGGTGAAGAAGGTTCCGATAAGGTCTTGTTGTTGGATGTCAACCCCTTGACTCTCGGTATCGAAACCACCGGTGGTGTCATGACCAAGTTGATTCCTCGCAACACTGTCATCCCCACCAAGAAATCCCAAATCTTCTCCACCGCCGCCGACAACCAACCCACCGTCTTGATCCAAGTTTACGAAGGTGAACGTGCCATGACCAAGGACAACAACAAGCTCGGCAAGTTCGAATTGACCGGTATTGCCCCCGCCCCTCGTGGCGTGCCTCAAATCGAAGTCACTTTTGAAATCGACGCCAACGGTATCCTCAAGGTGTCTGCTGCTGACAAGGCTTCGGGCAAGAGCGAAACCATCACCATCACCAACGACAAGGGCCGCCTCTCTCAAGAAGACATTGACCGCATGGTCCGTGAAGCCGAAGAATTCGCTGAAGAAGACCGCAGCGTCCGTGAACGCACCGAATCCAAGAACCAACTTGAAAACTATATCTACACTCTCAAGTCCCAATTGGGCGATTCTGATGGTGCCTTTGCCACCAAGCTCTCGGAAGATGACAAGGAAGCTATCGAAGACGCCGTCAAGGACAAGTTGGACTGGTTGGATGAAAACCCTCAAGCCGAAAAGGAAGACTATGATGAAAAGCGTGAAGAACTTGAATCTGTTGTCAACCCCATCACTTCCAAGTTGTATGAAGGTGGTGCCGGCCCCAGCGATGATGACGAACCTTTGTATGATCACGATGAATTGTAGATTTCCCCCCCCCCCCTTTTAGTACATAATCTTTTTTTTTTTCAATTCTCTTTGTGTGTCTTTTTTTTCCCTCTCTTATATATAGCCATGAAGCAATAAAACATACCAGCTTGCTCATTTCCACACAAGCCGATTTTGATTGAAACCCACAGACGTCCTATGCATGAGCGAGGCAGAATGTCCAGTTTTTTCTTTTTTCGACCATGTCTCTCAGGCTTATAAGGTTGGATATCGCCATGTTTGTATGGAGTGATACCATGAAAAGGATGATACAATGTATGCTAGTCATACACCAATTTCTTTTTGGCCCTATTAAAATTAGCGGAGGCCTGTGATGTATCCCTTGCCCTCCAGCCCCGGTTTTTTTTTTATTTTTGTGAATAGAATGAGTTTGGATGGATATGACACTTCTATTGGTCTAGAATACAAATAAAAAGGAGAGTGATCTACTGTACAAAAAAAGGGCATATCTATCCCTGGAGGGGTCTGGCCTGCAGGTATCTTTCTCAGACCGGTGTTGGATCCTGTGGCTGTTCAGACGTGGGCGAAGAAAGGGCTGATAAAAGGCGGCCATAGAAGCTGTGGCGTTTGTCTTGACTAGACGAAGTGGAGTGGCGAGGTAAAGAGGGCTCCTCATAAGGTGCGGACTGCGTGTCAACGACAACAGAGTAAGGTCGTGTAGCTCGGTGAGGCTTAGTATTTCGTTGCTGTGACTTAGCTGAGCCGTTGGAGGCTATACGAGTCATAGGCGTGGAGGCAGCAGCAGCAGCAGCGGCAGCAGCAGCAGTCTGGGCGTGTTTCTGTTTCTCGGCATCGAGTTCGTGGATCAGACGGATCTTTTCGAATTGGAGTTCGCGGGCCATGTGCTCAGAGTCTTTCTGACGCTGGAGTGTGTGCTGCAGGTCCTTGGAAACCTGGAGCTTGTCGGTCTCGATGGCTTCGCATTTGTTCTGGAGCTCGACGAGGCGTTCGACGAGGACTTGTTGGTTTTGGTCATGTACACCCTCGGCATCTTTGAGGCGTTGGTGAAGAGCCTTGTTTTCGTTATGCAGCTGCTTTACCAGGCCGTCGTGATCCTTCGCTAACATCCGCTCTTCATATTCTTCCACAGACATACGCAAATGGTCGCATTCGGCTTCAAGATCCATTTTATCCATCCGCACCTGCACAAGTTCCTGTTTGACTTGCAAACAGTCCTTCTGCATCTGAGACAAGGCCATCAAGAGCTCTTCGATTTGCTGATGGAGAATAGCGACGTCTTGGCCACCGGCAATGGAGGAGGATGACAATGGTGGAGAGGCGTTGGCAGAGGATGGTTGCTGAGGTAAAGGTGAGAGTTGCAGCTGGGGTTGGGCATCCTTGGGCGAGCTGTCTTTTTTCTTGAGCCAGCCAATGGAATCGCGCTTCTTCTTCTTCTTTTCATTGCCATGCTCTTGCTGGTTAGACCACACGTTAAAGCGGGCCGCCATCATCTGTTCATTCTGCTTCTTTTCCTGCTCGAGCTCCTGGCAATACAGATCAGCGAGCTGGTCCATTTTTTCGGCAGTGATGACGCCACTGAGGTTCATGGCATCCTGAATCACCTGGCCAGGCTCGTCGTCGTAAGGGTTGTACAGTTTGCTAGTCACATAGTCCAGAATGTCTTCAAACTCGGTTAGCTGGAGCAAGGCTTCTTGCGATCGTCGGAGCATGGCGATAGACACGCGCATAATCGTTTCGGCTGCGCCCTCTGCAAAGACAATGTCGTAAATACGAAGCACCAACGGGATTGGGAACGTGTAGGCAAACAATGTCAAGAACCATTGGGAAGCATACATGGGAGGGTTGACGGCGTGCATCGCCAGGTGGTCGGCAAGCTCGGGTAACAGTTGCGAGAAAAAGCTGGTGAATTGGTATAATCGTAGTTGGAGGCCCTCCATGTTCAGCGTAAACATGGTGCGCATTTCATAGGTTTCCATCAGTCTGAAAGGAGAAGGGAAAAAAAAAACGAGCTAAGTCTTCCTTGCCTACGTTTACCGCAATATCGCTATTATTTTCTCCATCGGTACCTGACAAACACACAAAACGCTTGCTGTTCAGGCATCTGTGCGTGAAAAAAAAAATTGAGTCAGATGGAGAAATAAAGAGAGGGGAAGTGAACTTACATTCATCAACAAGGGACCCACCAGGAAGGCAAGACCTTGGCAATACCCGACCAAGGAGTCGTAAAGACTGTAAGCTGTCAGGACATGCTCCATCGCATTTTGTCCTTCGCCCCCTTCCTGTTTGAACATCTCGACGCCAGGGAATGTCCGAGCCAGATCACGTTGGATGATGCGGGTATAGGGAGACGGTTCCTGAAGCAGTTGACCATAGACGGTTTCGAGATTGAGCGAGGCTGATTGAGACATGGCTTGCCAGATCAGACCACGCACCTTTTGAGGGATACCAGCTCTTAGCTTGGCCGAAACCAGGTGTGGTAGCTTTAATGTCGTGCTGGGGTAGTCGTCGATCAAGGCCGACCAGAATTCCCAGTCGATTTCTTCTTCCTTGGGGCCGTCCACCAGCGTTTGTAGGGTCGACAAGTGTGCCTTGAGACCGTTGGAGGAGATCGAGATGGATTTAGGATCGCTGTCTAGCATAGCATTTTGCCGGTCGATCTGAGCCAAAATCAGCTCAGTGGACTATTAAAAAAAAAGAGGGAGTCAATGGACGTGTGATCAAATTGAAGCAATGAGGCATGATCCACGTTCATTATTGGATCTGCCGTGCCATCTTCTGTTTTTTTTCTTCCCACTTTTCTTTTTTTCTTTTGATGAATAATTCTAACCTGAGGAGGTAAACTGGCATTTTCTTCTTCAAGGCGAGGTAGGACTTTCACGTCGGAAGGTTGCTTTCGCCATTGAGCCAAGGTCATGCTAGGATTACGAGTAGGAGTAGGTCCAAAGCTGGTGAGGCGACTACGTCGAGGCTGATAGCTTTTTGAAGGCAGAGGACGAGGTGACACGGGTGCGTGGATGCCATTGCTGTTGTCAAGATGGTTTTGTGCTTGTTGCTGTTGCTGTTGCAATGCACTGTACAATTTCGAGGTACTTGGGGTAGGTGGGGTGATGGTCATCTTTTAATACTAGGAATTCAATAAAAATTATAAACTATGATATAAAGGCTATGGTATCACGGATGGATGACTTAAAAAGTGGGGAAAACGAGAAAAGGAAAGCGGACGAAGAGGCAAAAAAAAGGGGGACGCCTCCACGATTTCAGGGCGACCTTTTATCTCTTCTTTTCTCCCACGTATCATCTTTTTTTTTTAAAAAAAAAAAATTCTCTGCAAGGACATGTATATCTGAGAGAGCACAACCAAAGAATCAATGGGTTCATTACTTTTGGACTTTGGACAGCATCACAAACTCATCACATTCCGCACGTGACTCAGCTTTGTGCCTGTCATTTTTTAAATGCAAGTTCTCTGCGTGACCCCTTTCTTCTGCACAAATTAAGACACGCTCTACCTTCAAGGCATGAATACTAAAGGAATATCTGAAGCTACCTTTTCAGTTTTGCTATTTTTCCTAGCATTGTTAGATTAGTTGTTTTTTTTGGAGATGGATCAGCATGAGATTGCCCCGGTCCCCGACTTTTTCATCCCCGCATGCTTTTCTCTAGGCTGGGCAAGTTCAGAAAGGCTGGCAAAGAAAAAAGAATCGTCTTTGCCTTGTTTGTTTTTTTTTGAACGTCGAACAAGCAACCTCCACACTTGATCCTTGATATTATAGCCTTTGTGAAAACGACTTTATAGACGGCCTGTTCCCAGATGAACTGATTCTCGAAGTTGTGCTAAAATGACAAATAAAAGCCCGCCTACCCGCGTTTGATTCATGGAGAAGCCACTCCAAGCGGTGACTACGCTCTGTGTGTGGGTGTGGGGGAAGACGGCAGTTTTTGCTGAGTTTGTAATTTGAGGGCAGCGGTTTCAATAGGAGTGAAGGGCAGGCGGTTGTGTCAGATGCGTGTTTTTAAGCACGGAGGGCGAAAAGAAAAAAGGGCAGTTTTTGGCCCTGCATGCGCATTGGTTGTAAACGTTGCTATTTCGTGGGAGATGGTTTGCTTTTGAAACAGACGCTGGTTATGGTTAATTCAGCACCCATGCATCCGAATTGTTTCATAAAATGGCTTTATTAGAGTGCAGAGGGAAGGGAGGAAACCAAGGAAATACAAGAATATGACATCATCCGTGCGCTGTAATTATACAGATCCGTTCAATGGGTATGATCTCAGCACACACAATAAAGACTTTGTGTGGCACCCCAAGTGTCATTTCGGTATTTCCAGGGATAAAAATAAAATAAAAGAGCGAAGTTATCAAATGAATTGATGTAGACTTGATGATTTGATTCTGCCGGAGGGTATCACATTTCTTGCCAACCTTGTTTTCCAAATGCCTTCCAGAGTGTACCTAATAAAAATAAAAAATAAAAGGTGAGGTGCCTTAGGCACCCACCTTTTGACCAGCCTTGGCATCAGCGGAAGCTTGACGGTCCAGAGAAGCGCGGGCAGCGTAGGCAGCCTTTTGGCCGGAGATCAACATGGCACCAAAGGTGGGGCCCTAGAACCACACACATAAAAAGAAAAGGGTCAATCACAACTTGTTTTGGGTATATCAAACCCTTTTTCTAACCATGCGAGGAGCACCATCCAATTCAGACACTTCCATGCCCTGTTGAAAGTTAACAAAAAAAAAAAGGTCAGAATATAGGACGGACAGGTAAAGAATGTCACTTACACAGACGACCATGCCAGGGGCAACTTCGCGCGTGTACTTGACAATTTCGTCTTCGGCAACGTTCATGTCGAGGCATTGCATGCGCTTCAAGGGTTGGACAAGACCGATGGATTCGAGGCGTTTGACACCCGAGGCACCCATAGGGCCATCATGACCACAGCCGGAGACAATCACCTTGGCTTCGATGACGTTGGGATCCATGCAGGATTGCGTGTCGTGGTTCAAGGTCACCAAAGCCCAGTTGGTGACTACGCCGGAGATCTTGCCTTGCTTGACAATCAAGTCTTCCACAGCAGTGGCGTTGAACAGCTTGACGTTGGGACGAGCCAACAGCTTGGACATGATGGTGGAGGTGAAGAGAGCAGCGTGCTTGACCACCACATAGTTTTCTTTTTCATCATAGGGAACGCCGACGTCGTTGAGGAATTCATGGGCAGGCTTGCGCACGACCATGGCGGAGAAGAGTTGGCCACCGAGCCAGCAGCCACCACCAGGGCTCACGCTTTGTTCAATGATAGCCACCTTGATGCTGGGATCCTTGGACAGTTCCCATGCGCAGGAGAGACCAGCACTACCACAGCCCACAATGACCACATCGGTTTCAGCATAGTCCAGCATGTCAGTCATGTAGCGAGAAGTCATTTCGCGGTTGACTTGAGATTCACGAATGGGCTTGAATGTGTAGCCTTCAAAATCTTCCAGCTTGAGGGGAGGGATAAAGTCATCGTTGCCAGTCAGACGGAAAGCAGAGGGAGAGTAGGTTTCAGTAGCAGTAGCAGAAGCAGTGGCCATGGTAAATCGAGTTTTCAACAAAAAATTGGTGGAAGAGAAAAAAAAAATGAAAAACCGACCAGCGTGTGAGCCTTTTATATCCATGTTACAGAAAAAAAAAATTTATTTTGTCTTTGGGAAGATCAACGGCAAGTTTCAATGCAATACACGAGAGTTCCCGAGAACTTTGGCATGGTTTTGAGGGTTTAGCATACAGTGTCACCCGATGGAAGAGTCGAGCGAGCTTTCCATTCGCTGATCACCCCGCAGATCTCCCAAAACAGGGCTCTAATCTCCGCTACATGTTCCCACTTTCCCATCTTTGAAAAGAGTCATCCATCTCTTAAAATAGAGGCTTGTGGAAGGATAGATAGCATATATAAAAAAATAAGGTGGAGATGGGTTCAGACTGGGGTGCCAACATATGAGTATCAAAAAAGTTTAAAGTAAATGAAAGAGTGTTTCCTGTCAAACCAAAACAGAAAAAAAAAAGTTTCTCATGCATGCAATTGTTACGGAACAACTTTTTTTCTGAACGCTGGGAGTTTCCATGATCACCCGACCAAACACAAAAAGGCATTTGTTGAGGCATCGTGATCAAAAACAGGTTGTAAAAAAGGGAACACGCATTTTCTTTATTTTTAATGGAGAGGTATCAGCAAAATCACGGCAATAAAGGATATCAATGGTATGACATGGGGCAAAGAACGAGGTTCATCCTTTTTTTTTTTTTAGCTTGGCTGGGCCTTGAAGGGGGGGATGAAGGTGGTGAGTTTGGGCTTTGGGGGCGGCAATGGCTAGAATAAAGGAAAGAAATGAGAGGTGAGTTTCCATTGCGTTCTTCCATTTCTTGCAAGGGACTCACAGTGAAATCAACATTGTAGTCGTCCTTGACAACACCCCAGTAATGGTCTTGATAAGGCTGGTGGTGGTGGTAGGCATAAGCTTGCTGGTCCAGGCAGATGCTGCGAATCAGGGCCTCGGTTTTCTTAGCCCGTTGGTCAAACCAGGCGGATCTTGGCTGGGGTTGGAAATACGACGTAAAGTCAACGCCATGGCCACGCAGCTTCTTCGACCGATCATCAAGCTGCTCCTTGGCCTTGTGGACATAGTCAACCGCGGTCATAGCCATGGCTGAGCCAAAGAGGGCACCTTGCAGAAGACCATATTTGATCATGGACGTCCAGGATTTACGGCGTTTGGCGGAGCGCACTTGTTGGTCATGATGGCAAGATGGGAGATGTTGCAGATCCAACCATTTTTTCCTTTTGCTATGAGGCTGTTCTTGCTCATGCTGTTCCCTTTGATAAGGGTCGTAATAATCATTTCCCGAGTATTGGCGACGCAGCAAGTCGTAACGGGATGACACACTCTGTTGTCGAGAATAAAAAGGCCGAGAGATCGTCACGTCATCCTCCATTGTTTCCTCATACGTTCGCTTCGTCATGACGAAGACAAAAGGAGATGAGGAAGGCTTTTTTATAAACAGAGAGGTTGGGGATGGAAAAGGAAAGGAAAAAAAAAAGAAAGGGGGGAGACTTCTCTTTTTTGCAGGAACTGACCTGCTGGTCATGCCTGCTTTTTTTGAAACTCAGAGGCCAACTGTAAAAAAAGCTGGTTTTCTGTTTTCCCGTTCTTTTTTTTCTTGCGCCCCAATGAACATTGACAAGCCCATCCATTCAAACGCATGGCAACAACCAAAGGACCACCTGTAGGACTTGTTTCTATTTTACCCAATACTTTTCCGCAGCAAGCTATCCTTCATGTTTATCGGTCTTTGGAAGATTTGCACTTGGATGATCAGCAACGTGGCAACCTGAAGTTCCTTGACGAACCTACTCAGCAGCGTGCCACGACATTGTGCGCCATGGCCATTCCCTCATACGTTTCTATGGCCGACTTTTTACAGTTTGTTGCTCCTGTCGATCCTTTTGTCAGCCACTATCGTGTCATAAGGTAAGCCAACCAACGCAGCGTTTCGCTTTTTTAGTTGTATTTTTTTTTTTACAACACTGCGCCAACGGCATTCATCTTCCCCGCACTATCGTTACTTTATTAGAGATGCTACGCCACATACGTACATGATCTTGATGACATTTCGTGATAGCGATACTGCACTAGAATTTTACAAGCAATACGACCATCAAAAATTCAGTTCCTTGGAGGTAACTCGTCCGTGTGCGTCCTTTTGGAAAACACTAAAGTTGCGGTTTTATTTTTCCTAGGATGACGAATGCCTTGTTGCCTATGTCACTTCCATTGGCGTTCAGGACAGCCTGGTCTCCCCTCTATCTTTTCCCTTCAATACCCAACCTGATATCGCAGATGATCCGCACTGTCCGGTTTGTCTTGAGCCTTTGGATGGAGCCGCCACTGGTCTTTTCACCATTTCTTGCCAGCATACCTTCCATGTCCACTGCATTAGCCAGTGGGGCGACAACAGGTAAGGGGGGGGGGAGGGTTGACCCAGGTGGAGTCGAATGCTGATCCGTATCTCATTTTTTTTTTTTAAAAAAAAAAAAGCTGCCCTGTGTGTCGGTATTCAAGCAATGGCAACCAGCAGCCAGCCTCTTCATCGACGACGCCGTCAAAGTTATCTTTGTTTACAGTCATCCCACACGAGGAATCGGCCAATCAGTGCCAAGGATGTGATCTGACAACGCAGCTGTGGCTCTGTCTGGTGTGTGGCCACATTGGCTGTGGTCGCCAGGAACAAGGTCATGCCCTCGCTCATTACCAAGCCACCAACCACATCTACGCCCTAGAAATAGACTCCAAACGTGTTTGGGATTATGCTGGCGACGGCTACGTCCATCGCCTGGTGCAAAATGCTGTCGATGGCAAGCTAGTTGAACTGCCTGGTCAAGAGGATACCCCCAACGAAGCTGTGCAGGCAAGTGAAAGGCCAAGGTGGATACCTGTGCTCATCTTTTTATTATTCTTTTAGGGAAAGCTGGACGCCATGGCAGTGGAATATTCGTACTTGCTGACCTCTCAGCTGGACTCACAACGCATGTACTATGAGGACCGAATTAAGCAGGTGGTACAGGACATCTCGGATCTATCCCTGGACTGTGATGAAAAATCCTCGCGTTTGGCGCTGTTACAGCAAACACGGCTGGTACAGGACCGCGAACGGACAAGTCTCAGCCAAGCTATCCAATCTCATGAAAAGGAAAACGCCAAGCTCAAGCAAAAAGTCACCTCTTGGAAGGATAAAACCAAAGCAATCGAAAACAAATATCTTGAAGAAGATGAGGTATTAAAAAAAAGTACGCCAGTTATCTATTTTTCTCCCCCGCTCATTCTTTTTTTCATGACCCCTGCAGATGTCTGCCTCACTCGTTCGCAACAACGCCATTGCCCAGCAACTCATTGACCGGATCCAAGAGCAAATCGCTGTGAAAGCCCAGCATTGTCAAGAACTCATGGCCAAGCTTGCTGCTCAAGACACAACTCAAGACACATCGCCATCAACCTAACTCTATTAAAATTGAGTTTCCATTTTTTTATGTATGTGCATGTGCAGAGTGTGTTGTACAAGTTGGAGAACGTTTTTTTCAAATGATACAGGGACAGGATTTTAAGATTGTGATTGCCAGATTTCTTGGATCTTTTCCTGGACGCCAAGTTTGGTGGGTTGGCGATCTTGGTAGTGGTCAGTGAGTTGCTGTAGAGTCCACATGGGGTTTTGAGTCATGGTAGCCAAGACATCCTTTTCCAGAGGAAGGCAGTGGTGCTGATTTGGGTTGGTCATGTAGCTGGCGTCGTGCACCAATTTGAGACGAGGCTCTGATGGTTCACCATAGTAGAATTTCAGCAGATCAGCCTTGTTCACTTGCTCCAACGTGCTGGGTTGCCAGTTGGGTTGGCGCTTGTGAACCACATGCGATGTCACCCCCTCTACAAAATCATGACCCTCCTAAAAAAACAAATCAGGTCAGATGACCGGGAACCCACCGTCGTTTTGCACTTGCAATGAATTTGAGCCACAGATCATATTCCATTTCCAGCACGTCTTTGATGCCCATGTGTAAACCACGGCGAGCATTTTCCAAAGCGACTTTGACTGAGGTTGGCGATCGTTTCAGGATGGTGGCGCGAGCTTCCATTGCAAATGCCGACCCATCGCGAGCAAGTGCCTCCACAACTTCCTCGGCCGTGTCGTGTCGGAAGCAGCTTGAAAAAGGCCAACGTCAACAGCCTGTTTTCCACAGCTTTTTTTTTTCTTTTCTTGTTACCTGTCAATGGTCTTGCGGATGGTGCCTCGCAGTGTGTGGTGCTGGTTGTTACCCAAGGGGAATGCCTGCGCAAAGGCGTTGATAGATTCGTTGACAGCCTTGGCATCAAATGTGTCGAGACGCTGCAATTGTTCGGTCAAGGCAGGTAATTGGTCCGAGGGCACAAAGTGTGTTGCAATACCAGAGTAGCTATGACGCGGAACGCGAGGGTCAGCCTTTTTTCTGTCATTCCGCCGCGCTGGTGCACTTACAGCACATCGTGGCCCTTGATGGTATGGCCGGTCATTGCTAGATAAGTCCCAATGTAACCATCCAACCTAGGCAGGTAGAAATTGGCACTAACATCCGGGAATAAACCAATGGCAGTCTCAGGCATGGCAAACATGGATCGTTCGGTGGCAATTCGGAAAGCACCGTTAATCGACAGCCCTGCGCCAGCGCCCACTACAAGAAGAAAATGAGCCAGTGAGCACCAGCATCGTGCTTCTTCTGCCTCAACTTACTTGTGATGCCATCGATAAGAGAGATCAAGGGCTTTTTCAACGTGGCGATAAAGTGGAACATTCGGAACTGTTCCTGTAAAATGTCACGGATCACAGGGTCTTTTTGCTGGATAAAGCCAATAGCAGCTTCGAGAAGAAAAATCAGCTTTGAGCCCACGTCCAGCTAATAGACGGATTGTTCCTTTTACCTTTGACGTCTCCACCCGATGACAACCCTCGACCGACGCCCTTCAAAAAATAAAGCTTCGCTTCGTCCGATTTTTCCCACGCCTATCAAAAAAAAAGGCATGCACTTTAGTCATCGTGGTCAAAGCTATGCCGTTCCTATTTGACCACAACAAATATTTTTTTCTCCTCATTTGGCACATACCTGCAGGAAAGGGAAATAAGTCTCAACCATGTTAATGTCAATGGCATTGATGGCTTTAGGACGATTCAAAGTGATGTGTCTTGTGGCGCCTACAGAATCGATCAAGACATGGCCCTTTTTACGTCATAAAAAAAAAGCGAATGAGCTAAATTTTTTGGTTCTTCATTGCCAATGGTTGATTGATAGTTACCTCTTCAATGCGATCACATTGTGTTCGACAAGGCTGTGCAGCCAAAGTGGACATTGTCTACCCCCCAAAAAACAAAATAAAGTGGTGAGAAAGGGGCAAGCCAAGGGTATGCATAAAGCGCATCGGGCACAATCAGCTGTGTAAAATTACTCTATAGGAAGGTGTATGGAATAATCTAGGAGTCCATTGAATGGTTCGTAGCATTGTGTGCGTCTATAAATTAACAAGAGATGGAGAAGGCTGGTCAACGACAAACTTGGGTCCTCCATTTTTTTTTTCACTTCCCGCGGACCGCGAGAAAAAAAAAATGGGGTGGAGCAAGAAGATACCTGGACGTGAACAACCACCAATTTTCAGGCACCACCGATTGTCACACAGACCTTGGTCAAACACTCAAATAAAAGCGTGGGGGAGAAAATTCCAATTCAAAACAGATCCACCAAGCCCAGTTGTAACAGAAAACGGTGGCACAGATTCGCGGGTTATACTTCGAAGCCATCTGTTTGGTTTTTCCGTCGCAATGAAGAAGAATCTCGCGCGATCAGAGCGTCCGATCGTTGGCCCTTCTTGTTTCATTGGCTGCAAGCGTCATCACGTTGGCTTGAAAAACATAACACAGATGCAACGTATTTCTCTCTTTAGGTCTAGCGTTGCATCTCTCAAAAGGCTTCTGGTTATCATGCAGGCTGTGCATCTCACTTGTTTTTTAAAAGTAAATCTGGATGTACCATGCAAAAGGGTGCTTCATATGAGGTTATTGATTTGACAGATGCAACTCTCTGCTGTAGCTCGGACAATGGTTGGAAAAGGGAATGATATCCCTCTCTTTACCACTTCATTTTCATGCCATGACGTTTGTTGGGGGGGGGGGGGAGGAGGTATCGGTATCCTACCGGTCACACGAAACTTTTTTACAGCAAGAAAAAAAATAAAAACACACAAACAAGGGGTTATTTTTTTTATTACTATTTGGCAGTGAGGATTAGCGAGTAGGAAAAGTAGAGAGGGGTCATACAGTGGTGGTTTTACGTCGATACAGTTGCTGAGTATCGTTCATAGCTGAGGCCAACATGGACATCATTTCTACAGCTTGACACAAGGCTGGGTAATCCAGATCCGTCACGGGCGTATGGCGTAGCAAATCTAAAAAAAAAAAAAAAAAAAAAAGTTTAGTTTGGGCGATTTTTATTTTCTGCATTCTTCCTGGGGGGTTACCTTTGAGCAGTAAACAATACCGAGGTACTCTTTGGATAGGTGATATCAAATAATCAGATATGCCTAATCGTTTGGATTCATTGTGCGAGAGACATTCCTTTTTAAAAAAAAAATGAGACTGGGCATGGACGGGGTTATTTTTTTTCCCACTCTCTAGGGAGAGAGTGATTTATCAGCATACCTGGTCAATCTTGAGTAAAAAGAAGTTGTTGCATGATTTGCGGATACTCTTAATATTGGTTTGATAATGAAGAGCATATTTGATAAAGACGGACCAATCATCTTTCAAACGTAACCAGGGCTGCCCAAGGTTGCAGATCGGTTGGTCATACCATGGCACATCGGCAGATGCCGGGGTTACCGATTTGAGCACCTTTTTTGAAACTTGAATCAATTCTGGCAAATGCGTGAACAAAATAGGAATATCACCAGCATCTACCAGTGGCCTTTTTGCCTGGCTTGCTGCTAACATTGGTGTCATGTATCTCTGTTGAAAAAAAAAAAAAATGAATGAGTGACAATTTTTTTCCGCTTTGTGCCACTCACCGCTTTGACTCGCAAAAGCATTTGTTCATACGAAAGTTCAGTGGTATATATTTCATTGATGATGAATTTTCGAAGTGTGGCATGGTCCTGTTTGTTATAAAAAAATCGTGTCAGAAGTTAGAATGTTCGAGTATGAGCCATGGATGTGCAGGCAATTTTTTTTTCTGCATACTTTGGAAGTGACTGATTTTGGTACAGAAGAGGGGATGCGTACACGCTGTTGTAGCATAAGATAAATGGAGAGCTGCCAGGCCTTAATGGCTTCACGTTCTTTTTGCCAATGGGAATCGGGTCGCATGATTTTTTTGGTAGCATAGGCCAAGTGATCAGGTCGAGTGGGCATGGATAAAGGACTGTCAAACGAAGACAGGCGCTGACGATAAGATCGTCGAGGCTTATCAGCTGTGATGGCGCTCATTGTAGGTGAGAGGGAGCGAATGTCCTGATGCGAAAATCGGCGGTCTTGACGTGATGATTGCTTTTTTTCTGGTGACTCGGGTGTAAAATAGTAGCTGAAGGAACGGATAATGGGGAGCAACGTTCGGGAGCTTTTAGCAGATGGACAGGGGGATGCGGGTGCCTGTGGGAGAGCCATGGGTGCATGATCAAGTGGCAACACCATCGTCGAGCTGGGCCGATCAAGTTTTCTTTTGTGCTTGGTGTCTGGGAGCCTGAGGAGTGGGTCGGCAGCTGAGGAATCCAGAGCCTGTATTTTCGCATCCAATGCACCCATGTCGAAATGACAGCGAGGCGTCTTGATGGAGGACGAGCGAGAGGAGGTGCCACTGTAGGCAGGCGACCCAGGCTCGATGATGATGCTTTGTGGTCGCTGCCGAGGTAGATCGGTGGGTCTTGCGTTGCGGGTGGGTTGGTAAATCATGGTATCTTGTGCATGGTTGAAAAAGTAATCGGATATAGGGCGTTGTTGTGGAGGAGGGTGGAGAGGGCGTGCGGGAGGTGCGGGTATCTGGATGACAGCGTCGTCGGCTTTTTTTTTTAATTTAAGAGTGGTCGTTGGGGTGGGAGGAGCGGTTTTTTTTTGTCGAAGAAAGGAGAAATTGTGGCACCAGCGTTGCCATGGCTTGTCTGGTGGGTTGGCTGCCATGGGTACAGCATTTGTGGATTTGGAAGTGGGGATCCATCGTTGCTGGGTGGATTTGGTGGAAGACTTGACGGATTTAGCTAAGCCAAATTTCCTCTTGGCCAACAACAGTGGCGATGAAAAGGTACGCTCCGGCTCTATGTTCATTCCAGATGATTGCAAGAAGAAAAAAAAGAAAAGAAAGAAGAAAATAAAAACAAGGGAGCACGAACGTTTATGCATCATTTTTTTTTAGGCTCATGGCTGATGATTAAAAAAAATTATACGATTTAGCCTTTCTCCCCCCTCTCGCTTCCTCCCTTACGCTCGCTTTTGCTCCTTCGTCCCCCTTGAACCCAATTTGTCAGTCTACAACCCTTATTGTGTCACCTCTCATTTTTTTTTGGAACTAGCTTATTCTTTGATATTTATGTTTGTAAACAAAGACCATTAAATAAATAAATAGAATAGACAGCCCGCCCCCCCCCCCGCCCCCAGCATCGTTTTTTATTCTTGCTTTGCTTTCCTAAAAGCCGTGCAAAGCCCTCCATCGGTCCGATTTTTTTTCTCGATTTTTACTGTATTTGACTTTATTCATTGTTGGTAAGCCCGTCTTGGCAATACTTGGCTCTCTTTTGGCGACACGTGTCACCAGTGTTTTGCTGATTTGCACTTGACTTCAAAACGTTTTTTAAGGAGACGGCTGCAAAAAAATCCAGTTTCTTTTTTGTCAGTGAATTTTATTTTTTTTCCAAATTGACGTATGAGCCAGTCAACATGCATTTGATGAAAAGCTGTTGACATACCGCATCTGTTCATTGGAGCTGGGAAAATGCAGGCCAAAGGGGACCAGGCAAAAGGCAATTCATTTCCTATTTCATTTTATTTTTTTCATTTTCGATCTTGTTCCACAGTGCAGCTTGGTTTGAAGAATCTGAGCAGTGGTTACCTTATTTAATTGGTATCCCATTGTACAATCACCCCTGATTGTGCCTGAAACCCGAGTACCCATGTGCCACATATTCATGGCAATCGTCAACGAAAGCATGGTGGCGGCTTCATTATTTTGTCAAGAACAGGTACAGCACGAGCCATGATTGATTGCCACCTCCAATCCATTACCGAGATTCTTTATTATTGTTTGTCCTTCTTTTTTGTTGATAAAGCGTTTGTTATTGTTTCACCTCAAAAGATGTGACGTGCAACAAAGGAAGGACCTGTTGCCAAGAAGGAAAATAAGAAGCAAGCGGGGCTACAAAGCGCCCGAGTCAAAAAAGGAGCCGTTCCCTTTCTTTCGCTCCTCTTCCGCCTTTTTTTTTCCATTCTTCTCAATTGATCTTGATTACGTGGATGACGTGACACTGTGTTACATAGTGACATTGGCCGATCACGCTCATTTTGACTACAATGGTTCCACTTTTTTTTTTCTCGGGACAAGAATATCGTGGCCATTTTTGGGCAAGCCCCGATTGATTGCTCTCCACCGATCCACCGACGCCAAGGTGGTTTCCTAATGGGTGTTTCAATAATGGCACAATAGCTCCAAAGGATAGCAGCATATTCATTTTATTTCAGTGCAACTTTAAACTTTGAGGAAGCGAAATAGAGGACCTTGACAAGATCAATCAGGTCTTGGAAAAATTTGGAGGCAGCAGATATATGAGCAAGGTCCTTGGTTGATTGTACAAATGTGTGGGGTGGAGCGGGTCTGACCCAATTGGGAAGAGGGAGAGGAGGGAGATTGTCTGTATGTTTTGCATGAATCCACTGCAGGGCAGAGAAGCAAGGAGGGCAGGTATCCTTTTTGTGCGCGGGTGTTTATTTGACTGTGCAGCGGCTTGCTAACAAAGTCCCTTTGTTGAGTTTGATCCAGAGGACTCACATTTTCTTTTGTTTAAAACATATTCGAGCATGGTGCAGCTGTTGTAAGGAGCCATAAAAAAGCACTTCTACACGAGTGATATTTTAAGGGAGGGGCGAGACGCCTTTCCTTATTCAACAGAGGCCCGCCATGACTAACCACAATCGGGGGCCGCATGAGAGGTAGTGATTTGTAAATAATAGCGACTTTTTTCATATTTGTTTTGCCAAGCACCTTGAGACCCTGACAGCAATGCTACGGTCAGGCAAAAAAAAAAAGTTACTTCAAGATCTCGATCTCTTGTTCTATTTTATTCTGAAACGGACCAGCTGGTGAGGATAAGTTAAAGCTGCTAAGGAAGCACGTGTTCTATTACATTATTTACTGACTTATCATATGACACTGTTGAAATCGAATCGTTCACCGAAACGCGCCAAATTCCTCATCCCTCCTCACTCATGCGACTTCAATGGTGTCGCTTTAGCCACATGCCCTAGAATTGGCTTCTTTTTCCAGTGGCGAGAAAAATAAAAACCGATTGCTCAGCAGCTCCTTTTTGTTGCAATCAAATATAAACGCCGCTGGTTTCATTTTTGGATCAGGCAAAAGTCCAGCTTCTTGCGGAAACCCACTGCTTCTAATGAAAAAATACACTGTCACTTGTGACCGTTTGCTCATGACTACTGCGTTTTCGTCCATGGTTTTCTGATTATATTCTACTTGGATAATTTTGGAGACGAACCTGGAACTGGCGCGCATTTGCTGCATTTCCCCCCAGCCAAATTTTGGCTGATGAGCGTGCATCTTGCCGTGCCTATGGATCACTATCTCGTGAACCAATATGGCAAATATTTTGCCCATCATTATTTCTCATTACCTACTACTAGCATGCAAAATTTGACGCCAATTGGATGAGCTGGTCTTTGGCATACGTTGCTGCATTCCCTTATTCAAGCGAGATTTTGGCTGAGGAGGTATGTTTTTATGCAAGTGTAGTTCATCAATAAATAGCAGTAGCGTCCTAGGATCTTAGCCATGCACAGCTTAGATCAATTATATGCTCTAAGGAAAATTTGGTGTGGATAGGGGAGAACCGATTTTTCGATGACTTTTGGCTCTCCTGTGTTTTCGATCAAAACTAGCCCAGGGTATCCTCAGGCGTTTGAAAAATAGAAAAAGCGTCATAGATCGGTTTTGAACTGATAGCTCCCGCTTATATTTTGTTTGGGTGCAAAAGAGGACCAAAGACAATGATGGTGAAAAATTCACGTCGATTGAACAAGGCAGGCAATCTAAAGTTAGAAGGACCATGATTTACAACCTCTCGTCCCCCAGCTAAAAAAAATGAGAAAATTTCCAAAAAAAACGTTTACGGCAAAAAAAAAAAAAAAAGCCAAATTTTGGATCTGCCTATTGGATGACATTTTTCTGTCCTGTTGAAGCTTCAACTTGTCCAAATTGGAGCGTTCTAATAGTCAAAGGCGTCTTCCTTTCTTGACGGTGCATCTTTTTTTTTTTGGCCGTCGGACCATCCCCCCTATTTTTCTTTCATTCGTCAATTTTTTACTTCGCCTCATGCGCGTAAATAAATCATTGAATATCTGACATCAATCCACTCTACACCTACTATGATATGATAAGATTTAAATAAGACGAATAACATAATCCTCCCTGACAGCACATCAGTGAGCTAGGGCTAACACACCGCCCAAGCAAAAAAAAAAAACAAAAGCGGACATCCAAAACGAGCTCTTCCCATGCAGGAACTACATAGTGATACTGTAATCTATGACTCCAGTAGCTAAACGCATAACCTCCCTGACTTAATTGATACATAGCTACGTGTCTGACTACCATATCAATATTGTATGCTCACCACCTGCCAAGGCTTGGCGTAGTGCCTACTCCAAAATTTAAACTCTGCCTGTGAATCCTCCCAACGGCTCCTTTCATCAAATTGTGCACGTGTACACTGTAGTCACTTACATTCTGAAAGGCATGTGTGTGTCTTTGACTACAAATATCATTGTGTGCAGAATTGGAAACTTGCTGTCCACTGGTGCCAGCGTGATCAAATGATAATAAAAAAGAAGCATGAGGAGCCAGCAGTGGGCGCGAAATTAACCACGGCAGTGAGAACTGAGGGTTTGACAGATGTCACATCTTCTCCGTCACATACCCACTGTTCTAATATGTTGGATGAAGGCAACGGAAATGAAATAAAGGAAGTAAGGCAATTGTCAGGGCTACCGGAAACGAAACTGGCGTAGAAGAAAACTAGAAAAGGGGGTTGCTATGACAACCGACAAACATCCAATTAGGAAGCTGAGTCGGTAAACACGGTGCAAATGCAGTAGACGATGGGAAAATGATACTGTATGAAACATTCCCACACCCCAAAAAAGCAGTATGGAGTTTAGAACCCCTTGTTCAAGTCAATTACATGGCAGTGTGTAGCAAAAAAAAAAAAAAAAAGAGAGAGGAGCCGGCATGCCTTGTATTATGAACAAATGCATGGTCTCTGGATGACGTGCTAGATGCAGGTGGCGTGAGCAATAAAAAATTCCCCCCGCAAAGCCTTGAATAATGCCTTTGACGCGAACAAAAGAGAAAAAACCAAACCGGCAGAGGCATACAGGGCGCAGAGGCACAGGGGCTACAAAAAAAAAAAAAAAAAACTTTCCCAGAAAATATATGGGAGGTTCAAATGCCGTCCGCAAAAAAAATAGTGAAATCGCTTTAATTAAGCCAGGTCACGCTGTTTTATGAACATTGTGCCCTCATTTGCACGCGTAAAAAATAAACAAGTCCAAAAAGAAAATGTATATTGGGTCAGACACAGGGCACAGCCCAGGTTTGAAAAAACATCCATATTTGGATGTAGCCAAAAAGTGTCAACTTTAAATAAATACTTGCCTTCAAAGGGAATGAAAATAATTGCAGGCGATATATTTTTCTTTATATGGGTGGTGGATTTTTTGAAAAAATACGTGCCTTTTCAAGGCATTTTTTCAAACTTGAGCGGAGCTGTGCCCTGTGTCTGACCCAATATACATTTTCTTTTTGGACTTGTTTATTTTTTACGCGTGCCCTGGAGATTTTGTTGGCAAATCAGCATTTTTTTTCAAGACAAGCACATTATGTTCGTAAAGCAGCATGTTCAAGCTTAATCAGAGTGGTTTTGAGTAGCTTTTTTTTTTTAAAATGAGGGCACTATGTTCGTAAAACAGCGTGACCTGGCTTAATCAAATATTATCTTGAGGAGCCTTCTTTTATTTTTGGGCAAAAAGTGCGCCTTTTAGATTCTTTCTGGGAGAACATTTGTGGTCCAAGTTTTTTTTTTTTTTTTTGGAAACCTTTTCACATTTTCATACCATCGTCGCCTTGGGTGTTTCACTTTTGTTCGCGCTGATTAGGATCCATCAGACGTTCTGGAGCGGTCAAAATACACTGACTGCCAAAATACATAGTAAACTGCTGCCAGATTGAACTTGTCATTAGCCTCTTTGCTCTCATTTCCTCCCTTCCTGTTCAGGCATACGAAGTTTCACATCATTCGCTCACGCTGATTATATTTTTTTTTTTTTGACGGTGTGATTTTTGACAGGATCATAGTATTGTAGATACCAATTATAAAAAAATCAGTGGCTGAAGAAGGTATCCTCTCCCTCTGTCATAAGCAATGATGACGGAGAAGATCGAGCTGACCAACTTTGGTCACCCTGCTTTGTATCAATGTAGATATGAGACGTCTGATCGTCAAGCATGCTCACACCATCATCACCACCCTTGAGGTCGTTGCTTGCGTCCAGTAAAGGAGAATGGGCGTCTTGGATGATTGCACGTCCATGTGCTTTAAACCAAAAAAAAAAAAAAAAAAAAAAGAAAGAAAAGAGAATGAGAGGGAGGAATGCTGCATCCAAAAAAAGAAACTGGGGATGGTCGCGCTTTCATTTTCTGTCTTTTTTTTTTTTTGCTCACTTTCTTTTATTTCGTTATTTTTTTTTTTTTTTTTTTGCATGACCACCACCTCGGTTGGAGCCGATCATTTGACTTCGTCTTACCTGTCAAGCTATTCCAACACGTCATCCATCAACTCATTTACTCGGCGCCACTCCATCTATGGGACTGAAGATCGTGTGGTGTTAGATATTGGCTCGTTCTATATCAAGTGCGGTTTTTCCGGCGAATCTCATCCTCGCCACATCGTTCCTACATGGACCAACCTGGACCGTTCCAAGCAACGTGATGGAGAAGCATTTCGTATTGATGCCAAGGTGAGAGGAAATAGATAGCTTTCCTGGCCCTGAAGATGTTTGTAATGCTCATCTCTGGAATTATATCGTAGATGAATGAACTGTACACTTTGGATATCATGGCCCAAGGCAACATTGATCAAGTCGAAGAAAAACTGAAACGGCTGCTGCATGACATTTATTTTAGGCAAGAACAAAAAATAAACCAACTCATGAAAACGCTGACTCTTTTTTTTTTTTTCTAGACTACTTCTGACTGAGCCGAAATCTCGCAAGGTGATCCTATGTGAATCGCCATTGACACCGATTGTGCTAAAGCAAACGATTGCAAGGTTGCTATTTGATTACTTCCAAGTACCGTCTTTGACATTTGTTCCTGTCCACCTGACAGCGCTGCTGACGACCGGGGTAACCACAGGCTTGGTACTGGACGTAGGCCATTTGGAAACCACGGTGGTGCCGATCTATAGTGCACGGCCGCTGATCCCTTGTATGACTTCGACACCGTTGGCTGGCGATACCGTCATGAAGCGTCTCAAGGCCCTGTTAGTTGCCCACGGCCGCTTGATACCTCCTTCGCACCTACATCTGTCCCTCGCTCCGCAGATCGCCATTCCTAGCGAGCGGCTGACGCTCGAGCTACTCGAGGCCATCAAGACCGAAGTGCTGTTCTGTACTTTACCCAGCCACCCTTCTTCAGCCCAGCCATCCTCGTCAGTCAACCATCCTGATGTCCCTGCCCGTTTTGATACCCTCAGCCCGTCTGACCAACAGCAAGCCCAGCGCGACAGCAGTCATGCCACCGACGTTTACTTTTCGCTGCCCAACGAGAAAGCCAAGTTGCTGATCCCGGGCTGGATCCGCGCCCATGCTATGGCCATCTTGTTTGATGGTAGCAATGAAGACGATTACCAGTTCGAAGCTAACGACTGCCATGAGGACCAGCCGGGTCTTGCCCACACGGTCCTTGACTGCCTGCTCAAACTGCCACCAGACGTGCGCAAGCCTTTGAGTCAATCCATGTTGGTGATTGGCGGATCTGCCATGGTCCCTGGATTCCACGCGCGTCTTCTCTACACTCTCGCTTCGATCCTTCAGCATCCAACTCCGTACGAGCAACAGCGTTATCGACCACTGATGGGCCTTGCCTCACATTTCCAATGTCTCGATCAAAAATCCGCCCTGTTCAAGAGCAACATCCGTGGATGGGTGGGCGGTAAGTGCTAACTGAAGACTCACAATGACGATGGAGGGCGATATGCAATGACACTGTTTTTTTTCGTATGTGTTTAGGATCACTGATGGGGTCCCTCAAATTGTCTGGCAAGGAAATGGTCAAAGAGAAATTTAATGGAACAGTGACCGATTGGTCGATCACGGATGAAAAATGATAAATTTGTTTTACTGTATTTTTAATGTTTGAACTAATACCAAAATTGGAGGAAGAGGAGGGGGTCCATGAAATTAACTGTGACAGGGAGTGGAAGTGGGAATACATTGGCAAATAATGGTAGAACAAAATGCATTGTTTTTTCTTTTTTTTTTTTCCTTTTGCTAAATAATCTGTACAGGGGAGACTTTGGGTGAGAATGAAGATATCATTTGGTGATAGCGGGGTTGACGGAGGGCATCATGAATTCGTCGAGATCGGCGGCATTGAAGGGACTGGCATACAGCTGAGCGTTGGGCACAAGTTGAGGATTGCTGGAAATGGCCATGGCCATATGGCTGGGCAGCATGGTGTATGGCGTGGGGGTGGCCATAGGGGTCATGGGGTCGACGGTGTAGAAATCGCTGTTGGCGCTGTTGGTAGAGGTAGGATTGGAAGTTGGAGTCATGAAGGGAAAGGTTGCTGGTTTGCTGGGCTCGGGAAAAGGCGGGTCGAATTTTTCAGATTTGACGCTTGTCTTTGTTGACTTCCTTCGCCCTTGGCGCTTGGTGATTTTTTTCTTCTTGGCGGCGGGCGACTCGCTACCTTCGGGTAATTTGGGTGACGCCTTGTGTTTCTGTGTGGGAGTAGGTGGAGGCTGCCCAGACGGCTGTATTTTCGAGGCAATTGTATGCAAGCTTTCTACACGGCCGAGCAGGAAATAAAGAATGATTGAGTCCATTGGCTGCCATGCCTCTTTTGATTTCACTTGCCTCTCCCAGAGAGTCCATTCGCAGCGCTATAAACAATGATATCTTCGAGATTCATGGCCACGTCCGACAGCTACCAGAAGAATTTAAAGTTAGCCGACTGTCATCTACAAACTCAAGTTCAAAAAAAAAAAATTACCTGCAGCACATGGTACGCTCGCAGTGGTATTCCCCAACCGTTAAAGTTGATGGCTTGTATAGATGCTTCATCCTTTAGGGAGCGATAGGCAAGAAAGAGCTCATGGCGGTGGCACTGAAAGATCAGGTGCTGGATTTTACATGCCCCGTCAGCAAAGACAAACCGACAGGCTAAGGACCCGGATGCCAGCGTCTGGGATCAATAAAAGGAAAAAAGGTTAAAACATAAAACCTAAAATAAAAAACGAGGCAAGTGGTGTTACCATGGCACCATTGTGGTAACGATAAATAAAGGCACACTTTGAACAATCAACATCCAAATGACCAGCCGCTACAGTTTCGACAGCTTGCTCTAGACATGATTGCAATGAGACCAATCCACATTGATAGAGGGTGTATAAAAAGGTGACCAAGGCATTGTGAGAGAGGTCTATAAAAGGAAAAGCCGGAAAAAAAGATGTCAAGTCCAGTGACATGAAGGAATTTCTCGTTTGACCCTACAAAACGACTGTTGCTCGTTTTTTTCAATATTGCTTAGTGACCATTTAATGTAACCATCCACTGCAAACACCTCGTTCATTTTGCTTTGCCAATAACCTCGATCCAGCGCCATCTATTAACAAAATCGGGTCACATATTGGCAATAATGAAATCTTGCCCATTTTTGGGATTTTTACCTTTTCGTTAGGTGAGAACAAATCCATCAACTGCATAAGCCGGCCAATACCGTACCCGATCGTCCTATTTAAAAAGTAAAATAAAAAAATAAAAACATCTGTCAGCACGACTCATACGAATCTCTTTTTTTTTTGTATTGAGGAAACTTGCCTTGAATCAGGGTTGGGACTGATAGCAGGGTCATTAGGACGTGGAGTGGGATAAGGCGAGCCTTGGGCGGATTGTTGCTTCAGTTGTTGCTGCTGAAGGAACTGCTGCTGCTGTTTTTGCCTGAAGAATTCTCTTGCTTGGTCCTGAGTACGGATTTGGCTTGTCACCAAGTCATTGATGGCATGGGAGGCGACGGGTTGAGGCGTGTGGGATGGTGGAAGGATGTTGGTCAAGACGGACGGTTGTTGTTGGAGCGAGGTATGATTCACGGTGACGGTTGACATGATATCCTAACCAGTTGGATTGATGCAAAGAATAATAAAAAGAGGAGTAAGGTTTACAATAGAAACGAACAGGGCCCTTTTTTAGGACGACGGCGTCGACGTTCAAAAAAAGACAATGAGAAAGTAATGATGAGGTATAGCGACGAATGCGGTAGAAGAGACGCCTTGCTTGCAAAAAAAAAAAAAAAAAAGTGGAATATATTATAAAAAAAAAAAAGGGTAATATAAAAAGGTATCAAGTAAAAGAGAGTGAGAAAAAAAAAAGGAAAAAGAGGGGGTGAGGAGAGAAATGAAAAAGAAAAAGGTTTGGCTCATGCCCAAAAAAAGGCGAACCATTTTTTTAAAAGGGGCAAGTTGAGAGGGCCTCCAGTCGCCATGGCAACAAAAGGAAAAAAGGGGAGCACAGAATGGCCGCGTGCCGACCATTTTGCCTCGTTTTGATTGGTGAGCGCTCATTTGCATTGTCTCTTGCCCTGTCATGTCATCTTCATTACGGGTTGTTAAAACAGAAGAGCCATTTGCGGTCATGATGGAAAATTAAAAAAAAAAAATCAGGCCATCACAAACGGATGAGCTTCTTTATTTTTGGTCAACCAGTTAGCATAGCCCAAGGCAGATTTCCGGTGATCAAGTAAATGGTCAAGGCTGGCGGAAGGGGAGACACCACGGATAGATCGACGGGCCGACGCCTTGATGGTTGGGATGGACAGGGAAGGCGATGGCTTGACAATGGTAGGCGTGGCCAAGGTAGAGGAGGAATGGGATGGGTTGGGCAGAGGTTTTGGTCGGGTCGGAGGAGGGGATAATAGTAGAAAGGAGAGGGCAGCAAAAGAAGGGGGTGGTGACGTTGCGGAGGCGGTAGAAGGCGAGGCGGTGGCGGATGGAGGCGGTGACTGCTGCTGCAGCTGTTTCCGACGGACATCTTGTTCCACCCAAGCTTCCAGCTCCATGACCTTTTTGACATAGTCGGTTTGCAAGGCATTCATGATCATGCGTAGGTCTCCGATTTCCTTGAGCATGCGTTGGGTGAGCTGCACCATCACATCATTATGGTCAAGCTCCACATGGTCGTCTGCATCGCCCAACTGACCAATGTCGACCAGGATGGATTCCAGAAGAGTGTTGCTCATGCTGGCTACTTGGATCATATCAAAGGTCTGGCGAAGACGTCGGTTGAGAGTGCGTACATCGGTGCCTTGCAGGCGGTCCAGCAGCTGGCAGGCGCGTGTGTAAGTAGAAGAATACGGGTGATGGCGGCGAGAAGGTGGGCGCGCTGCGGCCACAGGAGGAGGCAGTGATGGTATGGTGTAATGGTGCTGTGAATGATGCTGACAAGGAATGTCATCCATTTGGCAGGTACCGCAAAACGACCCCGATGACAAGGACGCTGTGGACGAAAATGGAATGGAGTTGGCTGAAATCTAAAACAAAAGAGAAAGTGAGTCTGCAGTAGGTGTCAGGCGTGTTGTTTTTTTTCTCTCCCTTTCCCATCATGCATTTTGACGCTCTGGTGCCATCATCAAGCACCCATCCTTTTTTTAGACCTCTCCTTTTTTCATGCCAACAGCTCATATGTACAAATACGATCTAGGACTTACAGAAGACGACATGGCATCGATTGGTATCTTTTGATCTTGTAGGACATAGTGGTAATGAAGGTGGACGACTTCATCCTTTTTGGGTGTGTTGGTGGTGGTGGAATTGCTACAGGTAGAAGGGACAGCGGTGGAGGAGGAGGAGGAGACGCTGGCCATTGGTTCCTTTTTGTTGGTCATCAATGTGGAGAGAGGTGCTGATGTGCTCAAGGGAGTGTGCATGATGCGGGTAGATGGGGTGTCCTTGGTCGAGGTGCTGGGTCGCAGTTTGAGTAACCAAGGAATAGACTTTGGATCTTCCGCTTCGGTCTCTTTGCATTTCCTTTCTACAGACGAGTACAGCATGTCTAAAGGAAAGAAAGAAATATCGGTCAGCTGACATTAAACAGAGATAGATCCAGTTTCAACTTGCCGTAATTTGTTTTGAGTTTTTTATACTTGCACTCCAACAGCAGGGCGTTCTTCCGTGCCAAGGCCAGTTCTTGTGTGGTGTCATCTAATTGCAGTCTCAGCCCATCCTCGCGGGCATCGGCTTCTCGCGCCATCACCTTGAAAATACGGAACCGTTCGACTTGCTTGGCTTGGTGTTTCAGTTCGTTGCCCAGTTCAATGCAGCGTTCATTTACTCGTTCTAGCTCCATGGCGGTTTCTTGCAATGACTACTCTCACGATGATATAATAATTATAATAATAATAATAGTAAAAAGAAATAGGTACTTGTTAATACGACGATGGTCTAGTTTGTAACTGAACGCTCTCTCCTTTTTTATCATGACGTCCATTGCTCATTACCTTTTGTGATTTTTGCCATTGCCAAGTAATCCTGTCCTTTTCTTCTTGCATTTCCAGCTTGGATGCTTCTACTTCTTCCAAGAATTGCTCCAAAGTTGATACTCTGATCTTGAAATCCTGGATCTAACCAAGAAAATATGAGATGCGCCATACGCAAGGGGGAAGAGGCAGAAGGGGGAAGGGAGAGAAGGGGAGGCGAAAAAAAAAAGAAGCGGTCTTCGTTTTTTTTTTTTTTTTTACCTGATGCTCAATGATGGCTTTTGACTTGTTGGAATCGCGTATCAAAGCTTCGTGTTTGAGGAGCAAGTCTTGACCAATTTCTAGAAAAATAAAAAAAAAATAGAACATGAGAAAGATGATGTCATTGAATGGTATTGTAAAATACCTGCAGCCAGTCGGGTATTGTCTTCGAGTTTATGCATAGAGTCGTAAAAGGGGGCATAGTTGGGACATTGCGAATGAGAACAGCAAGGACAGGCTTCTTGTGGCAATTCACTTGGAACATTTCTTGAGAGCCATTGTTGTAATGATTCTTCAGTCGATGGCAAATAGACATCAAGATCAGCAGGTTCTTGCTGATCAACGTAGTGAGACATGACCTAGCTGATCTAGATGAATAATGGGCTTCAGACAGGAGTGGATTACCTTTTTCTAAGAGTGCACCACTTTAGTTTGATCTAAAAGAGAAATGAGAGAAAAGCAATATACCAAAAAGAGGAAAAAACGGGTGCATAAAAAAAGAAAGAAGGAAAGAAAGAGAGAGAAAGTGTCAAGAAGGGTGTTGATGAAAAAAGGGGGATGGAGCACTAAATTTTCTCCGCCTTTTTGAGTGTCATGTAGCACGTGTCCAATTTCATTTCATACTGTAAAAAAAACCTTGTGTGGAATCATCTGACCCCCACTTGAACGTATTTTTAGGTGTGACCAATCAGATGCTGACTCAATGCTTCTTGGCTTGAGTGCAAGATGACCAAGACTTCCTGTTCAGTTCAGCCAAGCGCAAGACCAAGCCTCGGTTTATTTTTGTGGGTGCCGTTGCAAAAACCTATAAAACCAAAACCTTTTTTTTTTTTTTCATGTCTCTTTTATCTCTTCCCCGTACCTTTCCCAAACCTGCAATATTTACCCAAAAGAAGCAATGAATGGCTCATCCCGGTTCACCGAGCATTTGGATCCATCGCTCCTGCCAATCAATCAACGAATCACTCTGAAACGAAAAAGTCGAACAAAAACTCGACAGCATCGATATCAATATCGAAAACGTCCACTTTCCTTTTCAACTTTTCTCCGTCATTTGCTTCGGTATAATCTTCTTGACTGTGCTCGACTGAGCCTATAAAAAAATAGCTGCCCAACATCATTTAGACGATACCATTTTTGCATGAAACACCATTTTCAATAAATAATTTCTGATCGGTCAACTCCTATCTCACTTCGGGAGAAGGAAATGAAAAGTTTCCCACTTACAAAGCAAACTGGCCGTTTGCTGCCCGCCATTGCCATCCGCTCACCCGCTTGCTGTCGGAGGTGAATAGAAAATACTTAAAAATGCATCGTTGGACCCTGCCTTTTTTTTTTATTTTCTCGCTTTTTGTTTCAAAACACAACTCCACCATGTCTTTGCCTTCATATGACCAACTGCCTATTGACCCAAAATATCCTCCCCATACAGCATGGGGTCTTTGGGGTGATGATGACAATCTCGGTACCTTGAACAAAATCACAAAACAAAACACCGTTGACGTAGGAGACTCGACCGTGGGACCCATTTTCGTTTTTGACAACTCCTTTTTTCGCAGGCAACCAAATTGGTGAAACATGGAAAGATCTTCCCTTTGAATTGGGCTTTGGAAAGCCCCCGTCTGCCAATGTTTGGCCGTCCTGCCATTGAGCACCGTTTGCCCTGTATCAACAATGTCATCTTTGACGATATCTATGACAACTACAACCCCCAGTCATCCTCACAATGGGATGGTCTCTCTCATGTCGCCCATATTGCCAGCGGGAAATTCTACAATGGTGTCACTGTTGACGAGCTTGGTCCAGATGGCAACGGCCGTCTTGGTATCCATCATATGGCCCGTCACGGTATTGCCACCCGCGCCGTCCTTCTCGATTACGCCCGTTGGGCCAAGACCAATCGACCAGACTTTGACCCTTACTCCAGCGAGTGCGCAATCACTGTCAATGAATTGGATGAGGTAGCCAAGGCTCAAAACGTCACCTTCAAATCTGGGTAAGTAGAATGAAAGCACTGTATACGCCTAATACTCAACGATCCTTATTTACTTAGTGACATACTACTTGTACGCATCGGCTGGATCGCCAAATATAATACGTTAACAGATGACGAATTCAAGGCTGCTGTTGGCCATAACCTCGATGCTCCTACGTCAGCTGGCCTCAAAGCCTGCCCAGAAACCTACAAATGGATTTGGGACCACCATTTTGCAGCTGTTGGTGGCGACCAGGTTGCCTGGGAAGTCTTCCCCCCCCAAGATTGGGCACATTCGTGCCGTAAGCCATCTCTTCTTTTTGTACAACGTCACTGTAACTATCTTTCTTTTTTTCTGAGCAGACTCCAACTTGATTGGCGGTTTCGGTATGCCCTTGGGCGAGTTGCTCTTTTTGGAAAAGCTGGCCGAAGACTGTGACGAAGACAAGGTTTATGAATTCCTCCTTACCTCAGCTCCCAACAACAAGTACCGTGGCGTCGGCACTTCTCCCAACGCTGTGTGCATCAAATAAACCTCTTTTTTTTTTTTGGTCATTCCCAGCTAGTTATCTCGGTGTAGGTTTGTGCGACGGTCCCGGAAAAACATTTATCGGAGATCGGGGGTTTCATTTCATTCAACCCCTTGGTGACAGCCGTTTCATTTGTCATGCATGATTTTTTACCATCCGTAAAGGCTACCAAAAAAGCTGCGTGAATTTTTAAAAATAATAATGTCGCTGTGCTCATTGGCGTGACCCTGAGTGTTGGCTTCGTTTTTCCATCAAGAAACTTCCGTTTCTATGTCACTGCAACGGAATGTCCAAGCCCGAACAATGCACATTTTGCATGTATTTTTTGTTCTATCTTCCCCGCCAATGAAAATGAAAAAAGTTGCATGAACGAAAGCTTCGCCCATCGTGTATTTTTGTGGCGGCTTTTCATGGGTCTCTTTGTTTGGCGGCCAAAAAAAAAAGTAAATGAGCCCCTCACGCTCCTTTCATTGATCCTGGTGCGTTCATTTGGTGGTACCCAACCGGAAGGCTGGTTGAGCATTCGATTGTTGTGGTGGAATTTCCATCTTGGTTTGCATTCTTTTTTCTTCTTTTAGCCGGCCTCTTGCACTTCCTACGTCAACGTCAAAAGAAAATCTTTTTTTAGCTGGGTTACCAAAGATGTCACTGAATCGAAGTTGGCTGGGCAGTCTTCGCCCATCGACTTTGTTTTTCAGTGTGCAAAAGTATTTATCCATTTATCACAAAAGTGCCATGCAACAGAGGTTTTTTTTTTTCAAGATGGTCATTTTCCCCTGGAGGACCCCCAGGCGATTTGACCTGAATAGATTTGACCTAAATAGTCACAAGTCCGATCTCCAATGCAACACAGGTTACGGTACGATGAGATAGGACATAAGCGAAGACCTCAGGGCTCTCAAATCGTAGTACAAAAAAAAAGCAGAATCTTACGAATAAGCACTTGTGCAATGGATGGCCTGAAAAGTCACTGTCCTTTTATGAACTCCAGTTGGATGTACGCTCGACCACAAAAGAGGTCAAATATGCAGGAATTTATTGAGCAATTAAAAAAAAAAAGAGAAAATCAAGGGGCAGCAGCATCGAGTTCACGTTGCGTTAAAATAGGCTGCGAGGACTGTGAAGACATCAGTGCTTCGTTTGTGTCGGCTTGGTCTGGTTTCCTTGAATCCTCTACTTCGGACGGAGACTCTGTTGGTGGGGATGTTTGTGAGGGTTGGTCGTCGGCTGTATCTTTGTCGTTGGTGGTAGCGTCTTGGCTGACTGTCACCTTGAGTTCTCCGTCCTTCTTGTCATAGAACTCCTGTAGCACTTTGGGGGAGATGCCTGTCGGTTCGTCTAGATCGACCTTGTCAAGAGTCACCAGAGTGTCGTCCAGCTTGAGGAAACTGTCAGACCCACTCTTCACCACCACGGGCGGTGTGTCGTAGGCTCGGCGGTAACCTTCCATGTCTTCTAGGCTGATGTCTGAACCACCCGTGACCAAGACCACAACGTCGCTGCTCATCGAGAGGGATGGTAAAATGTAACGGATGATTTCTGTGTAGCATATAGAAAGCGCTGCGCCTGAAGCAGCCTCCACCAGCATGCGGTTGTCGTCTGATTGCAAAAACGAGGAAATGAACATTAGTCGCTTTTGCTTTTCTCAATTTCACCCGCTGCTTACCAGTAAATAGCAAAGAAGCGTTGGCTGCCATAGCATCGCTGACAGCAAACGGGACTACCGGATGTATTAGACTGAGCTCCAAGGTCTTGGCGCAAATGGACGAGGCGTTGAGGCTGGATGCCAGCGTGGATGTCTTCGGTAGCTGTACCAATTTGCCCGAGACGACGGATGATTGGAAAGCGTTGCTGCCATGGGTTTCCACTGCAATCACCGGGACTTGCTTCCAGCCAACTTCCTGCAGACCCATGATGATGCCGTTCAACAGACCGCCTCCGCCCACAGGGCAGACAATCGCAGCCGGAGGATGCCCCAAGAGCTGTGTTTTAAGTTCAAAGATGATGGAAGAATAGCCTTGCCAAATATGTTCATGATCGGCTGAGGGGACGTAGATCCTAAATTAAAAAAAAAAAAAGGAACGTGAGCTCAGGTGGCTTCCAGCATGCAGATGCAAAAATAAAAACAAAACAGCAGCCTGGAGAGGGAGGATAGCATGATGACAAAAGGGATGGCTTACCCATTACGCTTGACGAGCTTCCTTGCGTGATTTTCTGCGTCAGACCAGTCTTCGCCGTACTTGATAAGCTGCGCCCCATCCTGTCGAATGGCTTCGCACAAGCGTTCGTTTGTGTTTGCTGGCACTACAATCATGGCTTGCACGCGCAGCTGCCTAGCACAATAGGCCACAGCCAGAGCTGTGTTGATGCCAGATCCTGTTACAAAGTTGATATCGTGACCACGCTGTTTGATTTTGCGGTAGCAAAAATTGCCAATCCCTCTAGGAAGACCCTGCAATGAGTGACCCTTGATAGACTCGGTGTCCTCCATTCCCTTGTGTTAACCTACCGAATTTTCACTGAGCCAGACGGCTGGATGTTCTCCATCTTTAAGAAGATGTTACTTGTAAACCCAGTCAAATGATAACATAAGAGAGAATGAAGAAGTGAGTCATGCTGAGGTTCGATTAAATGACAAGCAAAAAGAAAGATGACCTCACCTATTCAAACGAAGACTTAAATTGGATGAGTGGATCAATGGCGTGCCTACGTGGAGACATTGCGTTTCATCCAAGTACTGGTCATCATCAGAAGAGGAATCGTCTTCACGTAGCATTTGTAAAATAAATAAAAAAGAAGAGTTGGTATAAAAAAAAAGGCAAGCTTTGTGAAAAAAAGCCAATTCCAAATTTTCGCGCTTCGTTGCACTTTTCTTACGTTATGGACTCCGACGCCAGCCACTGCAGCATTCCAGTTTTCAGGAGGGCTTCTGGTGAAAGCTGATCTCAGGGAGGGGGGGTTTCACAGCACAACACCCGGTGGAAAAGGAAGAGAAAAATCAGCTTTCTTTATGAGTTTTCATTCAGGAGAGATAAACTAATTCGAATGCAAGAGCAAAAGGTGAAGGGAGAAAGAAAAGAAAAAGGGAATCAAATGCAAATGAATACAACCAAGGAAGGGGAAGAATAAATAAACGGTCGGCATGAAGGGCTTCTTTTAGTTGGCTTTGAGATCTTCGAGGCGTTCATGCAGGCGTTCATAGCTGGGAGAGTCGTCAAACACATCGCGTACCTTGCCCATCAAGGACTTGAGCAGTTGCTTGGATTGATACTTCCAGTCGGAACAAACGGGGGTACCGTCGGGACGCTCCTTTGGACCGAGACTTTCGTACATGTCGACGGTTTCCAGAGCCCAGTCGGCTACGTTATTGAAGCTGTCGAGATCGGTTTCCAGATCAGCATTGGCATGGAGTGCGGCGCGGTAGGCTTTCTGGTAGGCGTCGAGGGCGTCGACGGTACGCTGTTGCCAGATGTAAAACTTGCTGGTGATACGCCAGATGTTGGGCGAGTTGGTGATGCGGCTCAGAATCACGTCTTCGAGTAGGCGCTGGACTTGGCGTGACAGACGGCGGCCATCCTGGTTGTGCACGTCGGGCCAGTTCTGGATCACGGATTCGACAATCATCTGCAGCACTTGGAGGTCCACAGCTTGGTCACGCACCTTGTCCCATCGCAAATCCACCACCCGCTGCATGGCCCACATGGCATCGGCAAATTGACCTACATCGACGGCAATCAACAGCAGGTTGTTCCAGATTTTCCAGTTGTCAAACTTGAGCTTGGAGGCTTGCTTGAGAGCCAGGAAGGCCTCCATCTTCCGGTCGGTGCGGGAATAGATGCTGGCCAGATTGTTCCATGCCTCGGCTTGCTCGTTGTCCAAGTTGACCACCCGTTGGAAGGCGCGCACTCCCACATCCCAGCGTTCAACCAGCATGGCGGCGCAGCCCATGACATACCAGGATCCTTCAAACAATGGGTTGATCGACAGAGCCTTGTCGTAGCACTCAATGCACTTATTGTGGTCGTCTTTCTTGAAGTAGTAGGCACCCAGAGATCTCATGGCGCGAGCATAACGCTGACCGCTGAGATCCCATGATTTCTGCCAGAGCACTGGGTCGCCATCCAGATCACCCATGATGCACCACAGCTTTGGCGAGTTGGGGTCATCGTTGAGCAGGTTTTGCACC
The DNA here is from genome assembly GCA_002104935.1 of Hesseltinella vesiculosa. NCBI lineage: Eukaryota > Fungi > Mucoromycota > Mucoromycetes > Mucorales > Cunninghamellaceae > Hesseltinella > Hesseltinella vesiculosa. The sequence goes on along the minus strand of MCGT01000033.1, from coordinate 155,390 downwards.
ACTTGCTTGGCCTTGGCAGCTTGTTCCAGAAGCTGGTAGCACGACACCACGTCTTCCCACATCTCCAGCCGTTCAAAGATTTCCAAAGCCGAGCGCAGCACACCCAAGGATACAAAGCGGCGGGCCAGCTCGCGTTCCATTTCCCATTTGCTGGGCAACAGCAGGTCGTAAAAGTGGGAAAGGCGATCCGACGCGCCGGCGACGCCATCTTCCTTGTGCTCATCCAGCTTGATCTGGTCCACCAGGGCCTGAAGCTGCAGGGCAGAGCGTTCGACCGTGCGGGACTTGTGGGCTTCTAGGCGTGAGCGAAGCAGCAGACCCATGGTATGCACCATCCAGTTGTTGGCGTTTTCAAGCACACGGGTCACATAAGGCACCATTTCTTCAATAGTGAGGCCGTGGTCGGGGTTGGTGTTTTTGACGTTCATGCAAAAGGCGAGCAGCAGACATTGATCGATCACCTGTAGATTGCCCTGGCGTTTGTCGGCATCCTTTTCGCTCGTAAAGGCAATCTTCTCCAAGAGCGTGTCGTCGTTGAGATCGAGCGTTTCAGGGCGAGGAGCTTCTTCTGAGGTATCGTTGCCAGCGGCAGAACCGGCCATTTCTTTATTGTCGGTGCTTTGCTCACTCTCGGCAAGAATGACTAGTTGAGTGACATCGAACGTTTGGAATTTGGTACGCTTGCCAAGGGCGCCAGTCAAGGACCATTGGAAGCCGGAAGACTGTTGGGCTTGCTTCATCTTGTCAAAGGCATCCTTGTCCTGGCCAAAGTAGCTGTAGATCAAAGCGGTTTCGAGTTCGTGGCGGACACGCAACGAACGGTCTTGGTCCAGTTGCATGCGCTGGGCGCTTGTCTTTGTCAGCTCCTCCAGCCTGTCCTGAAGCGTGCCGGTGCATTCGTCCAAAAGTTGCTGTTGAATAAACGTGGCTCGGCGGGCCCAGAAGTCGACGGTGAGCAGCGACGATCCCAGACGCTTCAGCACCGACAGTGCAATAGCAAGGTAACCCAGTTGCTCGACCAGGTGATACACAGGCTCGCTATCAACCGACAGATCCGACAACAACTGCTGGTGAAGAGATCGTTGCTGATCTTCATCGTCGATGTTGAGTAAGCCAAAAATCGTTTGATCCACCAAAGGACCAGTCCAGTTGATCTGTACAAACACGTTCAATGCGGCAACAGCAGTCAAGAAGAGCGAGTATTGGGTGTTGTTGGTGTCCTTGTCGGCAATAGCATCAAACCGATGTTGAACCCAGTCGTCTAGAGAAGCAGAGGCGTAGGCGGCATCGTCAAACAATGGGCTTTGCCGCAACACGTCTACGTACCGGCCTTCCAGCATGTCTGTAAACAAGGATCGCAAGTGTTGAGACAAATCAGTTGCTACCGTCTCGTCCAAAGGTTGCTTCAATAGCAGTGACCTTTCAGCTTCATGGTGGATATTCATGGTTGGTGGGAGAAAAAAAAATACTGGTGAGAAAAAAAAATGCAAGAAAAAGGAAAGCGGGAGAACGTTGAAGAAGCCTTTTTTTCAGCTTTGAAACACCGTGTCTGACAAATGCTCGCAGCAAGTCACTCTTTTTCTGACGGCACCCATTGCATTTCAAAATAAAACAGAACGTGTGGCCAGCGATATCCAATTATTCATAGCAGACCGAAAAAGTGAAGTCGAAGATTTTCGTATGGCTTTATTCTTTTTTTTTTTTTTTTGTACGCCAGGCCTGCTGAAGTTAGGTATCAGTACCGTACCCACACTAGTTTTCAGTTTCTAAGCGTGTGTCAGCATTTGCAAAGGCTGCCATTAGCGGGATTTGAAATTTAGCAGATTTTGGCAAGAGCTTTTTTTTCTGGCTGGCGAAATGAAGGATCAAAAATCACGACCTCGACAAAGTTGGCTGGGTGACCTTCACTGATCGACATGGATTTTTCATCAACTATGTACTACATCAGGACCTTCTTCTATGCCAAGTGACACCGTGATTCATTAACTCAAACATGCAATATGGCATTTTCTTTATTTAAAAAAAGGCAAGGGGCCCCCCTTTGCTTTTTGACCAGAAATCAAACATTATCGATTTGCCTCCTATTTTCAGCGAGCACAGAATGATAAGAGTAGGTTTCCCTGCTGTAATAGGTCTCTTTGAAGAAGCACTGACAAGCTAAAGGCACGTCAAACATGTGCATCACGGTCGTCGAGGGTGGAAGGCTTTTCTTTCAATTCGCTGGTAAAAATTGGCTGGGCAATCTTCGCCGGAAGACTTGAATTTTTTTACGCCAACATCAAGACCTTCTACAAACCTTGCTTGGATGCAAAATTTTTCCTCAATCCGTTCGTTCAAAAGCGACTGTAACAATTCCTTTATTTTAAAAAAGTAACCTCAAGCCATTGCTTTCTACAGGTGTAGAGTATGATGAGAAACGACCGTCACCGACTGCCCGTACCCTGTTACGACGAGGGAAATCGGAGTGCACCAAAACGGGATCGACATCAAGTTGCCTTTTCGACCACGCGGCTGATCTGATGTTTTCCAGCATCGCCATCAACCACTCATAGATGATCAAGTCACGATGAGAAGTCACGGGAAGTGCCATCAATGTTGCTGCTGAAGGGGAAAAAAAAAACCACTCTCCATGTGGGCACGCCCGCCCGCAGCAAAAAGGGCGCGCCTTTTTCGTCCATTCATCTCACTTTTATTTATTTGCTTCCTGGCTAGCACCAACAGACAGCAATGAAGCCCATACAAAGCCCCAGATGGATACATGGTCTACATGGATGCTATAGAGTGATATTATAATTTTTTTTATTGCGATGGTCATTTGTAAAAGATGTATGAGTGGCAAATAAAGGAAAAAGGCTCAAAAATAGGAATGAAGGGGGATAAATGAGGTGGAGGAAGTGCAGGAGGTCTAAATCGAAGCGGATCTAATACTTGGTGTAGTGGACCAAGGGGACGTATTCCGGTGTGTACATGGAGTTCTTGACCACCTCGCTGAGCACTTCGCCTTCTTTGAGATTGGCAGTAGCCACGCCCTCTTCATAAGCAACTTCGCACACACGTGTACCGACAGCCAAGGACACGTCGCGCAAGTTGGCCACGCCAGGGAATAAGATACCTTCCTTCAGTTGGCTGGGTGAAGCCATATCGGCAATGGTGCGGGCGGTTTCCATGAACATGCTGGAGGTGACCCGGTTAGCACGAGACACAGTGATGCCGAGACCCAGACCCTGGAGAGCAGAAGTAAAATAATAGACAAGGTAAGTGCTCGAACGGAGCCCATGAGGGGTTTTTCGCTGGACCACTTACGGGGAAACTGTAGGAGTTGTTGCATTGGTTAGTGCGGCCGATGCGACCGTTGGGCAGAGGCACGTCTTCAAAGGGACTGCCAGAGGCAAAGATGGCACGGCCATCGGTCCACTTGAAGGCTTCCTCGGCGGTACATTCGGCATGGGTGTCGGGGTTGGACAAGGGGAACACCAAAGGCTTTTCGGTATATTTGGCCATGGTGCGGATGGCTTTTTCGGTGAAGACGCCACGGACGCCGGTGAGACCCAAGATGGCGGTAGGCTTGACGCGCTCCACGACTTCTTCCAATGTCAAACCATCTGGCAGGTCTTTTTTGACGTAACAACGTTGCAGTTCATCCAGGGCTGCACGCTTGCCATTGCTTGGAGCAATGTGGCCAGCCTCGGCCGACAGCTGAGGGTTACCGAGAAGGCCGTGTTGATCCATCATCCAGACACGGCTGTAGGCTTCTTCGCGGGACTTGACTCGGCCTTGAGCCACCATGCAGTCGACAATGCCTTCGACCACACCTACGCCAGCACTACCGGATCCGCAGCAAATGATGCGCTCTTGATCCAGATCTTCCTGCTTCATACCACGAGCTTTCAATCCGGCCAGGAGACCAGCCAACGTGATGGCAGAAGTGGACTGAATATCATCGTTGAAACAAGTCATGCTGTTGCGGTCTACCAAAAAAAAAAATGTCGGTGATCTGTGACATGTCAAGAAAAGCGCTAGCACCTACATTTGTTCAGCAAGTTGTAAGCGTGAGGGTACTTGAAATCTTCAAATTGAATCAAGGCATCTGGAAAGAAGAAATAAAGGTGAGCCTCATGGCGATGACAAACATGACATTTTTTTCGTCGAGGAACTTACTTGGCCAGCGGCTCTTGACGGCAGTCACCCATTCATCAACAAAGCTATAGTATTCCTCGCCTTCGATACGGGGATGACCCATACCCATGTAGAGAGGATCGTTCAACAAGGATTGGTTGTTGGTACCGACATCTAACACTACAGGCAAAACGGCACGAGGACGGATGCCACCAGCAGCAACGTACTAACAAGAAAAAGACCACAAAATGGCGTTAAAAAAAAAGGGTTGCCAAGACAAGACCCTCCTGGATCCAAAATGCACGCTTACCAAACTAAGTTTACCAATGGGGATCTGCAGGACGTCAAAAAAAAATGATGAGAACGTTCTTTATTCCAGAATGGAAATGTTTTTTTTTTGTTATTCTTTACCTGCATGCCATTACAGCCCAAGTCACCTAGACCCAGGACACGAGAGCCATCGGTCACGACGATGACATCGACTTCTTCATGTGGCCAGTTGTAAACCATGGCAGACATGGAGCCACGGTCTTGAGTGGAGAAGTACATACCTCTTGAACGGCGATAAATAGCATGCGAACGTAAACAAGCCAAACCAACTAAAAGTCAAAAAGATCATTGAGAAAAAAAAAAGGAGACGACAGGGGTGGAAGGAAAAAAAGGGAGGGGTTTACCAGTTGGGGTATAAATGATGCCAGCCAATTCATCCAAATGGTTGATGATCAATTTGTAAAAGAGAGTTTCATTACGATCTTGCAGGGCAGCCAAAAAGACAAATTTAGCCAAGGGCGTACGGCAGTCATCGAGATTTCGCTTGACACGTAATAATTGCTTGTCCATTTCCTGACAGCGAGGAGGCACCAAACCACGGATGGACAAACGTTCACGTTCTGCGATACTAAAGGCAGTGCCTATGATGAAAAGATGTGTGAGATGATTTGGATAAAACTTGAACCGACCAAGGAGACCAAAGTGATCCCCTGGGACCAAGGAGCGATCCGTGTCTTTTTTTCCAGTCTTCTCCCGCCACTTGCCCAGGCCTTCCCGTTGTCACTTTTTTTAATGGCACCATCCACATGCTCTTTTGCTCCTGCCATCTCTTTCGTTACTCATGGTCGAGTGCTTACCTTTGGAGAGCAACGGGTCATGGATGATGTTGACACCTCTTGAGTTGGTGACTTGGACGGTCTTGTCCAAACGAGGGTCAGAATTCAGCACAGCAGGAGGCACGCCATAACGACGAAGGAACAGGTTGGTAGGATTTAGCAGTTGAGGCTTAAGGAGTTGTTGACGTCGACACAATAACATGATCAAAAAGACAATTAAAACAGTTGTAAAAGAAGTGAAGAAGAAGAAGAGGAAAAAAAACGGGAGAACGGCGGAAGAGCCTCAAATAGAAAAAAAACACCTCTTAAATTTTCAGTCCACCCGCCATTTCGGGAAGCTTGCCAAAGTCTGTGATTGGCCACAGTGCACAAATATACCATCTGGAGAAGCCAAAAATGAGGAGCACAGGCAAGTGATTGGATTTTTTTATTGAGGAGTAAAAATCGATGGGAAAAAGTAAGAACGCATATGATTTACAATGTGGAGATAAAGTGTGTACAAGGCAAGAGAGCGAGAGGGCAGGGTCATGAAAGAAGAGAAAGAGAATGCAAGAATAAGAGCCAGTAATCAGAAAGGAGAGGATGCCAAAAAAAAAAAATAATAATAATAATAAAAAAGGTTCATGGGTCATTTAAAGACAAGCCTTTTGTCCAGCCAACAATGTCTTCCTGTTCGCTTTTTCCATCACAAGTGGTCAGGCTCAAAGAAGGCACGGGCGAGGAGACAGATAGGATGGCAGGCGAGGGACAAGGCGAAGGAGAAGGCGAGGGCGAGGGTGAGACTAGCTTTGGCGCAAGCCTTGGTCTTGTGGGGGAGGGCTTCTTGACCTTGTTTCGGTTAACACCACGTCGAGCGGTGAGATCACGCCAGACAAAGCAGGAATTGCCAGCGAGCTGGGTCTTTGGTTTGCGGCCACGTTTTTTTTTAGGCATGGTCAGGGTCTCGTCCATGCGGGTGTTGGTAAAAGTGTTCATGTTGTGGTAAGCAGAGAGCCGTGCGTGCTGGGGGTCATGCCAGAGTAGCAGCACACTCTTGTCATCATCGTCTTGAGCGAGGTGAGGGTCAGTGGAAGTGGAAGGTTGGGGCGAGGGTGAAAGGGGCATGTTGGTTCGTTTGACATCACACACAGTCGGGGTCATAAAAGTGAAATGTTCCTTGGACTGGCGTTTGGTGGAATTGACGGGCCGGCCACGTTTCCTTTTCACAATCGCGGGCTCACTTGCAGGCGTAAAGCGGGAAGGCTGTACAAGAGCAGCGGCAGCAGCCAGTTGTTTGGCGGTATGCTCGGTGATAGATGATTCGGAGAGCTGGCGCTCGATGGGAGAGGAGGGGGCCGAGCCGACGGAATGCACAGTGGACCAGGAACAAGTGGAAGCGTTGGAAGGCGAACGAGAACGACCGCCCAAGGAAGGTGGAGGTAAGAGAAAGGGATGCGGAGAAGAACAGGGCGAGGAGAGAGGTGTATCTAGAGCATGGTAAGACAGGTAAGGTGATGTGGACGGGGATGATGAGTTGGACGGTGATGGTTCGAATGGGATCGTTAGCATGAGAGGGGAAGGTTTGTCAGGTAAATGTAGAGAAGGTATCCTTGGTGAATGGGAATGTAAATCGTTTAAACTTAGGTCATTGTCAACACAGGACAATAAAGCACTGACGGGGGGTAGGCTGGGTGGCAGGACGGGTGATGGACGAGGCGCCTTTTTAGGTGAAGGCGGGTGCAATAAAAACTCAATAGGTGGACGGGTCATATACAATTAAAAATAAGAGGGATAAAGTAGAAAACGAATGAAATGGTTTGAAGAGAAAAAAAAAAGAGAACAACAAGAAAAAGAAAAAAGAAAAAAAAAGACTGGGCTTGATAAATAAAAAGTTGGAGAAAATTTTCCCATATTTGGCGAAAATAAAAGAAAAAAAGAGCTTGTTGACAGAAAACCAAGAAACTTCCAATGAAGTAAAAAAAAAATCAAACCAAAAAAGGACATAACCAATGAACAAAGAGAGAGGAGGGAAAAAGGAGAAAGTAACTCTTGTTCTACAGGGATCGTTGTCACATGTTCAAATGAAATATGAAAAAAATAGAGGATTTTGGGATCGACGACTTCCAATCGAACAAAAAAAAAAGGGGGGGGTAACCATGGCAACCACCAAAAAAAAAAAAAAAACACGCTCTTTCGTGGGTTTCTGGCGGTGCTATCTTTTTCTGTCTTTTCTACATGGTAACGACGTTTTCACTGTATTCATTATTGCATGCGCCGCCTGTTATTGATGATCAAGAGTAAGTAAAGCATGTCATGAGGATCTTCTAACGTGTTTCATAGTGATCGATTAAAGGATGTAATGACTTTTCTCGCCAGCCAAGATCAAGCCTGGGTAAAAAGAGAACATCTTAAACGTCCAAGTTTGATCTTATTTAAAAAAAATAGGTTGATCAGCTCAATCAACAACTGATGCAGGAACTACAGTGCCAACATCTAACTCCTCAATCCTTGAAAATTATCTTTTGTGCTTTCCTCCCTTTAAAAAAAACTGAAGGTAATAACAAAAAAAAAGGGGGAGTATGACCTCATCTTGTTTTTTTTCTAGTGATGAAAACAGCTCTGATGCAATATTTTTTACAAGAAGATCAGGCCAACTGGGGACTACCATTTTTATATCAACATTGGCAACAGCTGGATGATGAAATGAAAAGAGCTCTTCTCGAACATGGCAAGGTAACCCCTCCCCCGCCCCCCCCCCCCAAAAAAAAAAAAAAAGCTTGTTTGAAATGGATCTAAATGGACTTGTAGTCGCGATCGCAATATGCCTATCACGATTTACAATATCATCAATTTCTGTGTCACTTGCAAGACGATCTACAACCAACCTCGGTGTGGCGAGAAGAATTTCTAGTCAACTGTCAAGATAAACAAATGTAAAGGAGTGACAACAAAAACAATGACGCATGCCTCGATAGACTTTTCCATTCAATCTTTCTTTTATTTAGTGAAATGTTGATCACCCGTTGGATACTCCAGCCAAGTTTACACAATACACATCTCCAACAATGGGAAAAGGTAGCAACATGCCACTGAACCCAAATTCAGTCTGCCAACCCGAGATTTTTTTTTTTTTTTTTTTTGGTTAGCTGTTTCCCATGAACCAAGGATTACCACCATCTGTACAAAACAGGTAGGTTTGGCAATTGGCAACGTTTGTGAAACACTTTGTGTGATATCACGGGTCAACCTTATCTTTTCGTTTTTATTAGACTGAAGCTCCATCTGGCCATCCATCCCATCGAGTTGGCTTTATTTGTTCAAGCCATGAAGAACCATGGCGTTTGTTTGCAGGTCACTTTTTTAGATCTTTCCTTGTTTTCCAACTTATTCTCATTGTTCTTTTTTTCTCTTCTTCCTCGTAGCCTGTCACAGATGAATGTCTCGACTTGATCCAAACAATCAAACAATACCCTGCGGTGCTTCAGACCCGTGTTGCCATTGCCCATCATTCTCACTCCGTCCTCCACACGTTGTCAGTAAGATCAGTTGGACAGTGACATCGCACAAGATTCACGCCTTTATTTCTCCTTTCTAGTCATCCGAATGGGAACCCGATCACTCTCTCTTGCATGCCCTCGACACCTTGCACCATGAAGGGAAAGATGCTGTTTTCTTGGAGCTCTTGTCCTTGCTCAAATACTCATCCACCAGGTAAGCCTGAATACAGCAATGCCATGACTGACGTTTTATTAACATTAGGTACCTTTCCTTACTCACTCTAAGCTTGATCAGCGTCAGCAGCGACGTATCCAAGGAAAAGGTAATAGCAAGAAGATCGAGCAGCCGAATCGCTGACTTTCTTCTGCAGGCGATGGAGAGATGGACGCAGGCGATGGCTGTGCAACTAGAAGCCTTGACCACGATACCCCCGTCGGACATTCATCATCAGCAGATCAATCAATTCATCCAATGGATAACTCATTTCCGACTCTATTGCCAAAGGACACACTTGACCGCCGACTTGAACGAATGGGGCCGGCTTTGGCAGCATTTCACTCAGCACCGCGTCAACTACATTCGCTCACTCTCTCTCCCAACCATCCACGACCCTTTATCTCGACTGGTGGAATCACTTTTCTCCTCATGTCATCAGACCAAAGCGAATTAAAAAAAAAAAAGAAAAAGATAAGGAATACAGCCGTGTTGACCCCTACTTTTTTTTTCGATTCACCCCCCTATGCAATATTTTTCGATCGAGGACTCAAAAACCTGCGGCAACCGAACCTGGCTTTGCAGCAAAAATTGGGCAACGGCTTTTTTAGGCTGGCTTGAGCCAATGAGCAGCTCCACCACAAGCACTAAAAAAACATGTTTGATCTTTTTGGCATCTTGGCCAATCACAATGAGCATATTTCAAGTCAAGCAGCACAGTAGCAACAAAAAAGGGGGCGGAGTGACTGTTCAAAAATCTTTTCTGTCACTTTTTTTTTTTTTTTTTTTTGGCCCTTCTTTCTTTTTCCTTCCTTCTCTCCATCCAGCCATGAGTTCTCAAGTCTCTGCTTCCAAAGCCAAGCGCCTTGCAGCCAAAGCAGCCCGTGATGCCGCCAAGGGAGTAAAGTCGTCTGCCAAATCGACTCCTGCGGCCTCCAACAACAACTCGGACAACGAATCAGACTTGTCCATGAGCAAGTTGAGCCTGAAAGTCGATCGTACAGCCACCGGTGTCTATGTTTCCCAAGAACGTAGCCGTGATATCAAAATTGACTCCTACTCTCTCAACTACCACGGTCGTGTCTTGATCGAAAATGCCTCCATCGAACTCAACTTTGGCCGTCGTTATGGTTTGATCGGTGCCAACGGCTCCGGTAAATCGACCTTTTTGCAATCTCTTGCTGGCCGTGATATTGAAATCCCTGAGCACATTGATGTAAGATTGTAGAGGATAGATGAAAGAGCATAAAGCGGCTCAATCTCCTTTTTTTTTTTTTTGCATAGACCTACTTGTTGAACCAAGAAGCTGAACCCTCCGAACAAAACGCTGTGGAAGCTGTGATCGACTGGGCTCAAGCCGAAGTGGCTCGTTTGGAAAAGACGGTGGAAGAATTGCTTGGTCAAGATGATGGCGCCGACAACCCCTTGTTGGACGACATTTATGAACGTATCGAAGAATTGGATCCCACCACCTTTGAAGCCCGTGCCTGTACCTTGCTCTCTGGTCTCGGCTTCACTACCTCTCAAATGGATAAGAAGACCAAGGACATGTCTGGTGGTTGGCGTATGCGTGTGGCCTTGGCCCGTGCCTTGTTCATCAAGCCTACCCTGTTGCTGTTGGATGAACCCACTAACCATTTGGATCTGGAAGCCTGTGTGTGGTTGGAAGAATACCTCAAGACCTACAACCGTATCTTGATCGTCGTCTCCCATTCGCAAGATTTCTTGAACGGTGTCTGTACCAACATCATGCACTTGAACAACAAGCGCAAGCTCAACTACTATGGTGGTAACTATGATATCTTCGTCCGTACCAAGCACGAAAACGAAGTCAACCAAGCCAAGGCCTACGCCAAGCAACAAGAAGAAATTGCCCACATCAAAAAGTTCATCGCTTCCGCCGGTACCTATGCCAACTTGGTCCGTCAAGCCAAGTCCAAGCAAAAGATCATCGACAAGATGGAAGCCGCTGGTCTCATCGAAAAGGTCGAACCCGAACGTGTTTTCCAATTCAACTTCACCAACGTTGCCCGCCTCCCTCCTCCCGTCCTCGCCGCCTCCGACCTCTCCTTCTCCTACCAAGGCGACATGAACAGCTTGTTGTACAAGGACGTTGATTTGGGTGTCGACATGGATTCCCGTATTGCCTTGGTCGGTCCCAACGGTGCTGGTAAATCCACTCTCCTCAAGCTCATGAGCGGTGAGCTGATCCCTACCGCCGGCCACATCAACCGTCACACCAACCTCAAGCTCGGCAAGTACTCTCAACACTCCAACGATCAACTGGATATGGATCTGTCCCCTATCGACTACATGCGTAAACAATTCCCTCAAGAAGGCTCTGATTTGGACTTCTGGCGCAAGCAAATCGGTCGCTATGGTCTGACTGGCTCCCACCAAACCTCTCCTATCCGCAACTTATCCGACGGTTTGAAATCTCGCCTGGTCTTTGCTGAACTTGCCATGGCCCACCCTCACATCATCTTGCTCGACGAACCTACCAATCACTTGGGTAAGCCCTTTTTTTTATATCATGGACAGGATACTCAACTCTTTGTTTTCTTCATTTAGATATGGAATCCATCGACTCTTTGGCAAAGGCCATCAACGAATTCAACGGTGGTGTTGTGTTGGTTTCTCACGATTTCCGTTTGATCTCTCAAGTCGCTAAGGACATCTGGCACTGTAACCACGGCCATGTCTCTGTGTTCGAAGGCAGTATCCAAGAATACAAGGAAACTCTTCGCAAGAACGTCAAGTTGTAGATTTTTCTTTTTCATATTTCCCCGCCTCACTCTCTTCTCCCCTCAAGATATCAAACATTGGCTTCATTTTTTTTTTCTTTCCTACCATTTAGATTTTTCCCATCCACTTCCCTTGCTGTATCAAATCTCTATGAATAAAATAAATCATCAATCATGTCTATGCTGCCAGAAAAAAAAATCAATTTGTTTACCTCCATAAGCCTGATGACTAACCAGCCAGACAGGCATTTACTGTATGTCAATAGCACCTGACACAATGGCTCACCTCCTTTTTCCACAACTTCAAAGCCCCTTGACATAGTACAAAAAACTGCGCAATCACTGCCATTATCTAAGCATTTGGGTTGCCCAGCATTTTCCCGTCTCCCACGCATGGCTCAGATTAATAAGTGCGATTGGTCGCTCGGAAGTCTAGCTCTCTCTTTTTATTTTCACTTCATGGCACCAAACAAAATCTTCATCGTAGGAGGTACCGGTGATGTTGGGTCGCAGACTGTCAAGTTTCTCCTTGCCAAAGGTGCCTTACTGACGCTGTTTGCTCGAAGCGCAGAAAAAGTGGCCAAGCTCTTTGGAGCTCACCATCCGCAGATTTCGGTGGTGGAAGGCGATTACGCGGATTTGACACCTCTGCAAAACGCCATGGTGGGTCATCAGCGACTGTTTCTCCTTGCTGCTATCACTGTCACTTTTGATTTTGCCAAAATCAAACAAGCAATTGCCCAAGCTGCCTACGATCAGGGCGTGGAGCAGATCGTCGACCTCTCCAGTATGGCAGCTGGCTGGCGATGGCGGGCCTTTTTCAGTGCAGACGACCACTGGCGCGCTGAAAACGCCATGCTGACGATCCCTGGCCGCAAGCGACTGGTCATCATCCGGCCGGGCCGGTTCATGTCGACCCTCGTCCAATTTGACGCCCCGGCCATCCGCCTGCACAATGCCCTTCAAGGCACAGATGCGCCCCAAGACAAATCACCCTGGATTTCCTCAAAGGACATTGCCGAGTTGGCGTCCGTAGTGCTGACCGAGGACCCCGCCAAACATGGCGACATGGTGTACGAGATGGTGGGCGATCTGCTCACGTACGAAGAAACCGCCCAGGTGTTCACGCGTGTGCTAGGCCGCCCGATCACTTACCAAGTCATCGACCCTGTCGCCCGATACAAGCTGTTCACTGAAAAGATTGGCCTACCGCATAGCCTTGCATACAACTTGGCTGCTCTCGATTTGACTGTCTTGCCCGAGACCCGCGGCCTTCCTATCCTTCTCGGCCGCTCTCCAGAGTCCCTGGAAGCCTACTTGACGGAGCACAAACATGCATTCAAATAAAACTATTCTTTTTATTTGCTCACAAATCAGGGTGCTTTATTTACCATACATGCACATGAGAAAGAGGAGGGGGACCCCGTCTGGCACCAAACAAGTTTTTTTTTTCTTTTTGACAACCCGCAACTGACAGAATCCCGGAGATCGGCCCAGATTCTTAAAAAATGTTGAGAATTTGCATCCAATCAGTGAACTATATTATTCATGCTAAGCTGACTTGCATTTTTCAAGGCATGAAAAACCTAGAACAAAAAGGGGGGGCCCGTTCCACCGTACCATTCTTAGACTAATTTGTGACTTTATCACGATGAAGGCACTCCTGTTTTGACTGGCTTGACTATTCCAACTTGCTGCTGGAGAGCGGAACAAGTCAGCAGAAAATTCTGTCTCTTTCCGCACTTTTTTCTTGCACTCTTTTTTTTTTTTTTCTTTTTGCAAGATTCCATTTTGAATGACCAGCGCAACCAATCATATACCAGAAGAAACACTGACAACTTTGGTGCAGCAGCATCTTGTCGGTGGCCATTATGAGCCGGGCGATGGTGCTGATTCTCATCCAACATGTTCTGACCCGACCATGGACGAAACAGGCGCCAACCAACTCAGCGACCAAACACTTGGTCCTCTTTCGGAAATCCCTGTGCCATTCCATCTTGCTGGCACTGCCATTACTCATGACATTTATGCCGCTGCCAACCATTTGCTTCAGCGCCACCACCTGCATCGATCCAAGTCCACGAATGACATGGTCATGAAGCAAGGCAGGATCGCCCATCCGCAAGCCAGCCAGCCTCATGATGACGAAGAGGTCTTGTTTGAGAATTTATCCAAACCAGGCGGGTTCCGCCGCTTCCATGTCAAACAGCAACGACGACTTGGCCGGCTTCACCAGCAAAACGACGTTCACAAGGACGATCATGTGCACTCCGTCACCAACTCCTCTTCATCGCCTGTCCAGTCAGCCTTTCACGAACTCTTCCGCCCTTGCTCCGTCTCATCTTCACAGCAAGAGTGGGATTACACTGACTTGTATCGCCAACCGTCCATCTCATCCTCTCAGCAGTATTCCCAGTTGTCCTTACAGCACTCGTATCAACAAGCCCAGCACCTGCCTGCCTTTGGCAAAACACATAATTTTTTGGAATACCTGGTCCTGGCGTCCATGATGGATCACTTTGCTGGTGAAGATTTGTCCGACACCGACAATGAAGACAATGACCACCACCACCTCACCCGACCACTCGACGAAGCAACGCCGTTGCTACAAAGGAACCAGATCGTGGCCAAAGCCGAGCGACGCAAGCTCCGCCGACAGCAAAGCACCCACAACGCGGTCCATCGCACAGGCATCACCAAGACCGTCTTCCTCCTGTTCAAGGCGTTCATTGGCTCGGGCATTCTCTTTTTGCCAAAGGCTTTCTCCAACGGCGGGTTGCTGTTCTCGATCGTGACCATTTGGTTCATGGGCGGAATATCTCTGTATTGTTTCCTCCTACTGCTGAAATGCAAAAAGTTTATCACCGGCTCTTATGGTGACATTGGTGAAGCCCTGTATGGGAAATGGATGCGCCGCATTGTTCTCTTCTCCATTTCCATTTCACAGGTAAAAAAAAAAAAAAAAAAAATTGCCCTATCGCTTATGAAAGGACCCTTTTAGCTCGGGTTTGTATGCGGAGGAACGATTTTTATTGTTCAAAACATCACAGAAGCCGTACGCGGCCTCTCTCACGGAACCATCAACTTGCCACCGAATCCATTGTTGGTGGGCGTCTGTTTGCTGCTGATGCCATTTGTGCTACTCCGTAACATCGCCAAGATCTCACCCACAGCCCTTCTCTCGGATATCCTGATTATCACTGGCTTATTGGTGCTCCTGGGCTACGATCTGCTGCAAATATTTGTGTACAATGGCCGAACCAATGGATCCAATGTACCGTCACCTGGGCCCGATACGATCTGGACCTTCAATCCTAAGCATTACTCGGTATTCATTGGCACGGCGGTCTATTCATTTGAAGGTATTGGTAAGTTTGGACCCACAAAGACAAGTGCAACATGCCAACACTCGCCCTCTTTCCTTTTTTTTTTCATCTTCATCTTGGGTAAACGCTTAGGCCTCATTATTCCCATCCGCGATGCCATGGAAAAACCCGAGAAATTCCCCGTTGTATTATCGTGTGTGATGTGCATGATTGCTCTGACGCTATGTTTGATTGCGACTCTCGGCTATGTGGCGTTTGGCAGTACCATCGAGACGGTTGCGCTCTTGAATTTACCCCCCAGCACCTTATCCAACAGCGTCCAATTTGGCTATGCCATTGCCGTCCAACTTTCCAACGTGCTGGCCCTGTTCCCAACCATCCGCATAGTCGAGCAAGCTCTTTTTGGGCAACGCACTGGCAAGTATGACATCCGCATCAAATGGGAAAAAAACCTGGTACGCTTCATGATTGTTATTGTCGTCGGCCTTGTTGCCCATGGTGGTGCCAATGATCTAGACAAGTTTATTAGTCTCATAGGCTCAATCTGCTGCTGTAAAATTAAGCATGAAGATAAAAATGCAGAAAGGACCCAGTCGCTTACTTCCCCCTTTTTCTTTTTCGTCAACCAACACAGGCCCTCTCAGCTTAATATTCCCGCCAATGTTCCATATCAAATTGCCGTCAACCAATGGCATTCACTTTTGGATCGACATTGCCTTGATCATCTTTGGAGTGGTCACCATGCTCTTCACGCTCTACAGCACTTCGATGCAATGGGGAACGTCAGTTTGAACAGACAAACACCTTGGCTTTTTCAATCATTTGTAAATATTTTTTTTATAAAAAAAAAGGGAGGGTATCTAGTAGGTGATGACGACATATTTGTTGAGCCAGGTGTCTTGGTCCAGACACTGGGTGAACAGGAAATGGCCAACATCAGCTCTGGAAATGGTGTAACCCACGAGGCAGTCGCTTGCAGTTCGATAGGTCTTTGTCAGGGCCCCGTTTGTTAAGAGGGACGGACGGACAATGACATGGTCGACAGGGCAGCTGGAGGCGATGATTTGCTCCATTTCAAGTTTGTCTTCAAAGGGTTTGGCCAGCATGAGGTGATACAAAGGCCGAAGTAATAGCGGGATTTCATCTTTGACTGCGGCTCCTGTGGTGGTGATGAAGACAATGCGACTGGGACGTTTGCCCAATTCGGAGACAACCTCGATCAGAGTGCGTGTGCAACGGGAACACACGCCCGGATCTGCCATTTGTAACGTCATCGTCATCGCTGATCCGATTCCAAACACAACCACATCAGCACTCTCCACAGCTTGCCTCACGGCCATCTTGTCTTCGGCACTGCCTTGCACCAACTTAATCTTGGCTTTTTCTTCGCTAGTGTATTCGATCGTGTCGGGGTTACGAACCAGCAGGGTAAAGCTGGGAGGAACAGGCGCCGCGAGCCCATTCAAAACCAATTCTCGAGCACATCCTCTCGATCCACCAAGCACAGCCACACGCATTTTTTTAAACTTCTTAAAAAGATTAAATTTTTGAGAGGTCCCAAAAGGGAAAAAAGTCTCGCCCTTTTATAGAGAAAAATATCAGGCAGGCTGAAACACCCGGTTCGAATTTTTCCGCTCGGTCACTGGCTTGGTGGGCTGTTTGGCTTAGCAAGTGTGCGTATTTAAACACACATTTTGGATTTATCCGTTGGACCTGCCAAGACCAGAGTGATCATTGCAACTGTCGTGTCACTGTTCTTATTTTTCTTTCATTCTTGCTCGTGTTCGGGCTTTGTTTTCCCTTGGCTCGTGACATGTGGGACGAGAAAAAAAAAAAAAAAAAGAGTCTCGTGGTCGATTGAAAATAACAAAAAAGTTTAATTTGAGGGAATGGGTAAAAGATAATTAAAGTGGAGTGCAGATTGGTTTAATAAAAGAGCTTCAGTTGGTGACAATGACGGACTTGTTCAACCAAGTGTCTTTGTCCAAGCACTGGGTGAACATAAAGTGACCGACATCGGCGCGGGAGACGGTGTAGCCGACAAGGCGTTCGCTGGAAGTGCGGTATTTTTCGGTTTGGGCACCGTCGGTGAACATGGAGGGGCGGACAATGATATGATCCACAGGGTTTTTGGCATGAACGACCTCTTCCATTGCACGCTTGTCTTCATGTGCTTTGGAAATCAGCAGCTTGTAGAGGGGTCGCAACAGCAGAGGCACCTCGGACTTGTCGGTAACCCCTGTGCTTGACACAAAGATAATGCGGTTGGGTTTTTTGTCCATCTCGCTCACCACGTCCAGCAGCACCTTGGAGCAACGGGCACACACGTCCGGGTCGGCCATTTGCATGGTTTTGGTGGGGGCACTGCCAATGCTGAACACCACTACATCTGCATTCTCCACGGCACGTCGCACGGCATCCTTGTCATCAGCACTTCCTTTCACCAGCGTGAGCTTGGCCTTTTCTTCTTGGGTGTATTGAATCTGATCTGGGTTACGCACCAGCAAGGTGAACTCAGGAGGGTTATCTGACTTCAGGCCATTGAGTACCATGAAGCGAGAGCAGCCTTTTGACCCACCAAATACAGTAACGCGCATTATGAAAATTGAATAGATATTAGGTAGTTGTTTTTACGTGAGGTCAAGAAAAAAGAGAACCGAAAAAAACTCGCCTTTAAATATCCCAATTGAGCCACAGATTTACAAAAATGGTAGTCCCAGGCAGTTGTTCCAAACAGGTGTAACGGAAGCTACAGCGAAAACAGCGCCAGCCAAGCGTTTTGACACCCCTGACTCATAATTTAGCCGCAGTGCCAAATCCGGCTCTGTCTCTTCCGAGAAGCGGCCTAAAAAAAAATCGACGGATCAAGAAATAGCTTTCTTTTGCCAATCCTCTTGGCGAAGACTTACCCATGATGGATATCCACGTAATAGCCCAAACCAGGCTATCGCAGCTCATATCAGCATCAAAGGTGGCGTAAAGAAAGCAACGATGCATCCGCCACTAGGATTTCCAAAAAAGAGATCAAGTTATTTTTGACGGCCATGAAGTTCTACAGGTCAGTTTGGCCATCGATTCCTCGAGATTTCTGCCTTAATATCTCCTAGCCTAATCAGTTGCGAATATCCGTCTCATTCCATGTGTTAAAGGGGCAACATGCCTTAGCACGGGTGACAACGCGCTGGTTTACTCACCTCTCCATCTTCGCTACGAGGTCCGAGTGGCCTGTGCGCAGTGTCATTCTATATCATGTGCAAGGCGTTGCGCAGAATTTGGCTTAAATCAGTGGAGGTCAGGTATTTCTTCATCCTCCTCCACTTCCCTGGTCACCTTGGAAAAATGGCTGGGGAACCTTTAAAACTATTGACGTCGACGAGCTGGATGGGTAATCGCATCGATAAGCCTTATTTTAGCACCACTCTCATCCTCACCGCTCATGAGTTACTGTGACCATGCGAGTCATAGAAAACCAGTGTTAACTTAGAAAGGTCTGCACAGCATCATCTTTTTTATTCTGGACGGGAAAGAGCGTGGACAAGCGCAAAAAAAAAAATGTGTTTGGCAGAAATGGTAGAACAAAAAAGAGTCGATAAAGTTTGAAACAGAGCTTAGCTTGTTTGAGCAGAACACCCCGGCATATTGGGACCCCACTGTGGTCTCGTTGATGCGTGAAAATGGATCGTTTCCCTCTTTTTGAGCCTAAGAGATCCTAATTGAATGGCTTAAGATCTGCGTCACATCGTATAGAAAGTTGGTGATTTTCACCAAGGCTGCTGCTCATTATAAGCAATGCGTGTGCCAAATTCGAGACGAGTTGCTGTAGGCCAGATTTTTTGAGGTTTGCCTAATGAGCTCTAAACGATTGCAAGGGGGGGGGGGCTCTTCGCTTTTGAAAATCCGCTCATTTATTTTTGAGTTTATGGATCAAGGTAAGATTTTGCATGGCAGCAAAGCCTTATCAAAGGCTTGGATGCTGAAAAAGCCAAGTCCATTGGCGACGGTTACGCAGCTAACTATGTAGTGATTGCATCTTGGCACCTCCAATTCCCCAGCTAAAAAAACGATGGCAAAATGAAAGTTGTAATGGTTTTTGGCTGGCACCATTTGAACATGGGCGCTGATGCGCATGACGAATTGAATCCCAGCTACAGTTTCAGACACGCCGTTTTGTTTTTTCTTTTTCTTTTGTTTTTCAACGAAATCTTGGAGTCTCGGTTAATAAAACTGTCGAATGGCCAAGTCTAAAATGCAACGAGGTTGCTTGCTGCAGGGTAATCTATTACTGGCATACTTGTTTTATGCTAATCATTCGAAAAAGGATAGAAAAGAGAGTAACTATTCACTCTTTATTTATTTTTACTTCAAGATACATATTGGCCCTGATAGACAATGCTACTTTATGAATGTGCTGTTGCATGATATAAAGTTTGGCTGACGCATGAAGAAAAACACATAGTTTTTTTCAAGCTAGGGCAACCGTGATGTCCGAGGTAATGACGAGCAAGCAGGCTGGGCTAGGAATGAACTTACCCTTACGTGACTGGTGATGTGTTTCTCACTGCGGTGCCTTGGTTTTGTGGTCTCGCTGTGTCACACTGGATGGCAAAAGAGTGGCAGGCCACTCTCTCCTCTTGGAATTAGCGGGTAGGTGTGCTATCCTCTTCATTGGCACACTCCTTTCGCCAATAAGCGACGCCGTCTTGCCTCTTGTTTTTCATTGAATTTTTTGACTGAAAAATAAAATGCGGGCACTGTGCACCTGCCCGACTTGGCCGATCCTGTCCACCTGCCCACTCCCCGAAGTGCCCAATGTTCCATTTTAAAGGCGGAAAAAAAAAGCGTATAATATTTTACTGTATAATATTCGAAAAATTAAGGAGTAGAAAGAAGAAAAATTAAATCATTTAGGCAGCAGTCTTTTCGACATGGAAACCAAGCTTGGTGACATCATAGCCATTGGCTTCGAGCATTTGGCGGAATTCTTCATCGCGGTCTTGGTAGCGGAGCTTGGTCATGTCGGGCACAGTGAAGTAGGAGATGATGGCAATGACAAGAGCGATCAAGGAACCGATGATGAACACATAACCTTGAGCCTTGATTTCATCACCGTTGGTATATTCAGTCATGGCAGCAAAGATAGGAATGAAAAC
This sequence comes from Hesseltinella vesiculosa, assembly GCA_002104935.1. Taxonomy (NCBI): domain Eukaryota; kingdom Fungi; phylum Mucoromycota; class Mucoromycetes; order Mucorales; family Cunninghamellaceae; genus Hesseltinella; species Hesseltinella vesiculosa. The sequence goes on along the minus strand of MCGT01000033.1, from coordinate 135,258 downwards.
TTGGGTACCAATGGCGGCACCTGTTAAAAAAAAAAAAAAAGGTGAGCAGGTCTGATTTTTTATGCTGCTGAGCATGTTAAACTTACCAGCTTTGCCGATGGCAGCAGAGAGACCAAACATAGTACCACGGATGGCAGTGGGGTACATTTCATTGGCAATGACAATGGTACAGTTACCACCACCGACTTCACCCAAAGCAAGGAAAATACTGGGGGAGAAAAAGGAATGAGCATCGGCACTTACATCGGCGGACATTAAACTTACCCGTAGAGGACAACGAACAATGGGAAGATGCTGACGATTTGAGTGGACAGACCACCGATAATACAACCCAAAATGGCTTGGAACAAGAAACCGCCAGCCAAAAGGTAGCGGGTACCAACGTAGGGCAACAAGTAAGCACCGGCGATGGAACCAAAGGGATAGAACACCTGCCAAGCAAGCCTGTGAGCTACATTATTTTTTCAATGGGTCACTTACGTTGAGGACAATGTTCCATTGGAAGGTTTGCATCAAGGAGTTGCCAGGCACAGCCATGGCGAGAATGGTGTCGGAGAACAAACCGAAGGAGTAGGTGATGAAATCATACAAGAACCAGATGCCACCAGTGATAAGCAATTGAGGCCAGTAGTGCTTCAAGATAAGAAGGTAGGGCACGTCCTTGGTCAAGGCTTCCTTGGAGTAGGCGTTGGAGTTGAGCATCTTGAGACGGAAGTAGAAGACAGACAAGGGCAACAACAAACCGAGACCCAAAGACAGACGCCAGACAACTTCCAAACCACCTTCACCACAGATAGCCAACAAGATGACAGGAACAATGGTGGCGACCAAGAAACCAACGCTATGAGAAGAAAAATGATCAGTTTTTTTTCTTTCTTTTTCTTCACGAGCTGCTTACTCAATGATGAAATCACCACTGAAAATCAACCAGAAACCACGGGAACGGTGGCTTTCTTCAGCAGATTCACCAGCAACTACAGAACTGGAAAATTAAAAGGTAGGTGGTAAGTCACTCGTGGCTGATGTTCATTCGTTCGTCGAAAAAAAAAGAGGACATACGAACAAGGGTACTAAAAAAGAATATCTGATGAGTTATCGCCTTCAAGTCAATAATCGTGATGTTAAGAGGGCTTACTTCACCACCGGTACCGACACCGGTCAAACCACGCCAGACAACAATCAACCACAAAATGGTGGTAGGGTTGTCGCTCTTGGCAGCAGTGGCCAAAATGATACCCTGTGTGAAAAAGGGAAAAAAAAAAAAAGTGAGCGGAGTCATGGCATTTATGCAAAGGATGATAGCTGAAAAAAAAAGTCAGGAGCTTACCAAACAGACGATCAAAGTACACAACACAATACCGAATTTACGACCAAGACGATCGATGATCAAACCAAAGGCGATCATACCAACGATGTTCCCGATCAACAGGGCATTGGAGATTCTGGTTCCCATTTGGTTGGTCTTGAGCACGCTCGAGCCGTAGATTTCTTCGAGACAGAGCTTGACAGCGCCAATAATATTGGCTTGGTAACCATCACTCAACAGAGCAATCGAGGCAAAAATAAGCGAAAGACGGTCAGAAAGAGTCTTCGCTTGCTTTGTGTCGTTTTGTTCCACGATTTCAGCGTGTTCAAGAGGCTCCTTGATGATGTCACTCACTAGAAGGGAAAGAGAGAATGAGCTTTTTACAATGACATTCAAAAGAAGGGGCACATACTTGTTTTAAGGGAGGAAAATAGGCAAGAAGGGAAACGAAGCGGATCAAAAAAAAAAAGGAGCAATCCCAAGCTCATGGATATTTATACAAATCTACATTCCACCATTTTGAGTAAAAAAAAAAAAAAGCCTAAACAATGGACATGATGTCCAGTGTACAAGCTTGTACCCATCAACGGCCTGACTCGGCGCCTGGGAGCCTCTGAATGCCGACACGTGCCGGAAATCATCAAGCAGGTCGCCCATGCCCCAGATGACACCAAATTACCTATTTTGTGCAACCAACTCCGCAAATCAAACTGCGAGAGGCAGAAAAAAAAGGGATCCCAGGGCGCCATCAAGTCACACCCTCTTCACTAAACAAAACCATTGATTCAGAAAAAAAGACTGCAATCTTGTCATTTGCTATAAGCAGTTTATGGAAATCTTGCGTCCATTGCAATAGGTAGAGTGAAACGCCTACGCCTTACGGAGCGTTGAGAGGCTGAGAATAAAAAATGACGTAAGTAGTAAGCGAGCCTATACACCCACCTGGGTGAACCATTGGCAGCTCTTGGCCCTGATTCCGTTGTTCAGGTTTGCAAAAGGGTAAAAGCACTTGTAACTTTTCGATGTCCATTTGCACGTTGTAATACTTTATGTTGGCTTTTGGGCCAAGTTTGGGTTTAAGGTTTTCAACAGCAATAAATCTCCGAAGTGAAGCTCGTACAAAATTGGATTGACAACGTTTGGCCGTAATCCAGCCAATGAGCATTGGCTATTAGTGCACTCGCCAGCTCTTTTTTTTAGTGATTACCCAGTCGATCACCATCGCTGTTTGGATCAAGGTTGACTCGGAACTGAATAAAAAAAAAGTGAAATTGGTACTGATCCGAGACCATGGAGACCGAGGCCATGGAGATATGAAATGATCTGATCAAACGCTGTCAATGAAATAAAACAAAAAGCCCACTGAGATTATTAGATGATCAAGACTCATAGCCATTGTCGCAATGCAGAAAAATAAAACATGGATCTACTCTCATTGGCGGCAAGCAAGCACAGTTACAACTTTTATTGTAATCATCACGAGCCTTACACAGTAGCACAAAATCATAAAATGGAGTTGTGACCAATTTCAAAATTTTGACAAGACATGCCCACTTTTGGATCAACCAGCTATGGCAGAAAACGAGGGCGGCTTTCCAACCATCTTTGATCTCGATCAAACAATCCGCATTTGACAGTAAAAATACGTTAACTATTTTTGACCAAAAAAAGTGTTTGTCATGATCATTTCCCTGCGACTTACCCCAGTTTTTTACTTTTACTTTTTCTTATTTTTTTTTGAGACACTGTCACACAGTTATGCATGCAGTCAAACGAGATTCACTTTGTGTTTCCAATTTTGTGTAAGAAAACAGACTCTTGAAGACAAAAATGGACACCTCTCTGCACTGCTTGCTCCATTCTCGAGACGATCAATGACATGCCAAGCCAAATACCATTCCATTGGTCCAAAATCTTTTTCGTTCCTGAGCAAGTTTGTTGGGCAGCTGAGCTGGGTTATTTTTTTTTTTTTGGCCGGTTCTTTTGGAACCTGAGAGTCAAAGCTGCCTGTTACAAACTGCCCTTGGCTCATGAACTACATGAAGTCGACAGGGCACGTGGCTATCAACCTGCGGGCATTGTAATTTTTCCCACCCCGAGACAACCTAAAAATCCATCTCCCACCAACCCACAGTTGTGGAGAGCAAGAGAGCTTATCAGCATTTGCGAGCAAATGTGAATGGACAAGTCTTTCGAGACCTCTGTCACATAGTTGGAACGATACAGAGAAGATTAGCATGGATCCTGCACAGCAAGGATGATCCTACACTTCAGAGGCGGATTGCACTACGGTCCAAACGCGAAAAATCTCTAGCGTATGTTTGCCAACCTTCTACCACTGACTGATAGAGTAGCAGTTTAGCCATATTCTCATCATTTTGTAATCGTATTCAAAATGAATTGACTTGGAACAGTTTACGCTAAGATTTTGATCATATCGCCGTGGGGGTTCCCCCGGTTCATTTTTTTTTTTAGCAGGGAACCGAAGGTGTCAAAATAAAACACATTAAAAGTTGGCTGAGCGACCTCTACCAATCGCCCTGGTTTTTTCAGTACCGTTATCATTCATACTTTTGCGCACATGCTCAAAATTTCACGGCAATTCAATTCCTCAGCTGTGCTGTGCAATGTTTTTTTTGAATGAACATTGTCATTTGATTTGCTACATTCAGTCTCCGCAATGTACCGTTCGATTCCTGCCAGTGCACGTAGAGATTTGGGCAATCAACCTTCTAGCTCTTTCCTCAGCTGTCTGAGCTAGTTGTAATTTTAATCATAGTCATTTCCTATCACTTTGTACTCGTATGCAAAATTTGAGGTGAACTGATTTAGATCAATTTTGCACTGTGATTTTGATCTGATCATCAGAGGTTCCCCTGGCAAAAATGGCCGATTTTTCATTTTTTTTAGCTGGAGAGTCGGACGTGTCAAAATGGAACTGATAAAGAGTTGGCTGAGCAACCTTCACCGATTGACCTGATTTTTTCAGCATCATTGTCATTCATGCATTTACGCCTTTGTTCAAAATATCATATCGATTCAATAACCCAAAAGTTCTGTGCAGTGTTTCCTTTTTTTTTTCTCAAAATGAAGAAAGAAATTGGGTGGCATGATTCAACCTCCGCAAGTCGCCTTCCATTCCTGGCAATCAACTTTTCTTCAAAGTGATGGCATGGCTTAAAATCCTATTTAATGAGAAACGTCGATGTCGCGCTTGATGAAGGTGACCCAACCCACCCAAGACTGCACGTAGTTTAGCTAAGTGCCAATTGCTTTGCGTGCAGTAGAAATGGTGCGCACTTGAAAAGTGATTAAGCGGCTCGTCTGATTACGGTAGTTTACCCGATAAGTATTTTATTTATGCCTCAACCCCCCCTCCCGGAATTTCGCATCTCCAAATCCTCAGCCAAAAAAAGAACCCTCAATTTCCCAGTGACCCCAGCTCCACCCCGGTGACCGATTCGCCTCACATTTTCATAGTACTAGGATAAGATGATGGCTGCACCAGCATGCATTGCTTGTCACAAGTGCGGAACGAGGTTCTACCAGCGGCACCAAGCCGAGAATCGAATGAGCAGCAGCGGAAATTGAATTATACCGTAGGGCGCTGCTCATTTTTTTTTTTTTTTGCACAGCACATTTTAGCCAAGGAAGAGCAACGACGCGCGCAGAACGTCATGTTTCACATCATCGGTGCAATAAATAGTGAACGATGGTGTGATGCTCAAAAACGTACACAAAGTTGGTCATGGTCACAGCCAACGTTTATGCAATTTCATTGACTGACCTCCCAATCCCCAGGCAAAAATCGTCATTTACCCCAAATATGGTGCGAACCTTGTGCTTAATAAGGATCAACGTTAGTTGAAAATCTCAGAGTAGGATGCAAAACGCACTCCGCCAGGAGGTATTTCGCAGGGCAGCTGGCTTCCACGTAAACATCACAAATTCCATTTATACAATTGACTTCGGGAATACTGTAAGCGCTGTGAATTACAGTGCTTCCAGCAACCAAAGTCGGTGCCAATCAGAATTGAATTCTCTGGCCAATTAAAATTGAAATCGTTAGCCAATCAAAATGGAATTCGCGCTTTCACAAGTGGAAGTCGTATTTTTAGAAACCATTTCGCCCTATTAGAGATTTCTTGGCACGCGAAAAAACATAAAAGAAAGGCAGGTTCCTTTTATTTTTTTTTTTTCTCATCCAGTTCTTACAAGTTAAACATGAGTACAATATTTTTATTTGAAGATGGACATGGAAATGTCGTCGATGAGAATGGTGGTCCTGAACCTATGGACTACATCGTTGATGAGAACGAATTCATTGTTGAGACAATTGCAACTCATACGGAATACATGAACAATGCACTCGCCAATGAGTCTTCTCCGATTTCTCCATTGTTGATAGGAAAGCCAAAAGATGAAGATGTCCGTATGCAGGAAGCAAATACCAAACGAGACTATGTACGCTACACCGTCCAGGATAAGGTTAGGTTTTTCGACCTGAAGATTGAAAAGTGTATGAGTGCTGCTGCTGCAGCGAGGCAACTTGGTATTCATGTTCGAACTGCTCAGAAATGGGTTAAGCAATATAATACGTGCCCTGACAGCATTTTTGAGAGTTGTGAAAAAGGAGGTCGTAAGTGCATCTTGACTGAAGAGCATAAGATGATCGTCGTCGACTTCGTTGATGATAATCCTTCTGCTACTGTTGTTGAAGTGACTGAGTATTTATTAAGTCAATTCAATAATCTTAAAGTTTCACGCAGCACTGTATACAACTTTATGAGAAGAGAATGTAACCTTTCGTTGAAAAAGGCAGATTTCCATTCTATTGAAAGGAATAGTCCAGCAAAAATCGAGGAGCGGTACGATTGGGTTCGTAAATGGGAAAATACGGACATGAACTTCCTGACGAACTGCGTATTTCTTGACGAGTCTGCTTTTGATATCAATATGAAGCGATCAAGAGCATGGTCTACGAAAGGCACTCGTGCTATTGTTACTCGGCCCACTACAAGAGCAAACACAACGTCCATTTTGGGCGCTATTTCTGCCGCAGGTTTAATTACGGTTGGCGTTAGAAAACCAAGGCCTGCCAAGAAGCGAAAGGTTGACGGGTACATAAGCTCAGGAACTGTGACAGGTCACTACATTAGTTTCTTGAAAACGACTCTCGATGAAATGGACAAGCATGCTCACTTGAAAGGTCATTATATAGTTATGGATAATGCACCGATTCACACGCATGAAAACATCAAGAAATATATTGAATACCGAGGATATAAATGTGTGTATCTTCCTACTTACTCTCCTGAACTTAACCCAATAGAACAATTCTGGGCAGTGGCAAAGAGCAAAGTGAAGCGTCATAGGTTTTTGCAAGAAGACACTTTATCGAAAAGAATTACAGAAGCCTGCAAAAGCGTGGAGAAATGTCATTTTAAAGGTTTCGTTTCGCATTCTTACAAGTGTTGGGATAAGTGTCGAAACAGGGAACCCATGTAATGGTCACTAGCATACTCAATAGTGCATGAGGTAGGCAGCAATCAGATAAGCAACATTCACATTTTCGATTTTATTTATTTTTTATAAACAGTAAAAAAAAAAGGGTGAAGGTGGGGTGGGTGGGTGAAGGTGGGTGAAGGTGGGTGAAGGTGGGTGAAGGTGGTTTGGCAATTTTGATTGGCTGTTTGTTCGTGTGTTTGGTTATCTTTTTTTTTTTTTGAAACTGCTTTGTTTTTTTTTCGTTGGGCAGTCATGGCAACATCTTGTTTGATAAAGTTGGTATGCCCATTTTGTGATGTACAAGATTCTTTTGCACAGATACAAAAAGTACATGACCATTGTCGACGCAAACATGATATTTTGTTGCCACCACGAAGCAAATCTGACCAACCGCCCAAAGATTCTAAGAAATACACCAAGGATTTGCACGATGCACACCCGTCTATCCCAGTGAAGTTAGGATGCCCATGCTGTTATGATTTATTGACTGATAGATCAACACTGGCGACGCATGTTATTGAAGAACACAATGCTCTGTAAGCTTTTTTTTTTAAAACCAGTTGTTTCTTTTATCCAATTTTTTTTCAGGTCTTCCGGCGCGCTTCATGAGTCTTCAAATGCACGCCTTAGGTAACGCCAAATGACGCTGTTTTTTAACAAAGGCACAACCGCTCATTTACTTGAAACATAGTCAAATCGACGATGCCAATTCACCTGGGAGCCTGTCATCAGTCGAAGATATGCCCTGGCGCACCACAAGAACTTTGATTGACGTCAGCGAGGATACTGGCGATGACGATATGAAAGTATATCAGAAAATGAATTACGAAAAATCTACTACTTACGATTTATGTTATGTGCTGTACATGCTATGTATAGTGGCATTTTGGATCTCTGGACGTTGGCAGCTTCTTGCAAGAATTTCGAAAAAAATCCATAGTTTACAACGAAACAAAGAAGCACAAGGAACTGTCTTTGGCCAGGATTTTGTAAGCAAAACGTCGCGTCCTATCACGCCTTTTTTTACGTTGAGAGCTCGTCCTTGCATGTATGGTACTGAATGACCTTTTTATAGGTCGATTCACCATGTTTACTACTTTCCGTTGGACAAAGACAAGTCTTGCGTCGCGTATCTCCCCGAAGCGGATGCTGTAAATGAAGTGTATGATGGTTTGCGTATCGATCCTGTGATCCTTCCAGTCGACGTTGTGTTGTGGGCTACGGACATTCAGCAGGTGCGCATCTCAAAACTATGTGATATGCTGCGGCATCCTAATACACTCTGCTTTTTTTTTCTCTCAGGCAATCGAAACTGGCGATCGGTTTGTCATGGAAAAAGAATTTGGCTCACTGTTAATGAAATCAAGCGAATCAAAGAAGGATAACCTCGTTGATACAGCCCACGTCCTGATCAGCCTCACTCGAATGATGCTTGCACACAAAAAAGTACCCAAAAGAGGCGCCGAAGATACATTTGTGCATCGATTCGTTGCACCACTCATTGACAATGTGTTTTATGGCGACAAATTCGGATCGTATTGGGCAAACACGCAACTTGGTTGCACAACCGTTAAAACTTCCGTGGGATCTCTACCATCTCGTGCAATGCCATTGTCATCCTCCTCTGCATCCTCGCCAGCGCCCTCCTCCGCATCATCATCATCGCCAGTACCAGCAAGTCAACAGCTTCTGGCATGCCAAAAACTACAGCCTGACTTTACCTTGTATTCGTCATTGTTTGGGCATCGTTTGGATCTATTCGTTGTTGAGATCAAGCCGCCTCAATCCTCCCTTGCTATGGCTGATTTCGTCAAACTTACCAAAGAAATGATGAACATGGTGAACAGACTCGCTCTCTTACATGTAACGGCGCCACGTGTCTTTGGCCTTTGGGTTGATGGATACCACTGTCAGACGTACATGATGGACACCCATTATCACAGCATGTATCGTATGATCGAATTGGACACCTTTGATTTGCCAAAAGTATTGGATGACTTGCCGAAAATTCGATCTGTGATGCAAAAACTTATGAAGGTCAAGTCATTGCTTGACGCCACCGTCTTGGACATCGACCGTCTGATCAGAAAAAGAAAGTCGTCATCGCAAGCCTGCAACTCATCAAGTACCTCGTCTCCGCCACAATCGCATTGGATAAAGACCCCTTTGAATGATCGAAAGGTGAAAAAAGAAAAGCGAAGTGTGAAATAAAACCATTTGAGATCATTGAGGCAGAAATGCGACGGCGCTTCCCATCAATTCATGTTCAATGTGCTGAGCGAATAACTCTCAAGGTCAGCTCGTCTATCTCATCGACCATATTGTCATGTTCACTTTCGTGGAAGCCATCATTCTGAAAAATGAGTTTTTTTTTTTTTTTTTGCGTCAGTGCGCCAGGCTGATTCTTGACATTGTGTCCGGTGGAGAACCTGCTCAATGAAATCCAAAAAAAATGCAAGCCAGACGTGCCCTTGCTTGGCGGTGGATATCCGTTGGATGTCGACGGTTACTGTTTCGCAGCGAGAGAGAATGGTGACTCCGTCATTGTTAATGGCACCGATGATCGTCAAGTTCGACCCCTTTTATACGATAGATATCGCGCAACGGGAATTGGATCAGATAAATCATCCCGTTTAATAGGATTCTTACATATAATAATGACATCATTGTCGCCAAGTTTTTGATCGAGCTGTCCTTGGACCATCCATTGCATGGTGCACATTGCGATTGAACATCAATAAAAACGCACCCAATTAAGAAATTGACATCCATTTGGAGCCAAGAAATGACCTCAGCGAAGTGTTTCACGACTGTCTCCTCCTTGTCTCTGTCAGTGTTGCGTGTGGACACGCTTGTACGTCAAACAGCGTCGATTTTTCATGTGATTGAGCACGCCTGTTTTGCTAATTCTCAGTTCTTCTAACTGTGCCAAAAACGAGTCTTTAATGCTTTGCACCGTCAAAATGGGCTCCAACTTAGCTTCTTCAAACATAAAAAGAGTGTGCCGTTCATCCAGAATCGACGCATTACTGTAAAAAAAGGGCGGACGCCAATGCGCTGAAGGCTTTGAGAGACTGTCCTTGCCTACAGCTTCAGTGATTGACATGTGCTTTTCTTCATGGAGATTGATAGGCTTTACCACTTTTTCTGGATTGCGGTATCCATGTGCGCTATGGGACTCGTTCCTTTTCTGTCGGCGTGTCATTCGACACTTCAATTCCAGTTGACGTTTGAAGCTGAAAATAAAGGAAAAAAAAAGAAACAGCTGGTTTTAAAAAAAAAAGCTTACAGAGCATTGTGTTCTTCAATAACATGCGTCGCCAGTGTTGATCTATCAGTCAATAAATCATAACAGCATGGGCATCCTAACTTCACTGGGATAGACGGGTGTGCATCGTGCAAATCCTTGGTGTATTTCTTAGAATCTTTGGGCGGTTGGTCAGATTTGCTTCGTGGTGGCAACAAAATATCATGTTTGCGTCGACAATGGTCATGTACTTTTTGTATCTGTGCAAAAGAATCTTGTACATCACAAAATGGGCATACCAACTTTATCAAACAAGATGTTGCCATGACTGCCCAACGAAAAAAAAACAAAGCAGTTTCAAAAAAAAAAAAAGATAACCAAACACACGAACAAACAGCCAATCAAAATTGCCAAACCACCTTCACCCACCTTCACCCACCTTCACCCACCTTCACCCACCTTCACCCACCTTCACCCACCTTCACCCACCTTCACCCACCCACCCCACCTTCACCCTTTTTTTTTTACTGTTTATAAAAAATAAATAAAATCGAAAATGTGAATGTTGCTTATCTGATTGCTGCCTACCTCATGCACTATTGAGTATGCTAGTGACCATTACATGGGTTCCCTGTTTCGACACTTATCCCAACACTTGTAAGAATGCGAAACGAAACCTTTAAAATGACATTTCTCCACGCTTTTGCAGGCTTCTGTAATTCTTTTCGATAAAGTGTCTTCTTGCAAAAACCTATGACGCTTCACTTTGCTCTTTGCCACTGCCCAGAATTGTTCTATTGGGTTAAGTTCAGGAGAGTAAGTAGGAAGATACACACATTTATATCCTCGGTATTCAATATATTTCTTGATGTTTTCATGCGTGTGAATCGGTGCATTATCCATAACTATATAATGACCTTTCAAGTGAGCATGCTTGTCCATTTCATCGAGAGTCGTTTTCAAGAAACTAATGTAGTGACCTGTCACAGTTCCTGAGCTTATGTACCCGTCAACCTTTCGCTTCTTGGCAGGCCTTGGTTTTCTAACGCCAACCGTAATTAAACCTGCGGCAGAAATAGCGCCCAAAATGGACGTTGTGTTTGCTCTTGTAGTGGGCCGAGTAACAATAGCACGAGTGCCTTTCGTAGACCATGCTCTTGATCGCTTCATATTGATATCAAAAGCAGACTCGTCAAGAAATACGCAGTTCGTCAGGAAGTTCATGTCCGTATTTTCCCATTTACGAACCCAATCGTACCGCTCCTCGATTTTTGCTGGACTATTCCTTTCAATAGAATGGAAATCTGCCTTTTTCAACGAAAGGTTACATTCTCTTCTCATAAAGTTGTATACAGTGCTGCGTGAAACTTTAAGATTATTGAATTGACTTAATAAATACTCAGTCACTTCAACAACAGTAGCAGAAGGATTATCATCAACGAAGTCGACGACGATCATCTTATGCTCTTCAGTCAAGATGCACTTACGACCTCCTTTTTCACAACTCTCAAAAATGCTGTCAGGGCACGTATTATATTGCTTAACCCATTTCTGAGCAGTTCGAACATGAATACCAAGTTGCCTCGCTGCAGCAGCAGCACTCATACACTTTTCAATCTTCAGGTCGAAAAACCTAACCTTATCCTGGACGGTGTAGCGTACATAGTCTCGTTTGGTATTTGCTTCCTGCATACGGACATCTTCATCTTTTGGCTTTCCTATCAACAATGGAGAAATCGGAGAAGACTCATTGGCGAGTGCATTGTTCATGTATTCCGTATGAGTTGCAATTGTCTCAACAATGAATTCGTTCTCATCAACGATGTAGTCCATAGGTTCAGGACCACCATTCTCATCGACGACATTTCCATGTCCATCTTCAAATAAAAATATTGTACTCATGTTTAACTTGTAAGAACTGGATGAGAAAAAAAAAAATAAAAGGAACCTGCCTTTCTTTTATGTTTTTTCGCGTGCCAAGAAATCTCTAATAGGGCGAAATGGTTTCTAAAAATACGACTTCCACTTGTGAAAGCGCGAATTCCATTTTGATTGGCTAACGATTTCAATTTTAATTGGCCAGCGAATTCAATTCTGATTGGCACCGACTTTGGTTGCTGGAAGCACTGTACATGCACTATTTGGGGAAAGTTGCCGTTTAGGGCCAGAAACGCAAAGAGAGACTCGCCTTTCCCAGTTTTTTTCAGAAACGCGGCTTCTCTGGGAGTCGAACGCAGTGGAGGGAAATCTCTTTTTTTTTTTGGGTGCATTCTCTCTGTCTCTTGCACTTGAACAACGAGGATGAAAGGATCAACAAATGAGTGACTACAATAGAGGTGGGAAACAGTGACTAAAATCGGGGTGGGAAGCTGACGCATGATCGAGATTTTGGGAAAATCATGCAGTTGGCGCCCGATGTTTTCAAGGTCTATATTTTCCAATTGGATAGCGCTCATCACATCCTTTCAAAAATTGGACAGAAAAGAAGCGAAGAGGCATCTCATTCGTGATGAAACAACAGTACCCTACCAACGTTTTGTACTCTGTGTGTATTTGCACTGTGGCTATAAAGGCAAGCCCCCGTCTCTCTTTTATCACTCTCACTTTCCGTTCCCTTAAAAAATATAATGTGGGAAGTTGTAGGAAAACCTTGTTTTTTTTTGGGTTGCCGCAAGTTCCATGGAGAACAAATAGCCTGAACGTGGCAAAAAAAAAAACCTAAACTGCCGGCGATTCAAAGGGGAGCCTAGCTTAGCAGCGGAACCTGCCAGCAAGGCCGAGACCAAAAAAATTTTCCCTCGGCTTTTTTGTTTGTCAAGACCCTTTTTTTTTGAAATTTGTTAGCTTGGGTTCTTTCAATAAAAGAATGTGTGCAATCAAATGAAAAATTCATCCGCGGGTTCGTATCAACTCATGCTGCAACCTGAAAAAGGGAGAAATGCCTATCAGCCAAAGCATTTTTGATAAACGTATCTTTTTATCGAGGTGGCTGCTCATGCTTGATTACTTTATATTTTTTTACCCCTTGCACACCCTTCTCATATTTGCCTCTCCAACGCTGATTAGGGCGGTGTTGATTTCTATTTTTAAGTGTCTTTGGCTCTTGTTCCTCGGAGTGAGTCATGGCAAGTGAGGGGTATCTGCTGATGTCCAATCACTTATTCCCGCATGGGCAGAAATGAGTAAAAAAGTTTTTTTAGGCCAAAGTTTGCTAACCAAAAGGGGAAACTCCATACCCACGGCTAGTTATTCCAGTTTCTGATTTGGGATGATTTTGAGAAGTGAGAAAAAACATCGAGGGGATAATATAAAGCGCATGGATTTTCAACAATTTTCTTTTTTTTTTTTAACACTTCACAAAGAAAAAATTACTCACAATGGATCCTGGACAAAAATTACTCGACCACATCAAGACCATCCCCAACTTGATTAACGAAGACCCAAGTATCTGCACTCCCAAAAACACCAGTTTCATGGATTTGCCCTGGTCTGAGCTGTCCAAGCTTGTTGGTGAACGACGTACTTCCAATACTAGCGTCGAATCCTTGGTCGACTCTTCCAGTGAAGACGAAATTGAATCTGTCAACGACTCTTGCTGGGATGCCAACACTGGCTACCAAGACCTGGTCCACAAGCCCACACTTCATTAAGATACCATCTCCGTTTTTTTTTTTTTATTTATTTACTACCATCGTGATCCTCTTTTCTACGAGTATTGCCTGTTTGCTCTCTGAACCCTCTGCATGTTACCTTCATCCCATCTAATTTAAACATTAAAGTTTCATATTTTTTCCCTCGGTTATTTTTTTTACGAGTTAACTTTTTTAGTGTGCTGGTCAGTGAAAAAGTGGAGAGGGGGAGAACGGCGGAAGGGAGGGTATTTCCTTTGTCAATGGCAGAAAAATAAGTGGGCGGTAGAAAATAAAAAGGCAGTGTAACTTAGACCTGGGTGTCAATGATAATGTGAGCACTGTTGAGATGGCGATCACTAGTCAAGCTTGTATCATTAGGGAGGGATTTGCTGGTGCTGTGAGTGGCGGAGGGCACTGGGATGGCTGAGGGACGAGATCCAGATTTTGACGTGCGTGGCTCGCCTTCGAGCTTTTGTGATAAAAACATTTCCAAGGTGCCAGAGTCATGTGCTTCTACCACATCGTCCAGTTGCTAAACATGAAAATTAAAAGGTAAGAAAAAGACATCGAGGTTCGTCTTTTTTTTTTTTTTTTTTTTTTCGCCAGTGCCTGCGCTCTCCAACACTACTCCGCTCAACTCGATTTCTCCAGTGACTCACGCCTTTGAATTGACCACCGACAAAGACCAAAGGCAGTTGGGTAGCTTGGCCTTGGGTTTGACGGCGCATATGCTGTAGGGCCTGCTCACGGCGAGCAACGTCAATGACTTGGAAGGGGATGTTGCAGGTAGCCAAGAGGGTCTGGATGGTTTCTTGCTTGCGTTTGACGGATGGATTGGCAGACACGCTGCTGACGTACACATGGATGACACGGGGATCCTTGGGAATGAGGTCGGGCTGCAAGTCATTCATGGCAGTGGGCCATCGGAGCACTTTGTTGGAGGCTGGGCCACCGGTTTTTCGGAGCGGCACGGGCGAGGTAGGTGTTGTGGGCATCGAGGCATCGTCGCTGGCGAGGGTATGATTGGAACCGCGGCGGGCTGTATTTGTAGGCATGGCCTCGGCAGTTGGAGAGGAAGAGCCGCCAGAAGATCCAGACAGGCCCATGATGTGACTGGGCAAGGGGTTGTTGTTGGTGATGATCATACTGTTTCGCTTGCGAATGTGGTGGCGGATCTCGGCTTTTTGATCTTGACGCATGGTGGACAGTTGTTCTTTGTGTGAGCGTTCCATGCTGGCCAGTTGTTGGGTATGATCGTGTTCGGATTGTTCAAATTCGCGCAGCAGCTTTTCTACCTCGTCATCGACTTCGTTCTTGGCCTGCTTCTCAGCCTTGCCGAGACGTTCCTTGAGCTGGAAGGTGTCCGCTTCATGGCGGAGTTTGAGATCCAGCAGGGATTGCGTTTGTTTTTGCTCCAAGGTGCGGATGGCTTGCTGGTGGGCAGATTTGATTTGCGATAGCGATTGCTGATGCTCAATCAACTCTCGGTCCTTTTCAGCGATGACTTCGGCATGGGCCTGTAACACCTCTTCATGTTGCTGCTTCTGGGCCTGAAAAAAAATAGGATGAATGGTTGCTTTTCTTCTCTTGGGGCGTTACCTCAAGTTGCTGATTCAGTTCTTCTAATTTTTGAATCATGAGACGATCGTTTTCAAGGTCGACGGTCAATCGGTTGAGCCGTTTCTGTCGTTCGTCTTGGCCTTTGCTGTTGGGGCGGCGTTCTCGTCGGGTCAGTTCTGAGCGAAGTTCTGCAATTTCACCTTCTTTCTCGGCCAATCGTTTTTGCACTTCCTCATTCTTTGAAAAAAAAAATAAAGGAGGGGGTTAGGAATTGAGGAGAAAGGGAAAAAAAAGGGGGGAGGGGCTTGGATAGTCATGCACTCACAGTGCGTTTTAGCTGATCCAGTTGACTAGTGACTTCGTCCAAAGCGGGTCTGACCAATTCGGCTCGTTCTTTTTGCCATTGTAGTTTCAAGGAGTTGAGTTCTTCTTCTTTGGTTTGCAAGAGCTCGCTCTTTTCTGCCAGCTGGTTCTTAATTTGACCTTCTTGATCCATTTTCAGTATGACTTGCTCCAGCTCGGTCTCACGGTCCTGCAGCAGCTTTTCTTTTTGAAGCAAGTTTTGCAGGTTTTCAGCATTGCGCTTTTCCATTTCGACCACCGCCTGCTCAAAGGACGAATACTCGGATTTGTTCGTGTCTAATTGCTCGCGTAGTCGAGCCAGCTCGGCAGATTGGCGGGCAATGACGTCCAAGTGTTCATCGTTCTGATCGAAAAAAAAAAGAGGGGTCAGTGCAAGTCAATCAAAACGGGATGTTCACTTTTTTGTCTTCTTTATCACACCTTTGATTTCAGGTCGTGGTATTCGCTTTTCATTTGCTGCATCAATTGATCTCGAGCAGCCGTTTTTTCTGTGGAGGTAGTCGTGGCCGATTTTTTTTTCTTTCTTGAGCCAAGGCAGGGCATGATGCAGTGAATAAAATTAAATAAAATAAAAAAGTGGAAAAGAAAAGCGTTTGGTCTGTTAGAAAGCTGAGATCAAGAAAAATAGATACGCAGGTAAATTGAAGCCTGGGGGTCCTCCCCCTTTTTTTTTGATGATAGGTGGGTTCGAAGCTGTTGCCTACCAAAATAATAACGTTGCAACATGTCATATTACTTTGGCAAGAAACAAATCATAGTGGGGCGACCAGACAGTAACAGGATGTGCTCCTATTTCTTTTTCTCGAGGCAGTCGTCGTTTTCTCCTTTCTGTAATACAATTCCAGGCAATACTGCTCACAGGGTGATGAAGATTTCCTTTTCCGGTTGCTTCATTTTTTTTTTCTTTTGTAGCGCATGTGCGCATTTTTACGGCATTTTCTCCACTCCTTTTTTTTTTCCTCCTTATTTTTTCAATGTCCCTGACGAAAACTATCCATAATACATTGCTGGTGGTGTCATTGTCGACAGTCTTTGCTGTGGCTTATTATATTTGTCCCAGCAGACGCCAGTTTATGGCCAAGCGCGATCCCCAAGCTCAATTAGAAAAAGAGCTCTTGGAACAAGGTAAAAAAAAACAAAGTTTTGACAAAAGATACTTACCCCTTGAAATAAAGAGGAATCCGATTATATCAAGGACAACACCGAGTATATTACAATCAATAACCATGAACTTTGTATTATTTATCAACCTCATGCCAACAAACATGCCCCTCTTCTTGTCTTTGTCCACGGTCTCGGCGGTCAGGTAAAGAGCAGCAGCCGACAATGGCTCAAGTCATGACTCTTTACTATTTTTTTAGGCATCCCAATGGGAATCACAATTGAAATACTTTGGCCAGCACTATCATGTCTTGGCTATGGATATGCTTGGTAATGGCCGCAGCGAAGTGCTATCCTCGTAAGCGTCCCGTCCTGCCCTCCCTCGGCATTACGTATGAAAATGGCTGACGCACTTTTTTTTTTTTTTGGTGACGTGTTGGTGTGTGTTCCATAGATGGAAAGAATACAGGGCAAGCTCGTTAGTGGACGATGTTGCACAAGTCATTAAACAATATCGCCCTGCCTCTCAGTCCAAGGTGGTCTTGGTTGGTCACTCGTATGGCTGCAGCATCGCTACATTCACCACGCTTCACCCCTCGGTCAACTTGGATGCCCTAATCTTGATCTCTCCCAAGGAAAAGCTTCAGCCTGGTCAATTCAAAGGACGCCGCGTCCTACCATGGATTCCTGATTTGGTATTGGATGACGCTCGTGTCAAAGATCGTAAAGGCGGTATCCACTCCAAGAGCGTCGATCGCTTACTGGGCAATATTGCTGACCCCGAGATGCGGCGCAGGTAAGTCTGATTGTCCAAGCGCGGCAATGCAGCTATCAAAAAGGAAGCTCAGGTTCTTTTTGGCATTTGTAGACAGTTACGATGGAATGTGATGAGTCGTTCGAGCGTTTACAAGCGCACTGTGGTTGGACTCAACTTCCCATCTCCCGATGATTACGACAAAGTGCCTAACTTCCCCATTGGCTTTATTGCCGGAGCAGACGTGAGTCAACGACATGACCCGCCATTGTTTTTTTTTTACACATATCCTCTCCACTCTTATAGGACGACGCAACACCCCCCGAAGACGCGCAAGCGATTCGCAGCATGCTTGCCAAGACCCACACCCACCTGGCTCCCATACTTGTGATCCCAGACATGGCTCATATGGCACCTGTGGCAGCTCCTGATCAAGTCAATTCATACATTCAAGAGTTTTTAAACGAAAATCAAATTCAATAAAACAAACCAGCATCGTCAACCCCTTTCTTCATGCACGGTCATCGTCGCATTTTTAAAAATACAAGAGTAGGGCGTCATTTGCCAATTTCCAAAAAAAAAAAATGCCTACTTTTTTTTTCTCACCTTCTTTTTTCGCTTGCCTCTCCCTCTCCATCTTTCATTTTGTTAGTATTTCCCTTCCCTATATGAACTTGACTCGAGTGCGATCTCATTATAATGATGCCCCAGGATTGCTTTATGCTGGGTTCAATCAAGACTATGGATGCTTTGCTATCGGCCTAGATAATGGTTTTCGAGTTTACAACAGCGAGCCGCTTATTGAGCAAGCTCGTTACGGTAATTTATTTCTCGTGGTCCATGAGAAGGAGGAAAATAAAAAGTAACATTAACGTGGTTTCTGTTAGAATCCGACGAAGGAGGAATTGCCATGGTGGAAATGCTCTATCGAACCAACTATCTGGCTCTGGTCGGCGGTGGTCGCAATCCACGCTATTCACCCAACAAAGTGATCATTTACGACAGTATTAAAGGCAAAGAAGTTCTGGAACTTGAATACAAAAGCGATGTCAAGAATGTCAAGTTACGGAGGGAACGGTAAAAACCACTTGAAAGAAAAAGATAACCTCGAAAGGCTGGCTAACAATCGCCAAATGCTCTTTTTTTTATTAGGATGGTCGTGGTGTTATCGAACAAGGTGTTTGTCTATCATTTTAGTTTACACCCTCATTTATTACATACCTTGGAAACGGCTGACAATGACAAAGGTAATGAAAGAAAAAAAAAAGCTTGTGCTGGTCAAAGTACTGACTCCCATTTTTTTTTTAATTAGGCCTTTCGGCGGTCTCCTCATCACCAGATCGAGCCATGCTTGCAATTCCAGGACGACAGAGAGGTCATGTGCAGTTGATCGATTTGGACAGCCTTGGGTATTTTTGGTCATCACTAAGCGACGAGCAAGGCACGACCTTCCCAAGCTCCACCACGACAGCAACCGCAGGCGATCATAGCAGCCATAGCAGCAGTCGACGCAGCAGCAATAGTGCCATGGGTGCTGCCACAGCCAATATCAACATTATTGCTGCTCATTCAGGAAAGCTGAGCTGCATGGCACTCAATGCCAATGGGACAAAATGTGCCACAGCCAGCGACAAAGGCACGTTGATCCGAGTCTTCAATGCCACCACCGGCACCCTACTCAACGAGCTGCGAAGAGGCATGGATCGGGCCGAGATTTTTGCCATTGCCTTTAACCAAGATTCAACTCGACTGGTGGTATCGTCTGACAAAGGCACTATCCATATCTTCAACCTTGATCCGTCGGTGGTGACCATGGCAGATCGAAAGCCCCGTGGCCCCTCGTATGGCGAGGTTGTGGTGTACCCAACCATGTCCCCCTCCAAATTTGGTCTCACTCTCAGCGGTAACCGTGGCAGCAGCCTGAGCTTTATGAAGGACCTGCTACCCAAATACTTTAGTAGCGAGTGGAGCTTTGCACATGCCAAGATCTTATCTGAGTCACAATGCCTCGTGGCCTTTGATCAAAAAAGCACCATCCTTGGTAAGACAAAGAAAAAAGACAAGGAGAAAAAACAAAAAACTGGCTTACGCGACCTCCTTTTTTTATATTTTACATAGCCATCTGTGCCGATGGAAGCTGCTACAAATTTCAGTTTGATCCTCGAAAAGGTGGTGAATGTTCAAGAGACTCCTACGAACGATTTTACAAATTTGATACATTGTAGCCATGTCCCTATTTTTTTTTCCCGCTGCACGATACCCTCCTTAATAAAGTCAAGCCTTTAGCCCAAGCTGATTCTTACACGAGACTTTTATTGGTCGTAATACAAAGGGGGAGCACGTTTTTGTTTAGGCATTGGTCGTCTTGAAGCGGTACACCTTTTCATCACCCTTGAAGGGCACACCCAGTTCCATTAAGGTGCCAAAGGCCTTGGAGAAGTCTTCAAAGAAGCGGTCATTGTCCTTGGCATACAAGTCAAAGTAGGGGCGAAAAGCCTTGTCATTGTACATCGAGATTTCAGCAGGCAACATCATGATAGTGGTGTCGGAATTCTTTGACGAGGAGAAAAAAGCGAGTCAGATGCTTGTTGCCATTCTTTGCAGCTATTTTTTTTTATCATCATCCTTTGGAAGCCTACCTTGTCAACCCATTGCCAGCCACCGTTGGGCAAATCCTTCTTGACCCATTTGCGACCAGCGATGACCTTGAAGTATTCATTGGAGAAGATAGTGGGTTGCTCGCTCCAAGGGCCGTCAAAGCCAGAGCGGTCGGTGTGACAACGGCCCAAGGCATGGGCGCCGGTCAGAGCCACGATTTCTTGATCATTGAAGCCCATGCGGTAGAAGATGTCGCGGATATGGTCTTCTTTTTTGCCAGCGTCAGGCAGACGGCCATCAGGAGTGCAGCTTTGAGCACTCACGCCGTCCGTACGACCAGGGCGCCAGGCAATGGTGGGGCCGCCCAATTCTTGGATAGCCACCACACCAGCCAGCGTCCACAAATCACCATAGCTGATACCAGGGTACTTAGCCTTGATGGGTTCCAGCAAATCCCGGGCAACCTTCAAACCGGCATTGGCGCCGTGTTCGCTTTCGGGAGCAAAACCTAATATAGGATGTCCATCATGAGCGCTCGTTTGGGGTTCTTTTCATTACTTACGCATAGAGGCAGCGTTGGAGCCACCAGTCTTGGAGTCCTTGTCATAGGTGCCAGAGGCGTGCCAAGCAAGTCGGACCAAAACAGGACCAAAGGAGCCGTCGTCGTAGCTGAGGGTAAAAAAATAGAAAGGTCAATTTGGTTTTGTTTGAAGACAAATAAAACGTGACGCCTACTCGTTATCTTCCAAGATATCGGCAATGTCCTTGTAGACTTGTTCATAATCTACAGGTTTGCTTTCGGTCTTTTGAGGAGCCAAAGAGTGAGTAGAGTTATGGTAATAGTAACCAGCAGCACCACCCAAGGCAGCCAAACCTACATTGTTATTATTTTTTTATAGAAAAACAAGAAAGCGAGAGTCAGTCTTTTCCCATGTATGGCAGATTAATGGCGTACCAAGGAACAAAGCAGTGTTGGAGCCACTCTTTTTGGCGCCAGTTTGGGTCGACATGGTTCGCAATGCGGGAGCGCGATAAACCGACAAACCGACGGCTGTGGTCAAACCAGCGCGAGTAGCCAGACGAGGAGTGAGGCGAGAAGTAGTGAAACGGAAAGCCATGGTTCTGTTTGTCTTAATGCAGGGGATGGGGGGGAGAGCAGGGAGGATAGTTAAACAAAGAGATAATAAAAAAAAAGTGTGAGAGTTTCAAGACGTGCGTCCTTCCCTTATACCACATTTGGGCAGCCAATCACAGGTCGCTGACAAAGCCGGCACACTTGCCACCTTTTCCATTGACGCCTTTTGGAAAAACAATGGCTGGGATTGAGAACGGGGTGTCGCACAAGGGATGACAGCCTGACGGTTTTTTTTTTTTTTGATGTCGCGATGACCAAATGGATGGCGTCGTTTGAAAAAGTCAACTTTGCCCACATTCTCGCCATACACACGTGTAAAATAGGCCCAGCATCGGTCCAACACAGTAGCGGAAGCAGTACTAGATCTATCGTGCCATGGATGCTGTGGGGTGTCCTCCAGTCAGCTCAGAAATCTGCCAAGTAAGAAAAAGCCTCCGTTTTGATTGATGGACCTCCAAGTCGGTCGGCATAATTACAGGCTTTGATACCCCAGAAGGTAATTTTTTTTTTTGAACTGTGAATAAATCTAACCACATCCAGGCAAAGTGCTGTACTGCTAAATATCTTTGGCACCTGAACTGATCAAACGAGCTTCTACTGCACTGCAATCATCAAGTTCGTGCGAAATCAATTTTACTGCGTGTCTGCCTGCCTCCATAGCCAATTCTCATCATTTTGAACTCGTGTGCAAAATTCGGGACGAATTAGCTTGGACCAATTTTGCACTGTGATTTTTTGATTGGGTCGCCTGGGGTTCCCCTGACAAAAATGGCCGATTTTTCATTTTTTTAAGCTGAGGAATCCGAGGTGTCAAAGCGAAACGGATCAAAAGTTGGCTGGACAATCTTCGCCAATCGGCCTGATTTTTTCAGTACCATCTTCATTCGTCCATTTGCGGTCCCTTACAGAATTTCGCATCGATCCAATCACTCAAATGTGCAATGTGCATTTGCTTTATTTTTTTCAAAAATGAAAAAGAATTTGAATGCCCATATTCAATCTCCGAAAAAGCCTCTTCGATTCCTGGCTGGCAGTGACTGACGGGCAATTACAGTATGTGCAGGCAAACGAGGACTTTCAGAGTCATATTCTGTAATAAAAGACCTCGCCTATTGTCTCCAACGGCAGCATATACACAGTTTTCTGGAAGTGGTCTTCCCAGCAACTTTTATGACTAAGTAAAGGAAAACTTGAAAAGACACGAAATGACATGGCCTTTTTTGCAAGTGAATAGATGGAGCTCTTGAATAAAAACCCAACTGTGTAACGGTGAGCAGAAGGGCAGGGCAAACTGCGAAACGCTGGGTGAACGGCGGGATGGGTGGTGTGACCTGATTGGTTCAATGAAGCACAGAACTCAAAATGCCTCCCGTTATTTGAAATGCCGACCGTGTCACTTTTTTCTTTCCCCAATTTTTTTTTTGCTCCCCCTTTTCCCCTTTTATTTCCATCTTACCAGTTTGCTAATTGACACTTCATCATCATGTCCAGCATCCAATCTTTGAACGGTGACTTATCTCAATCACGACCCACATTTATTACTGTCGAGCTTACAAAGAGAAAACGTGCCACTGATCAAGATGACGTCCAAGACGTTCCCACCAAGAAACCCAAAGGCACAAACAAATTCATCTCAATCATAAACGGGCATCTTACCTTTTTACTCTCATTTTCATAGAAGGAAAGGCTAAGGAAAAGCTAACCAAGGATAAGGTAAGGTACAGCATGCTACAACTCCCGCGAAACTCAACCCGCTTTTTCTTTATTCTGGATAGGTGGGTGTATGGTTATCAGCTATCGTCAAGGACACAGAAGAAGCCAAGCCCTATGGTGTGATGAGTGCCAACTTTGGTGATGCTTCAGACGAAAGAAACTGGATTGATACTTGTGATATGACTGCCACCGACACTTTGGACTATGTGTATCTTTTGGTACATGAGCCAGCAGAATAATCATACGTTGCCCTAACAAATGTCTTCACCTTAGGCTGCTATCCGTGCTATTGAAATTCAAGACGAAAACAAATCGCTGGCCATTTTTAGTGGGTGTCGTGAATTGCAGTCTGGTAACAGCAAATATTACTTGATTGGGGGCCATGCATGAATTCATAACTTTATTTGTTTTTGCTCTCTTTTGTGTTAGTTGTAAACGAACCTGAAAACAACGATTTATACGAACGGTATCAGGACGATTGTAAGAAACTGGTCCAGTTGGTCAACGAGCGCCCCGGCAAAATTACCATTGTAAAGTTCTTTTTTTTTTGGGGGGGGGGGAGGAGCATAGAGGCTTGGTGATTTTTTCATGGACCTAGACCTCACCTCTTTTATTTTTATCCAGCGCACGGTTTCCAGCCGTTCTCCAGAATGCCGTCTTGCTCAAGAACAAGCTGCCAAGTTCTCTAAAAAGTAAGGCACTCAAATACAAGTCTAAAGTACAGTGGGTGAATCCAACTTTTTTTTTTTTTTGTGTCATAGGACAAACAGCCACCGAGTGACCTTGAACAACCCATTGAAAACCAAGGTTGCCAAGGAGCAGAGCGAAATCGAGACATTGGACATTAAGAAGAAAACCGACGGCGCCGAATCAAAGGAAGAAACCAGTAAGGACAGCAAGAAGTCCAACGCCGCCGAATCAAAGGAAGAAATCACGAAGGAAGGCAAGAAGTCTGACGATGAAAACACAAACGAACAGGATGATAAGGATGACGACAAGGAAAACGTTCAAAGTGATGACAACGACTCTGCTATGGATACCACCGATATGCCCGCCAAGGAGCTTGACCAAGAACTCGCCAAACCTGAGAATGCCTGGGGGTTGAATCTTCGTGGTTTCTTTGACGTTCTGCGAGCGCCTTTCCGACGCACCCCAAGCTCCTCAGACTAGTTTTCTTTTTTGTTTTTCTCCTTTTGCCTCTGTCTATAGTTATTCCCTCTCCACTTCACTACTTTTGCCTCCTCTGTCCCCTTATTCTTTTTGTTTACTACCTTTTGATAATGATAAATAAACCTGTTTTTAACTTGACGACATGTCTAGGCTTTTTTTTGACAGTTGGATGTCAAAATCTTGCTGAATATGGGGCGATCAAGTGGTCACAACGAAGAAAAATTTTTTTTTTCGGGTCATAAAAAGCGCATGCCTCCGCTCACCCTGTTCTTTTTTTCTTCCTTATTCATCTTGTTTGTTGTCTTGACATCAAGCTCAGTTTGATGACATAGCCTGAGTGTATAGAAAAAATGGTAAGAATCGTTGTTGATATATCTGGCTGAAGAGTGCCAGCTATTGTTTTATTTGCTGTCGTGACGGATCTCGTTTGGTGATGAAAAATTAGAAATTAGAGTCAAGCACTGACTTCTTCAATTATAATCGTGATGCATAACCTTTTTATTTAACTGATACGAGATTGCAAAAAAGAACAAGAGTGGCGACGTTGATATTTGGTTGTCATGGAAACCGTCAGGCTCACATCTCTTTTTTCCATTTTAGGCTGAAGCTGTTTCCCCAAGGTCATCACAAACAATAAAAAAATAGATAATTTATAAAACATGTGTTTTTTGTGGCGTGAGTGAGTCTAAAAGGGAGCAGTCGTGCCAAGGTCCTTTTCTTTGGCTTGGTCAGACACCCAGCCGGCGATAGCGCTGTCTTGTAGACTGATGCCTACGCTCTTGAAGAGGGAGATGGCCTCAGGGTCGTAGTGTAAGCGGTTATTGCCTTGATGGTCAGCGAGGATGGCACCTAGCTCTGTCCATTGATCAGCTGAGGACGACTTGACAAGCTCACCGGCTTCATGCTCGCACGATTCAATCGAGTCGACGACGATGGTGGTGGCGCGCTTGACTGTGTCTTCGTCTACCTCGTGCATATCCAAGCGGTAGGAGCCAACGCAGTTGATATGCGTGCCAGGTTTCAACCACTGGCCCTTCAAGATGGGCGACGTGGCATTGGTACAGGTGCAGATGATATCAGCTTGTTGAGTTGCTCCAGCAAGGTCGGTTTCGTCTACCACACCTTCAACTGTTTCCAAATCTGGGTAGGCGTTGCGGATGGAGGCAACAAGCGCATCCCGTCGTTCTTGACCACGGTTCCAAATTGTGACATGCTTGATCGTTGGACGGGCCGCCATCATCATGTCCACATGCCACTTACCTTGGGCACCTGCACCGACCACTAGTGTAATAGAAAAAAAAGAAAGGGAACGTTAGATCCGTAGGAAGAATATGGCAAGAAGCCCTACCTAGCAAACGCTTAGCGTCAGGGTTGGCATAAAACCGAGTGGCCACGCCGCTGCCTACCACCAGAAAAAAAAAAGGTGAGTGGCCAAGATAGACGGTCAAGCTCAAAGCTTACCGGCAGCTGTGCGGACACCCGTCAGACCAGAGGCGTTCATAATGGCTTCCACAGCACCGGTTGCTTCATTCAAAACCAAGATGCTGCCAGGCAATCCAGCTTTACTATCACCCAAAGGAACACTGACAATCTTGATCGAGGTCGTGGTGTTCAGACGAGAAGGCATAAACAAGACACGATGGTTGTTGGTGGTGACACCAATGCGCAATGGTGTCTGGGCATCGTGAGTGTTTCCCGTAGCACGGGCGCTGGTGTACGTGGCAAAGGTCGAGGCCATGATGTCGATCACTTGATTGGCTACCAAAGCATCACCCTGGGGTAGGAGTTTATCAATATCAGCTTGTGAAATGACGAGGATGCCCATGTTATTTTTTTTATTTTTCTGTTGAGAAAGTGGGGAAAGATGCAGAAAAAAAACACAAGCGGGGGAAACCGACAAGGTTAGGCTGAATTAGGAAGGTCTCAACCTCGAGGTTTTTTTCGTTATTCTATCTTTTATCTAACAATTGTTTTTTTGTGTTGTATGGTACGGTATCATTGCAGCCAAAGGAAGAAATTGAACACTTGAAGAGGTATCATTGACATGTCACACGATGACAGCTGAGATAAGAGCTCATGTGCTCAGAGTAAGTGTGTCTCAGCCAAAGTGGATGCGCATGCCAGCTTTCATAGCATGTCAATCAATATCGACTATTCTTTTGATGTCATCTTTCTTCGGCCAAATCATGTACTTCATTAGGATGATTTGTCAGTATATCACCAAATGAGCCATGATCTGTCACCAAATGAGCCATGATCTGTCACCGAATGAGCCATGATCTGTCACCAAATGAGCCATGATCTGTCACCAAATGAGCCATGATCTGTCACCAAATGAGCCATGATCTGTCACCGAATGAGCCATGATCTGTCACCAAATGAGCCATGATCTGTCACCAAATGAGCCATGATCTGTCACCAAATGAGCCATGATCTGTCACCAAATGAGCCATGATCTGTCACCAAATGAGCCATGATCTGTCACCAAATGAGCCATGATCTGTCACCAAATGAGCCATGATCTGTCACCAAATGAGCCATGATCTGTCACCGAATGAGCCATGATCTGTCACCAAATGAGCCATGATCTGTCACCAAATGAGCCATGATCTGTCACCGAATGAGCCATGATCTGTCACCAAATGAGCCATGATCTGTCACCGAATGAGCCATGATCTGTCACCGAATGAGCCATGATCTGTCACCAAATGAGCCATGATCTGTCACCAAATGAGCCATGATCTGTCACCAAATGAGCCATGATCTGTCACCAAATGAGCCATGATCTGTCACCAAATGAGCCATGATCTGTCACCAAATGAGCCATGATCTGTCACCAAATGAGCCATGATCTGTCACCAAATGAGCCATGATCTGTCACCGAAATGAGCCATGATCTGTCACCAAATGAGCCATGATCTGTCACCAAATGAGCCATGATCTGTCACCAAATGAGCCATGATCTGTCACCAAATGAGCCATGATCTGTCACCGAATGAGCCATGATCTGTCACCAAATGAGCCATGATCTGTCACCAAATGAGCCATGATCTGTCACCAAATGAGCCATGATCTGTCACCAAATGAGCCATGATCTGTCACCAAATGAGCCATGATCTGTCACCAAATGAGCCATGATCTGTCACCAAATGAGCCATGATCTGTCACCAAATGAGCCATGATCTGTCACCAAATGAGCCATGATCTGTCACCAAATGAGCCATGATCTGTCACCAAATGAGCCATGATCTGTCACCGAATGAGCCATGATCTGTCACCAAATGAGCCATGATCTGTCACCAAATGAGCCATGATCTGTCACCATATGAGCATGGCCCTAAAATAAAGGAATGTGATTGGCTGCATTACTCGGCCAAATTCAAGGCAACTAAAAAAAAGCTGTAGTCCAGTTGCCTTTCAGTTGTTTGGAATTGCCTTGCGTTGCCAACCAGGCTTCTTTTTATTTTTTAGTTACCTTGTCCAGGCATTCCTTCATTTTTGGTTTCGCTGTGCTGCCAGAATGGAGAGCAAGACAACTAAAACTAAAAAAAGTACCCTGGTTGGCAACTCAAAGTAACAAGTCACCAGTGTGTTTCTGACTGCTATACGTTAAAGGGCACCTTTATTCATAGTAAAAATAATAATGAGTCATTGAAAACAAAGTGAAAGTTGTTGAGCAAACAACCTACCGAATCCGCTCGGTGCTTAACCTTGACAATAAAAAAAGAGCAGGAGCAAGACCTAGGAAAAGAATACAGAAACGGCAGTGGTAAATACTAACTGGAACACCAGCTTATTCGGGCTCACGACCAAAACACTATGCAAGGTAATGATTTCTCTGATTTTCCGGAAGGCTACACAGACTTAAACCAGCTGCACAATAAAGCCAGCTTTTTTATATTGTTCAAATGATCAATGGGGAATTTTTTTTTAAAAAAGAAAAAGAGGTGGGTGGGTGGGTGGGGGGGATCACGCCAGCTTTGATCGAGGCACAGCTGCATTCACACAATCAAACTTTGCAGACAAGTTTTGTTTTAAGATTCCATTGCGAGACAATATTTCAACCTTGTAGCCGTGAAAAACAATGACTTGTGTGATGGCCTTGTATTTGCTAAATAAACAAAATTCGTCAATGGAAACGCCTTCAGTAACAGTGACCACCTTGCTACGTTCTTTACCGAATAAATTGCTCTGCCACCGCACTACTCCTTGTTAGACCACCATAATCAAGCAGTACGAGGTGCACTGGTTTATGGCAGGTATTCAGAAAACCTAGCATGTCTAAAAAATAGTCAGTTTTTTTTCTTGCAGCTCCCAATTTCCTTTTTACTCTTACCCTGGGCGTCTCCCGTCATATGTCTCAATCTTGCCGTGTTTCTGTCGGTTTTGCTTCGGTCACGGGCTTCAATGTCTTGGCTTGCGTTGCAGCGCATCGTCACATATACGAGCTGGCACAGGAGGACGTTCTTGAGTATATCGACTTGTTTTTGCAGCAACTCCTCTCTCTTGCTTTGGGTGGCGTTTGACCTTGAAAGCCGTGTATAACCAATGAATTTTGCTTCACTATCTCGGGTAGCTTCTCTGAACACATCCAAGTTAAAGATGCGTTTCACCTCGTGTTCTATGAAAATAGAAAGGGGTCAACCTTCACACTTTTTTTTCCCGTTGGGATGCCTACCAATATATTCATCAATCAATACATGGACTGTTCGTTGCCGAGAAGACTTCAATCGATAGTCCACCGGAAACCCCAGGCTTGTCAGAATGCGGCCAAGCGTCACAGGTTTGATCGTGTGTTGCCCATTTGGCACCCATTTTTTCAATAGGGTATATGTGTCTTCAATTGTTAATGATAACGGCTCTGTGTTTGGCCCTGGTTCCTTGGAAAGTATTGCTTGCAAGAATTCTTCGATTCCATTGGGAGAGAGGACAAACACTACAATGCAAATCGCCTTAGCAATTACAGCAATGCCTTTTTCTTCTTCTAATTGCATCTTACCAGTGTTCTCCGCAGACTTTGCTGAGCTTTGTGATGCTTGGCTGGAGGTTTGGGAGGACAGGGCATCTTGCAGTTCGCGTTCATTTTCGAGTGGTGGGGTGTCGGGGTAGGTTTGATAAGCAATGGGATCACGCTTAATGACGTTCTTTCCCATTGCTATCGGATGCGATTTATCACCTTCGTGGACGACATCAAAAGCAGATTCGTCAAGAATTTGGCGACTTCGCTTTCTGTTAGAAGAATTCATGTCCAAGCCTAATATACGACAACCTGCGAGTCCTCTTGTGTTTATCATTGTTGAGGGGGAAAGAGTAAAAGAAACGCACCTTTTTTATGTCAATAAATAAAATACCGCCATGGGACCATCAGGCGATCTGGTCAAAAATGACCGTGCAAAATTGCTTTAAATAAATCCAACCAAGATTCTGCACACCAGAACGAAATTATGGAATAACCATGCTTAAATGGCAGAGTTAGAAGGTTGAAAACGCATTGCCTTTCGTGCAAAGGCCAGGGATCAAAGGCAGCAAAATGGGCAACCGCGTACATTTTGTTTTGCGGGTATCGAAGGCACTACGCGGAGATTGAATATGGCCCCATCATTTCTCTTTTCTTCATTTTTGAATTGGGATGGCTAGGTGCACTGGTTTATGGCAGGTATTCAGAAAACCTAGCATGTCTAAAAAATAGTCAGTTTTTTTTCTTGCAGCTCCCAATTTCCTTTTTACTCTTACCCTGGGCATCTCCCGTCATATGTCTCAATCTTGCCGTGTTTCTGTCAGTTTTGCTTCGGTAAAGGGCTTCAATGTCTTGGCTTGCGTTGCAGCGCATCGTCACATATACGAGCTGGCGCAGGAGGACGTTCTTGAGTATATCGACTTGTTTTTGCAGCAACTCCTCTCTCTTGCTTTGGGTGGCGTTTGATCTTGAAAGCCGTGCATCACCAATGAATTTTGCTTCACTACCTCGGGTAACTTCTCTTGTGTTTATCATTGTTGAGAGGGGGGGGGGAGAGTAAAAAGAAAAAGAAGCAAAGGCGCATCAATAAATAAAGTACCGCCAAGGGACCATCAGGACAGGGAGCTTGGGGTTGACGTCAGAAATACAGTACAAAAGTGTCTCTGCACCAATCTCAAACCAGCATAGGACAGCACGGCTCGTCAGCTGCAACAAATCCGGGAGCTCTGTAAAAACCAAAATCGAGATCGATGGATAGCCAGTCAAACTCACCAGCGCAGTGACATTCGTTGCTTCACCACCATCATGCGGCGCTAAAAGTCACGTGCACCAACCACAGCATCAGCCATATCTGGGAGACCTGCATTGAGCGTCTTTGACCTCCTGCGATTTCTCCTTAGAAGAGTTCGATGATAACTCTGTTACAACACCTAGTTCTCCAACATCCTTTACCGCAACCTCAAATAATAAAAGCGAGTGACAGTTTAAAAATGAGTCTTAGTATCATGAGATGGGCTGTCACAAAAACCAGATAAAATGACTCAGCTGACTTCTTTATTTACTTGTTCCTTTCTCTTTTCCCCATTTATACTTTATTGATATGACTTTCGCTGTTCATACATTCAAGATCGGCTTAAGGCAACTTATTGAAGACCAGAAACAACAATATGAACATCACTCGGATGTCGATGAAGCACCTGGTATGATGTCAAAAAAAAAAAAAAATCGCGTACCTGTTTATAAACAGAATCACTCACGCTTTTCTATGCGACAGCCCCCAAAAGACAACGAACAGGGACATCAAAGACAACGGCGAAGCGTAAGCAAAACTTTGATGAGAAACGAGAAAAGCAAGATGCTCGAGATGCATTCCATCGCCAACTGGAAAAGCACAAAACCACGCCTGACTGTCCAACCTGCCTTTCCGCTGCGGAAGAGCTTGAACGCAACAACCTACCTGAAGCCGCCAAAGAACGCCGCCGACTTGCCAAGACACATAGTCGAAGCACCAGCAAAGCCTGTCCTGGCCATGTGGATCAACAGCGTGTAAAAACCAAGGCACTTCTTGGTGTAACGAAGACATATACCTTGAAGCACGGCCTCGCCAATCTTATCAAGCCGCTCGCCCTTAACCCTGAAGAAAACTCGGCTGAACCTTCTGCCGACCAGAACGAAGACGAGTTCAAATCATCCTTCATCGACGCAATGGAAAAGGTGGTAGACTACAATCGGGATATGACCATCATGGCCTGCAACTTTGCTCTCTTCTTCCTTTCTGGCCGAGCACAGCAAGGCATCGGGGTCCCTGCCGTTTGCTTCACTCCCGTCTTCTTCAGTTCCATCTTCCAGCTCCTACTTGGAAAAATCATCACCAATAAGACGACCATTTCCGATCGCTTAAACCAAGACCTGTCTACCTGCTTCTCAGCTTTCAAAGACATCTGTATTGGACAGGCTCAAGATGTGGACATCAGCCTACCCCTTTGTTCTCCTTTGGCCTCGCCTATCGCTAGCCACCGCCCCATCACCCTCACTGGTTCAGTGTTGTCATCCACTGCAAATGAGTGTGCCAAGAACCTGAAAAATCACGTTGTGGAAGGTTTCGACGGCTACGCTATTACATATATCCAAGCAGACTTGCAGCGCCGCATGCCAGTAAGCACAGATCAGCAAACAGTTGGGAAAGAAGAGGCTCATATTTTTTTTGTCAGGATCTTGGTCGGATCCACTGCCGTGGATACGCCACCTACATCTATGCCACCATTGCTTCTGATCCAAAATTCCCACCCACATGGCCCGAGTACAAGTCAATCAATGACGAATTGGTATCCACGGTCAAGCAAACCCAAGAAAATATCGCCTCCGACTTTCGACGGCTATTGCAACATGCCTTCGATTTGATCGACCGAGACCTCCAGCTTGAACGCGAACAACGAGAAGAAGCAGGACGTCGCCGGCGTTACAGCATCCGCAGACAAACCAATACACCCGCTATCGCTTCTTCATCCTCATCTGCATCCTTTGTGCTCGCACCTTCCACCTCCACCTCCTCACATGATTCCTTGCAAGCTGCTCAGCATACCGATGATGATGCCATGTCCATGGATACCAACACAAATGTCACCATTGGGACCTTGGGTCTGACTGCTGCCCACATTGAAGAGGATGATGCCACTGGAAACCCTCGACCTGACCGATTCGCCATCACCACTGCCACTCTTACACGATTCCCACACCATTTTTTCTCTGCCATGGCAAACATGCTGAAGAATTTGGAGGCATGGAATTCGTCCGACCAAGAGCAAGAGCCTTCGCCTCAGCAGCGAGCATCACCCGCATGGACGCGCCATTTTTTGGCTGAGCTACCAGAATGGAAGAAACTACGCAAGCAAAAGAGAAGTCGCCTGACCTTTATGCTGACCAAGATGATCAATGACAACGTCCCTTTGGCCACAAGCCGTCTTTCACCCCAATTCTCGCCACAGTCATTGGATGTCATCCGTCAAAAAGTGGAGTCTGCCAAGCACCAGATCGCTGCTGGAACGTTCAAACCACCCATAGTATTTATCAAGCCCGCAGCCCGCTTGTTCACGCTTGTGCCACTTCCTACCTTCAAGCGGCGTTACGTTCGTCTTGACAAGGCTGGAATGATGAAGGTACTGAACCATTTCGGTCTCTCCAAGCATCTCCCTTTGCCAAGCAACCCACCTACCTGCTCACGAAGCAGGCCATCGTCAAGGCTACTTCAGGCCCAGGTTTCGTGTCCAACCTATTTTTAATTCCCAAGAAGACAGGCGACCTCCACCCAGTCATCAACCTCCGCGCTTTGAACCAGCACCTCCAGCAAACACATTTTCGAATGGAGACATTACAGCAAGTATGCGAGATGATCCGCCCCCGCGATTTTTGCACGAGCCTCGATCTCAAGGACGCTTTCTTACATGTTCCGATCCACCCCCGGTCGCAACACCTACTCCGTTTCCGCTGGCAACATCAGACATTCCAGTTCCAAGTGCTGCCCTTTGGCATGAGCTTGTCCCCGTTGGTTTTCACCAAAATTCTCCGCCCTGTTTTGCAATGGGCGCGTCAACGGGGCATCCGAGTTTCCGCGTACCTGGACGACCTGATCATTACAGCCAGGACACCCCAACTGGCTCAGCGTCATACATCCATGCTGAAGAACAAGCTCCGTCAGCTGGGTTTCATCATCCCGTCTACAACGATCGAGCACCTAGGCTTCAAAATCAACACGCAATCCATGACTCTAACATTGCCGGGCTCCAAAATCCGCGATTTACGACGAACAGCCCTTCGCCTCATGCGACGCCCTTCCTCACTGAAACAACTAGCATCCTTCATTGGGAAAGCACAGGCTACAGCGCCAGCCGTCCGTCCGGCTCGCCTTCACCTCCAGCACCTTCTCCAAGCACGCAACGAGCTTTGGCTCCGTCATCAAGATTGGACAGCACCCATCCAGCTTTCTCAGAAAGCAATCAACGAGTTGTTGTGGTGGATACAACACCTTTCGACGTGGAACGGGCTGTCCTTTTTGCCGGAAACACCAACAATCGAAGCTTTCACCGATGCCTCCAACTCGGGTTGGGGTATTACCATCGACCAGACCAACTTGATGGGCAGCTGGACCCCCTCGCAACAACGGGAGCACATCAACGTGAAGGAGCTCCTCGCTATTCAACGCCTCGTCTCCTTACCTTCCGTCCAAGGCCGGGTAGTGAGGATATTTTGCGACAACACATCAGCGATCGCCTACCTCAACCACTGGGGGGGGGCACTCATTCCACCCAGTTGCGGGACCTAGCCATTAAGATATGGAAGGATTGTTTAGCGACCAACACTCGCCTCCACCTAGAATACATTCCTTCCCGTTTCAACCCCGCCGACAGTTCATCACGCTTGGATTTGACGCGACAGTCCGAATGGTCCATCCCACACCAGGTCTTCCTACGCCTCAATCAACGATGGGGACCACACCACGTCGACTGCTTCGCTTCCCGCGACAATTCCACCTCCCGACGTTCATCTCGTGGAGGTTCGACCCGTTAGCGGCAGCAACGGATGCCTTGATGACGGACTGGGATCCATGGCCTCGACTATGGATCTGCCCGCCGTGGAACCTCCTCAACAAAGTCATTCACCGCCTGACGACGACTCGCCACCCAGCCACAGTGATCTTCCCGATTTGGCCGAGTGCGATTTGGTTCCCCACGCTCATGAAACTGACATCATCACGCAAGCCAGTCCTGCTGTCCCCGTCATCGAGCCTTCTGCCCAACGACTCCGCTCCAGAAAGCGACAACCAGCCATACACGAAATGGCTGTTAGCAGCCGTCTCCGTAAACGACGCCGATTTGAAGAACAAGGACTGGACAAGAATGTTATCGACATCATCGAACAGGGCGAAACATTCAATGAGCGGGCAAACTATCGATATTTCCAGTTCCCGTTCAATACCTTCGCCTCCAACTCATC
The DNA here is from genome assembly GCA_002104935.1 of Hesseltinella vesiculosa. NCBI lineage: Eukaryota > Fungi > Mucoromycota > Mucoromycetes > Mucorales > Cunninghamellaceae > Hesseltinella > Hesseltinella vesiculosa. Next base: position 100,724 of record MCGT01000033.1, on the reverse strand, counting down.
GCCACCATTCGACGTCCACGAAGCCTCGGCCCACCAAATCCTCACCTTCATCGCCCTACAGCGCCGTGAGCTCCTCTGGTCACCAGCCACATGCATAACGGCAAAATTTGGGATTCTGGATCTCCTCTCCACCGATCACCGAGTATCTGTCGCCAAGAACCCCATTTTTATGGAATTTTTTCGCCAACTCAAATCGACAGTCATCCGCCCAGCTCCCTACAGCCGCTTTGATCTCTCGGTTCCTCTGGACACGATTCGAGAAGGCTTATCCAACGACCAGCTCACAACATTAGCACATGCCGCGAAGCTTTGCTTCCTCCTGGGCCTGACTGGGTTTCTGCGCGCGGCCGACGTCTACAACGTCGACCGCGACGACTACTATGTGGACAACATCACCGGCATTCTCCACCTTCACATAATCAAGCCAAAGGAAAAACGACAGGGCCAATTTATCACCAAATTGGTAACTATTCGTCCTTTCGAGCAAGACCTCCAGCTTTACCCGGTGAAGACCTATGTGGACTACTGCGCCCGCACTCAAGAACCTTGTCAACGACCGTACCCTCCTTTCACCAACCGCCCCAAGGATACTTTCACACCGCTCATCCGCAATGCCACCAATGCCGCCATGGATGTCTCCCCTGACACTGTTCGCCGCCACCTCCGCCATTTTCTTGATCTCATTCCTCGTCCACCACACGTCAAGAAACCAAAGGCACGTGCACTGGGTTCAACTCGCGCGGCTCAAACTGGCGTCCCTGTCGATGATATCCTGTCCCAGGGCAACTGGTCCTCCCGTGGGGTGTTTAATGATTTTTATCGCCTGTCCTCCTCATCCCAAACGGATTTCACCACGGCCACGCTCTCCTGATGATCAATCAATGGTCTCTTGCAACACACAATCTGGATCTTGCCCTCCGATGTATAATTCTGTCCAATAATCCGAGTAAAATGAAGGATTTTAGGAATTATACGAGGGGCAAGATCCTGATTGTCCCTCCCCTCTTCATTTGTTTTTATTCTTTATTTCTTCTATCTTCTTCCCACCCTTTCTATTTAGTTCCTTGTCAATTGATAACTGGTAGCAAATAGCGACCAAAAAAAAAATCTTTTTATTTCGTTTCCAATTAAAGAAAAGAAGGTTACACAATCAGGATCTTGCCCCTCATATAATTCCTAAAATCCTTCATTTTACTCGGATAATTGGACAGAAAAGAGTGTACACCAACCAGAGAACAGGCTTTGTTATTTGAAAACTTGAGAGTTGAGAATGAGAAAGAAAAGTTAAAAAAACCAGGAACTTCCACTCTTTTATACTTTTTAGAAAGATTGGGGGGAAGAAAAAGCAAACATCAAAATTAGGCTTTCTTTGTTCCACTCACAATCACACTTTGAACCAGCAGATATCAATAGATGTAATAGAAGTACATACACGGTGGCCATCGTTGGCTGAAACTCATCAAAAGCAGACTGGTTTACAGAAGCCTCAGAGTACTGGCTGTGAACTGTAAAAAAAAAAAAAAAAAAAAAAAAAAAACGTCGCGGCGGAGCATCCAAAAGCTGGCATCTGAAGCTAGCCCGGTCATTGCACGCTCAATTCCATTGGGGAAGCTCAGCACCAGAAAACCCTACCTGAAGGGAAAGCTATAAAAAACCAACTTTTTTTTTTCTGTGTTGCAATGCTCAGCGAGACGATTGCCAACGCTGAACGAGGCAAGATGTAGCGATTAAAGCCTCTATGTTATTTCTTACTAGGATCGTATCTATCATTATCTACTAGAGATTCCATCACCAGAGAGTTTGGGAAGATCAACCCAGGCTGTGCTCGCAGAGTCTCTGCCGCTGCATCATGATGACTAGCTTGATGCATTCACATTCCAATAGGTGTGATCAATTTAGATTACTTGACTCATTCCTGAGCTTTAGCAGCACGAAAAAAGAAATAAGCTGTAATAACCCCACTACCTCGTTGTACTATTTTTAATTTCCCTAGTTCTTTTCTTCTTTGCTCGATTTTCAGATGAAAGGAGTATGATTGATTTTTTTGCTTTCCTCCAAAAGTAAGCTTGTTTTATCGTTCTGTATCCGTAACAGGAATAGAAAAAAAACCTGGCGAGAAAGCCCTGCCTTGGTGTAAACTTTATGAAAGCATTCAAAAACAAACCCAACGAGTGTTTTTTTACTCTTTTTCAAAAAAAAGAAACCCAGTCATTTTTTTCTTAGGCTTGAAAAAAGAAAGTACACGTGCGTGTAGTAGCCGTGGGATCATTTAGTGCTTTAAAACAGAGCAGAAAGAATGCACTGTTTTGCAAGTAGTTCGAAATAAGGAATTGCGGTTCACGGGCTTGCAAAGGTCGGGTACTTTCGCTGATAAAGATAAACTTCAGGAAGAAGTACGTCTTTTTGACAAGGTCATTGACAAACCGGACGTACTCTTCAAGGGCATCGCGTGTATCTTGGACCCATCCAGCATCATTCAAAGACGTCTTCACTGACAAGTAACGCTTTCGGACACCTTGTCTTTGAGGGGGGGAGACGGATTCCACGGTTGCTTGTTGGTTCATTTTAGTTATCACAGAGAAATAAGAAAGATAGTAATGAAAAAAAAAAAAGAGCGTTAATGTAGCCGATTTCTGATTCTCTTTCAGACACCCTTTTTTGGGACACTTTTTTTTTTACCCCACGGCACATTAAGACACATAAATGCTCTCTGTTTGTGTGTTACAAAATGCAGATGTAAGTAGCCATCCATTACACGAACATGTTAAGGTGACCCAAATAATTATCGGCTGTCCAGATACACCTCTTTGACAGACTGTGACAGCACACTTATCAACTGCATTACGCTCAAACTAGTTCAATGCATTAAGCAAGACTACCTTTTTCGGAGCTCATGCAGGCGGAGAATCAATTATTGGCTCACATTTGATTGGCTCCCTTTGTTCTCGACCAAAAATGGCGAAGTGTCAGGAGCTATGCTTAAAGGGTCAGGAAAACAAAGAAAAAAAGTTGTTGATATGCGCAATCAAACCTAAGGTTTGATGTTTTCTTTATTGATATTAGTGATGTTTGCGATGGCGAGTAAATGGTAAGGATGATGCAAAAGCAATGATTCGTTGAGAATATGGATTCCGACCAGGTCAGGATCCTGACACCGCTAAAAGACTAGGTAAAGACAGGTACAAGAATTAAATTTTTACTTCTTGATGTATCGAGAGATAGAGAATAGATAATAAAACCTGAAGTTTGATTATTCCTTTATTTCCATTGATCTTTTATAGGTTCGAAATTGGTGGCATGTGGTGAGGAATGATCGTGGAGAATGATTGGAGGAGAAATGTAAGGTCCGACTGGGCAGTATCCTGACACCAGGGAACCCTCAGGGATTTTGAAAAATCAAAAACCCATTATTCATCTGGATTGAACTGATGGATCCAACTCATATTTTGTGTGGATGTCGATAATGACATCACCTAATCACGCTGCAAAAATCACAGCAATTGAGCATGGTTGCCCAACCAAAGTTTGGAGAATCATGATTTCAAATCTCCGCTCCCCCAGCTAAAAAGCCGTCGAAATCGACACAAACCAGAAAAAAGCGATTTACAGCCAAAAATCAAGGTGCTGAAATCAAGCCAAAATCGACCTCCTCCGGTCAAATTCACATTTGGCATGGTGATAGTAGGTGATAAGTGATGACCATGGTAAAAATCTTAGCCTTGATGGATCACTGGATGGTGATCTAGAGCTAATTACTTTTTTTTTCTCGATAAAAAAAGTTCCTCCGGTCATCTTCATATTTGGCATGGTGGTAATAGGTGATAAGTGAGGTCATGGCTAAAATTTAAGCCTTGATGGATCACTCATTGACGAGCAAGACCAGGCTACCTTTTTTTTTTTTGTTTTTTTTTTTAGTGGGAAAGGGGTAAAAGTAATCAGTGCTCGTAGTTTATACGGGTTCGTTGGCATGGCTTTTTTTTTGTCAATTGCTGAGGGTTAGGTTGGTCGACTTGCCCCCTTTTTTTTCGTTGTGGGCGGAGTGCTTCCAGAGCGATGTTGAACGCTCCGAAATTAAAAAAAAATGCACCACATCTTTCAAAATCTGTTTGTCTCTCTCAATCTCTTCGAAAATTCGAAAAAAAATTGAGTAGTTTCCTTTGGTTTTACGTAGGACGTAATGCTTAGCCTATTTCAAGAGCTTGTGAAAGGCGAAACGGTTTCAAATATTTATCAAGTCAAATAACAGCCAGAGATGTAAAGGCAGATACTCCTGGTGGCATCGGTGTTCGCACTGCAGTTTTTATTTGACCTGAATATGAATCACACGTTTACTCCGTAGGAATTAATTGACCATGCCGGGCAGTCACCCTTGACGCTCGCAGACGTTGTGAACATGGATATATGGGATATTGTGCTCCAAGAGCATACCTTGCGAACACGCTCTGTGCATCACAGCTACCTGACAGATGCCCAGAAATTGGACGCCATTCGCCGTATGCAACAAGCCTTTGGTATCTGCGAAGCATGCTACATGGTGGGTGGGAATTTTCAATACCCCCACAGTGCTTGCATCCTTCGCTTTCAGTTCAATGACGGCACAGCAATGGTAAGCTGTTCCAGCTGCTTTTGGACAGAGGTCAGATCATCGGAGAGGTGGTTGATGTGGGCTTGCAAGTCAGCCTTGCCGTTAGCTTCGGTCAGCAGAGAAACTAACTGTTCCATGATAGAGGAGGTAGCAGAGGTGTCCAGTTTTTTCCCCAGCTCGGGGTAGTTGAGACGGAGTCGTGTCAGCTCGCCTGTTGCTTGTTGGATGGTGGCAACGGCTTCTTTTTCCTTGGCGATGAATTGGGCGTTCATGTTTTCCAACTCACAAGGCAAGCGGCCATAGTGCTCCATGAGCCGTTCCAAATTTAGAGTGGTTCTATAGGCGTGGTTGTCAAAGCTGTTGCTGATGGTATACAGCTGGGCTCCGATATTGCTGCTATAGGCACAGAGCGTGGCCAGCTGGTCGCGTTCCATCTCTGCAGCGTTGCACTTGTCACTGAGCTGGGAGGCTTCAAATTTCAGCTTCTCTAACTCGCCGCGGGTGTCAGCCGTTTCCAATTCGGATTGTTGTATATAATCGTGCATGGTGGCCACCAAGCCCTCTGCCATTGCCAATTGCTGGAGCTTGTCCTGCAAATCGAAGTCCATGACCGAAACCGTTGAGTAGTCACTTTTACCATCGAATCCGATGGGGTCTTCACTTCGCAGCCGGTCAGAGTACTTGGGCTTTAACTTCAATTGATAGTGCCATGTTTGAGTGAAAAAAAAAAAAGTGAAAAAGGCACGTCTGATGACGTAAAAACCCCGTTTTATTTCCACGACACCTCTCACTGATTGGGGCGGAATTTGAACACTTTCCAGTTTTTTTTTCGAGGTTACGGTACAGGCGTTTATTGGCGTCCTGCAGCTTGAAGTAGTCACCAAATATTTCACCCCAATAGCTGCCAGAGCTTTCGTATTTGTGGATCAGATCTAGTAAAGTACTGCCAAGCAAAGAAGCAGTTGGAGAGGTGCCAGAAGGAGCGGTAGGAGCGGTAGCATCTCCGCTGGAGTTATAGATGCCGGTAGGTTGATCAGCCCAGTTGCGTATGGCAGCTTCGGTCAGCTTCTGCTCGAGAGACTTGTCTTCATCCGCAAGGTCGGTGTATCGGCCTTTGGCTTCGCTTTGAGCCGTCTCCAGTTCGGCTATGAACTTGTTGATCTGGTCCTCGATGGGTAAGCATTGATCTTCGTACACTTCAGTGATGTCGTCGTGGTTCTTTTTGGTCGTGGGCTGGCCAGCCTCCAGCTTTTGACAGCGTGATCAGTGGCGTTGTCCAGGTCGGTTTTGGCTCGGGTCAGCTCGTAGAGCAGTTCTTGAATATTGGCGGATAGCGCATCCCATTCCTGTTCCAAGTAGCTCATTTCAGATAAGGCTAGTTCCGGGTCTTGCTGCTGCCGGCAAGGAAAGCCAAAAGGAAACGTTCATCGTCAGTTGCTCTTCTTTATGATCCTCTTTTTATAGCTTACTCCGGCTTCGTTGATCAGCTTGATTTCCGTGTCGGCAGCAAGGAAATGTTGGCACGACTGCTCAAGGTTTTCACCAAACGAATTTAGACGCAACTTCAAGGCGTCTACTTTGCTCTATGGTGAAACACAAAAAAAAAGTGGGGGTTATCACCTCGTTGTCGCGGCTGCTTTTATTTTTTACCTTGAGGGCTTCACTTGGATGACCTTCGGCTTCCTTTTCGATCTGGATGTTGGTGCATTTGACATCGTAATCGTCAATGTCTTGTGATCGATTGGTAATGTCAGCTAGAAAGGAAGCAAGGGGGAGAGTGGATTAGCAGGTCGGTTATCTCTTTATATCTTGGATGGCAGCTTACATCGCTGCACAACCGGCTATTGGCTAAGCGATTGGCAAAGTTCATCGATGTCAGTGAATTCTTTCTTGTTGTTGGTGACATCACCAAGCTTAAGCTCCATGGTTTCCTTTTGCTGGGTGTCGCCTGAAAAAAAAAAAAAAAAGAAAGATTCAATGCGCATGTGCGCTCCCATACTCATCAGCTTCATCTTTTGTATTTATTAGTGTCTAAGTCTTACTCTTAGGAAGGTTTTTTTGAGCCGCCATCGTGAGTATGCAGGAAAAAAAAAAAGACTGGGAAGAAAAAAACGCGAAAGAACACACCAACCACCGATTAATTCGCAGCAGCCTGTTTATTGATGTGGTTCCTGAATTCTCATAATCAAATTTATTTACGCTGATGTAATGCACTGGACCAACCTAAAGAATGAGGCCAGCAAAGTCGTCAAGTCGTTCAAGCAGCTCATGCAATATAACGCTCATTTTTTTTCACCCTTGCATTTTTTTTTTTTTTTTGCTTAAAGCTCACGGACTCATGTACGTGCAGAAAAACGATTCTTACTTTTTATGCATTGACCCTGCCTCAGACATTTTCGTAGGTATAGTGCTTGCAAACTTTCTCCCTGGAAGCAGTCCCTAAAGGCCTCGTGGAAGCGTTCTTGCTTTGACAATGTCCGATGATCAGCAATGGCTTTTTAGCTGCTCTGTGACGCACATAGAAGCAACACATGGTAAGTCAAGCAGCAATAGCTACCATGCCAGGGATGCTGACCATCCTTTGCGTCTATTCTTCTGTTAGACTCATTGCTATATACCTTGGATCGGTGGGTGACGATGCGGAGTATCAGCGGGAACCCCAATACATTGAAGACTGCCGTCGTGGTGCACGCTTTTTGAAAAATGTATTGCAGCAGCTTGGTGCTGTTGTTTGGTAGGTAAAAAAGTGATACATGACGCATCGTCTAACCTTACCTCTCAAAGATTCCCAGTGCCTCGTGCAGCAACCCATTGATGTATCTATGGCCATTGCGACGTCATTGCTGCTGAAAACGAAAACGACGACTGGCAAAGCGACATCTTCGACAGGCCGTAACGGCTATCTGTACAGCCGAGACACAAGCGATAACAAGGTAAGGATGCGATGTCAGCCGCCACATAGAACCACTGACACCACTCTTTCTTTCTCCAGGGACGTGTGCTTTTTATTTGAAATCAGACCCAAATGGCTTGTTTCAGCTTGTAGCCTACTTTTTTCAGAAGCCCATCGGATTTCTCTGCTTGCTTTAGGCTACCAAGATAAAAGGATCAATGTATGCATCTCAAACAATCGTTTTGTGCCCGGCTTACCTAATGATGGGCTGGTGAGACAGGAATTTGGCGGGGTCAGGGTGGCCGCACTGGTCCATGATCTGCTGGACAATGGTATCAATATGCTGTTTTGCGTTGGTGTCATTGTCCTGCGATCCAGGGATGTAGCAAGGCACAGCTTTGAAGGTGAGGTGTTTCATGTCTTTGTAGAGAGGCGTCATGGATGTGGACAAGGAAGAGGTGGAGGAACCAGCCGAGGTGACTGAGCTGGCATCGTCATCATGGTCGTCGTCATCGCGGTCCTTCCAAGCCGTGTCATGGTCGTCCATATCGTGGCTGGTCATTTGAAAATTGAGGTCGTTCAGGTTCTTGTTTACCATGCTTCCAGTGTTCCAGCGCATCAGCAGCCCATGCTCGTTGTAAAACACTCGGAATCCATAGTGCAGGTCCGGGTTGCGGGTTTCGGCCGACAGGGTCGAGAGGATATAGTCGCCGATCTGAATGGAGCCAATGGTTGCCAGGTCAATGCGCTTGAATTCCACTACTTTTTCCAGATGGTAGTTGTAGCCACACACATACAAAGCCTTGGCCGTTAGTAGCACCACCTTTTCCTCGAAGCGCCTCAACAATTCCTTGCTGAGAATCATACAAAGAAGAGGAAAAATGATGTGTCACACACGTTTGTTACTGGCCCCACCTAACCTTTTTTTTTTAGCGACTTACCCAGACGCCGTTTCTTTGGGCACGAGCAACGTCCAGCCATGCAAGACCGTTTCATCGTCGGCAATGACGATCTGCGAGCTAACATGGACTAGGCACAGAAATAAAAAGCGATGTGAGTCTGGCTGTGAGGGGAGACGGTAGACAGCGTTGACTTACTGGCGTCCTGGCGCACTTTGTCGAGCCATTTGTCCATGCCAGGTTCTTGGGTGCGTTGTTGGGAGGTTGGGACGGTTTTGAATGTGCTGAGGTTGTGATATCCCAAGACGTAGTCGACGGTAGCCTGGCGCCAGAAGTCCTTCACGGTGTTGAAATACATCCTGGCCACGGAGTTGGAAGCATCGTTCATGAGCCCTGTGATGTTGCGTTTGCCAGTGCGTGTAAAGTCGCCCTTCAAGGCGCTGGTTCCTGTGTACATTCTCGAGATGGCATCGCCATTGTTGGCCCATACTACCGAAGAAGCAAAGAATGGGAGTCACTACAAGAACAGTCGATGGCCAAGAAGGAGCCGTCCTTACCGTTGTTGAAGATCCGTTCAAAATCACCATAGTATTTGATGCCTTGATCAGGGTATTCAGAGATGCCAAATCGCATTAACTGGAGATTCAAGACATGGCGAGCAAAGGCACTCTAACAAAAAAAAATAGTTGAAGAATTTATTAGTATTGACAAACACCTCGGTTATATGAAACATGGTGGAAGAGGGCACTATTTTTTTTTTTTTTTTTTTACCTGGACAATGTTTGTACGGTCGAGACAGTCCATGCAGTTCTAGCGGGGTCGTATAAAATAAAAGTATAGGTGAGAATTTCATGCTGGATAGATGTTAGTTGTGTCACCCTACTGTGCGAAAGACTCCTGATTGTTCACAAAAAACTGTGTCACGATCATCTTCCCAAAAGTAACTAGAAGGGAAAATAGATGTGAGGAACTCATAGCTTTCATGGTGTACGATGTCCTGTTTCCTTACCCCATTTTATCCATAGTGTCACTAAGGCTGTTGCTGAGTTTGTTGATGTTTTCAAATCGCATGCCCTTGGTCTCATGGTGAAAGTCAAATTCGATGTACCTGGTTTCCAAATGCAAAAAATGAGATGTCATTGAGCATCGAGTTTTTCCAAGCGCGGCCGGTCCTTACTTTATATTAGGGTCGCCCATGGTTTCAATGTAATGGCGATATTCAGATCCAACGATGGCTTCGCGGCCAGTAAGCTCAGTCAGGTTGACGACCACCTGTTTTCCGTAAAGGGTCTCTTGCCGTTGAAAGTGTTTTTCAATGGCAGCCAGGTTTTCTTGGTCGGAGCGAAGCAGCACAGGGTCAGGGTGCAGCGAGTACGGAGATTGGCTCCAGAACAAAGGAACTGCCCATTTCAAAAAGTGAGTTGAAATGAGTCCATCACAAATGCAAGAAAAATGGATTGCTTACTTGATCCACGTGTTTGTACAAAGGAGGCAACATGATAAACCTGGTCACGTTGGAAGAACACCAGCTGCTCCGTTTCCACAAAATTGGCGACTTGGCCTTCGTCATTGACTCCTCGGCGTTGGTAGCGAAGACCGGCACGTTCACGACTGCGCCTTGAAATCAAAGCAAATGTAAATGGGAAGCCTTCAATCGCGCAAGGTTCGATCTGGATGGTGCCTTGCAGGACGCGAACAAGCATATCGCCAGCCTGTGGCATAACAAAAACGAGGCGTGTCAACTGGGCTCCTCGTTTCTGAAATCGTCGCTCATTTACCTTGGCATCGAGAAAAGATTGGGACAAATGTTCATTCCACCAGAATCGATGATCGACAGTTGAGGAGGCTTGCTTTTTTTGAAATGCGCGTTGATAGGTATTGGTCAAATCTAGGAAGAGACCAAGTAGTGAGCACTTTCTCGCCGTGTCTTTTTCTCATCTGGTTTACCATAGTCATAGGCGTAGAGAAACATGGAGCGGCCAAAGAGGGAGGTGATTTCGCGTACCAGGCGCTTTTCCAGTGCAGAAGTCTCGCTATCTGCAGGTAGATTTTGAGATGACGAGAGGCGGGAGGATGGCGATAATGCAGGGGGTGCGACATCGTCGTCCAATGTTACAGGAGAAGGTGATTTGTCGAAAGATTTCTTGAGACGGTCCAAGAAGGATGGCGAGCCGCGAGGTGAGGACGAGGGTGGTGGCGAGAGTGTGCCAGTGGCGGTAGCGGTGGTGGCGACTGCGGTTGCTGTTGCAGAGGAAGAAGAGCCGGATGGGGACCGATCGTCACCGGAGGTATCGTGGTTTGTCGTGGGTTCATTGACGCCCAAGCCAATAAAAGAGTTGCTTAGTGAAGCGTCATCAAATTCAGTCTCGTCCAATTTCTAACAGAGAAGAGAGATTCAGAAAGAAGGCAAGGGTAATGTGAGCTTGGGCTCTCATGTTCAATGGGGTTACCTGTACAGCCAAGGTTCTTTTTGCAGCGACAGGGTCCAACGGTACACATATGGTTTTCTCAATGGAATGCGTATGATGGCCAAACAAAGCCCCTCGATCTTTAGCATGGGTGATGACCAGCAGGTATTTATCTAATACAAACGGACGTGATCAGTGAGCTGGGCTGTGGGTTGCACCCTGGTGTCCATGATTACTTATGAATCCTTGAACAATGCCAATAATGCCATGGACTTCATAAGGTTTGGTATCTTGCGGTAGGGCTTTGCGTTCTACAAGGATACGTGTCAAGTGTCGTTCTTTTCCCTCATTGAGAGAGCGGCTTACCCAGAGAGGTCAGCGAACCATCAAGCGACAGAGAAAAAGAATGCGATCCTTTAACTAAGATAAATGCATTATCTTGAATATAGATCTGGACACGTTGTACTGGCAGGGCTGGGGGAGTCATAAAGCAGTAGCAAAGCTGGACGAAAAAAAAAAGAAAGAAAAGACCTTTTTAATCTTTTTTTTTCCAGCGGGTTTTAAATCACACTGCCGTGTCACCATGGCAAAATGATCGTGGATGGAAGGACAAATATAATGTGTAATTTTACAAGTAAGAGGATGGCAAGGAGAAGGGAAAAGTCGATGATCAACGTGAGCCGACCACCTTGCTTGATCAAGATGGTCATTGTTCGGCGGTGATCAATGCAAGAAAAGCCCATGGGCCCGACCAAGACGAGCGCGGAGCTGAAAAGCAGCGAAATGGCAGCAGCGGTGACTTTTTTTTCTCTGCCAGCATTTTTTTTAACCTCTATCTTTTTTTTTTTTCCAGTTGGATCCCTTTACGCAATGTCTACCCGAAGAAACTGTAAGTGAGCATGTACTTGGAAAGGGCAGTCATGTTTGGTAGAAAGATTCATTGTAGGGATGGAAAGGCGGATAAACTCACGTTGTTTTTTTCTCGATTTAGTAAAACGTCAAGCAACCGATGTGGATATGGATGATGCGTCGCCCATCAGCAGCCAGCAATCCAAAAAGTCTCGTAGCGTGCTCCCTCATCCTACTAGAACCGGCACTGTCTTTGTTATTGGTACGGGCGATATGGGCCAGCTTGGCCTGGGTGAGAATATGGTCGAGCGAAAAAAGCCTATGCCACTAAAAGCGCTGACCGACATTGTCGACGTTGTTTGTGGAGGACTTCATACATTGGCTTTGGACATTGATGGCAAGGTAAAGAAAACGGGGGAACGGCGATGGTGGGAGCAAAAAGTTGATCCTTATTATTTTTTCGCCTTTCTTCTCTTTTCGTTGCTAGGTCCACAGCTGGGGCTGTAACGATCAACGTGCGCTTGGCAGAGACTCTAGTGGCGATGACGGTTACGAGCCTGGCCAGGTGGAAGGTCTGGACGACGCCAAGATTGTCAAGATTGCTGCTGGCGATTCTATCTCTCTGGCCTTGTCGGACGAAGGGCAATTGTTTTGTTGGGGAACCTTCCGTGTAAAGTGTTGAATTGGATCGCGCGAGGACATGCATGGCAACTAATCATCCCTTTTGTTTTGTAGTGCCAAGAAGGATTGCTCGGGTTTTCAAAAGACACAACGATTCAAGAAGTGGCGGCCTTGTTTGAGCCATTGGCCAACAAGAAGATCATAGACATTGCAGCTGGCACGGATCACTGTTTGGCACTGACAGAAGAGGGCCAAGTATACTCTTGGGGTGATGGCAACTGCTACCAATTGGGCCGACGAGTGATTGAGCGCCGCAAGACAAACGCCCTGCTTCCTGAATCCGTGGGTCTGAAGAATGTGACGCTGGTGGCTGCCGGCTCCTACCATTCGTTTGCTGTGGCCGGGGGTGAACTGTATGCTTGGGGCCTGAATAACTTCCAGCAATGTGGCATTGTGACCGAGGACAACAACGAACCTGCTGCTGATGTTGTGCAATCGCCAACCATCGTGGCCGGTCTCCGAGGCAAGGGTGCTATTAAATCTGTGCAAGCTGGCGAACACCACTCTTTTGTGCTGATGGAAGACGGAACTGTCTATGCGTTTGGCCGCGCAGACTCGTCACAGCTTGGCCTGTCTGCTGCCCTGATCGAGGAGCGCCAGACCAAGGGCAAACATGAAGACTCACAATTCAAAAAGGCTGTGGGCGTGCCTACCGAAGTGCCTGGCCTGGAAAACGTCGTGGCTCTGACCAGTGGATCCAACCATGGCCTGTCTGCACATGAAGATGGCTCTTGCCGAGCCTGGGGCTTTGGTGAATCGTATGCCCTGGGCCAAGGTGAAGATGAAGATGTACCCACTCCCTCTGCTGTCACTGGTCAAAAGCTCGAGGGCAAGACGGTGTTCCGTGTAGGTGCCGGTGCTCAACATTCTGTGCTACTGGCAGACGAATAGACTTTTTTTTTTTGTTTTCCATCTTCCGCTTTTTCCTCTTGCATCCCATCATTCCTCTTGCGATATGTAAATTAAAAAGGCCCTTTCTTCAGGTCTACTTTTTTGTTTTATTGGGAGATTTGACCAGCAGGAGGCATGCTAAATGATACAGAGATGATGTGGTATTGACTTTTTTGAAAGTTGTCTGAAAGTTGGTAAAAGAGGGGTGTTGAGCGTTCTACGCAACTGCTACGGCCGGTGCCTTGACCTGGAATGTTTCATCATCATCGCCGGTCATCGTCATCGCGGTACTTCCATGCTGTGTCATCGTCGTCCATATCGTGGCTGGTCATTTGAAAATTGAGGTTGTTCAGATTCTTCCTTAACATGCTGCCAGTGTTCCAGCGCATCAGCAGCCCATGCTCCTTGTAAAACACTCGGAATCTATGTGTAGGATCGAGGTTACAGGTTTCAGCTGACAGCGTCAAGAGGAAATTGTCGCCGATCCGAATGAAGCCAATGGTTGCCAAGTCAATGCGCTTGAATTCAATTCCACAGCTTTTTTTGTCTCTTTTTATTTTTTATTTTTTGACCAGATACTTTTACAGATGAAATAGAACTTCATGCTGGAGCTTTGCCCTGATTAAGTTGTGTCAGTCTACACTGCAAGAGACTCCCAAGTGCACAAAAAGCAGCATCACGATCATCATCCCAAACGTAACTGGAGAGAACTAGATGTGAGCCGATCGCTTTTTAGCACGACGTCTTTTTTTTCTTATACCTCATTTTGTCCATGGTATCACTAAGGCTGCTGCTGAGCCTGTTGATGCTTTCAAATGGCATGCCCTAGGTCTCATGGTGATAGTCAAATTCGATGTGCCTGTTGAATGGAAAAATCGAGTTTTCGCTGAGCATGGCTTGTTACGATAGGCTGTGCCATGTTCAACTTTATGGCGATTTGTAGCATGTGCTAGCATGTGCCTCTGTGCTGATAAAATAAAGTTTATCAGGAAAACATTTGAAAACCACGGTCAGGAGACTCTCTCTCTTTTTTTTTGAATTCAAATGGGTGTCGAATGATAAAATAAACGTGGAAGGATTCTACTTAATTTTACACGATTGTGCTGCAGTAAAACACATCCCAAAAGCCTGGGGAAAAGTACGTTTTTAGTTATTCTGCGCAGTGACACTCATACTTCAACGATAGAATTGCACTCATCCATTTTGCAACGGAAACCGATGCAGCTACATTTTACTACGTCTACTGCATCCAAAAAAAGTACATTTGCAAAAGATATCAGAATGTACGAGTCAGCCCAAGCCTTATCGCCAATAAGCCTGTCTCCTACGTAAGACAATAACCACATAATCGAAATGACGGCTTTAATATTTAGTGTATTTTGTTTAGAATATGTCAAAGTACAGACAAGGCTTGCAGTGTCAGGGCAGGAAGCTTTGTGTAGCTGCAATGAGGCAAACAGCGAAAATGAATATCCAGACTACACCGACATCCACAGCGATTCCAATGTTAATGATACTATGACTATCACCGAATCTGGTGCTTCTAATGATACTCTTAATCACGACCACCCTGACACCCTTCTCATTTTTTTACATGAAAAAGCGAATGGAAAAATAAAGTAAAACATGATATCAAAGTATTAGTTACAGCTAGGGGAGGTACTATCAAAGTAATTTATTAAAGACACGCATTGCCAATTTTTAGCCCATTCTCATGTAAAGATGGTTGCCCTTTGTGCTGATGGAAGACGGAGCCGTCTATGCGTTTGGCCGCACAGACTCGTCACAGCTTGGCCTGTCTGCTGCTCTGATCGAGGAGCGCCAGACCAAGGGCAAACATGAAGACTCACAATTCAAAAAGGCTGTGGGCGTGCCTACCGAAGTGCCTGGCCTGGAAAACGTCGTGGCTCTGACCAGTGGATCCAACCATGGCCTGTCTGCACATGAAGATGGCTCTTGCCGAGCCTGGGGCTTTGGTGAATCGTATGCCCTGGGCCAAGGTGAAGATGAAGATGTACCCACTCCCTCTGCTGTCACTGGCCAAAAGCTCGAGGGCAAGACGGCGTTCTGTGTAGGTGCCGGTGCTCAACATTCTGCGCTACTCGCAGACGAATAGACTTTTTTTTTGTTTCAATCTTCCGCTTTTTCTCTCTTGCATCCCATCATTCCTCTTACGTTATGTAAAATAAAAGGCTGATTCATCAGGTCTACTTTTATGTTTTATTGGGATGGACCAGCTGAAGGCATGCTAAATGATACAGAGATGATGTGGTATTGACTTTTTTGAAAGTTGTCTGAAAGTTGGTAAAGAGGTGTAATGAGCGATCTAGGCAACTGCTACAGCCGGTGCCTCGACCTGGAATGTTTCATCATCGTCGCCAGCAAATTCATCAGGATCGTAAATAACTCGAATAATAAGAGAGCAAGATGGGCACCGAGCAATATCCTCACCGTCTTGCAATTCCTCCTGTCCAAAAAAAAAAAAGGTCAGTTTTGTGGCTGCTTGGAGATTTGATGGGTATAGTTTCAATCGACAGCATCACCTACCAAAAAGATTTGAAACTTGTCACCGCAAGGACAAGGATAGGTATATACTTGTTCGTCCTCGTCAAAATCCATGTCTTCGATTTCGATCTGCCCGTCAAGAAAATAAAAATGAAAAGTGATCAGCCAATGCGGCATGTCTTTTGGCGATGACTCTTTATTATAGTATACCTCGTCGTAGTAGGATGTCATGATCGTTCAAGTAAAAGATGCTGGAAAGAGAGCGAAAGAAGAAAAAAGCCTTCCCGATGACACTGCAGAAAAAAATCCAATGTTAGTAGCCAATCAGGAGCTTGAATTATTTTTATCTAAACTTACTTTATTCATTTTCATGACAAACCTGCCAAAAAAAAAAAAAAATAAGCATTTCCTCTTCAAATTCTGCCTCAGGCTTACGTAAATAAGCTGGTTTTTTGGCCAGCGAGGTAAAGATATTCATTAGTGAGGGTCCCGAGACGAAGAAGCAACTGCTGAATTTTGTTGGTGTGGTGATGATTGGTCGGTGGAGGTGGATCGTGGTGGGCAGAACAACGCTGGGCGAGGCAATCCTTGGAGGGCAGTCTTGCCAAGACGCAACATATTCCAAGCCGCAAGCTTGTCCCTGTCCCAGTTGATTTTACAGTGTTGGCACTGTAGAACCGACCACAAAGACATGCTTGCACCTCGCAGGAATGGGTCACCGACGGTCTTGTGTTCAAGGTCTTTTTCATCACACATTGGACAGACCTGTAAAAAAAATGAGATAGAAAAGAAAGGTCATTTTGCGCTTCATTTTTCCCTCTCCTCATGATTTACCTTGCTTGTGTTATATTCATTTGTTTTTGTAACAAGTAGTAACCCCTGCTTTTCCGCTATTTTGAGTGCTTTGTACACTTTTCCGGAGCGAGTGGACTTTTTCCCTCTACGGGTTTGCGCAAACAATGCACCACCATAGGCAATCACTGGAAGTTTGCGGCTATAAAAAAAGTTAGTCCAGGCATCACACCTTTTTTTGTGTAGTGCATACCTATCATAGTCTTCCTTCTGGTGTTTGTACTTGTTACCACCATGGACGAAGTGGTTGACGACTTCTGCGCACATCTTCTTGTCCCCACAATAGTCCAGGAACCGATGCAGGCTATAGTCATCAGCAAAATGTTCGGTGATATCATCAAGGTGTTGGAATACGTAGATGGTGCGCTGAATGAAGCGGTCAGGATGACTAGTTTTTGCTGGTGGTATGCGCGTGAGAATCTCATCCATGCCAGAATCTTTGAGCCAACGTTTTCGAATGCATGAGCGCCCATGTCGACCAGAGAGTGATAGCCATTCATTATTCGAGAATCGCATGTACCGACCATGCCAACCGTTGGTGCTGTTGCTGCTGTGCTCAGCGCCTGGGGCAGTGCGATCATTTCCCGGGAGGTGCTTGTCTTCTTGAGCAGATGTGTAAAGCTCACTATGTCCTGGATCGACTCCATACAGCTGCATACGTTCTTGTGGTTCACCATGCAAGTCGTCCATTTCGAGATCAGGAAGTTCAATTTGGGGTGCGCGCTTGCCATAGATAAATTCCAATTGAAGCCCATCAGTGCGAACACGGTTGGAAAATACCAAGGAGGCAGGATCATCATCATCCTCTTCATCGCTACTATCGATTTCAGTCAATTGAGTATCGCTGCCAACGTCCTGGTGTGTTGTCTCGTCAGTAAAACTGCCTTGATCTGATGATCTGTCATGGTCGCCTTTGTCTTGATCACCATCGTCGATTTCGCCCTCCGATGGGGTATTGTGAGCACCATCAGAACCGCCAGCAGGGTTGCCGATGTCATTAGCATCTCCATCAGTAACACTGCCACTATCATCTTCGGCATCACCGTTGTCAAGATCGGGATCAGCACCACCAGCGTCATCATCACTGTCGCTGTCAGGTTCAGTGAGCGTTGGATAATGCAAAAATGCGGTAGTACTAAAAAAAAATCAGTCACGATTCCTGCCATCACAAGGTTCCTCAGTTACCATTTTCGAAGACGAGCCTTCTGAAAGTCCAGGTAGGTGAAAAAGAGAGTGGCATCGCGAGCAAGGCGGGTATAAGGATGAGTATTGACACCTGACGGCACAGTCACGTTTATACCGGCTTGCTTGAGAATTGACCGAAATGAGGAGGCATCCAAAGTGATAAACCGGCGACGAAAGGACAGAGTCGGCACAAGGGAAAAGAGGGCTGTTGACTTGGATTGCCTCATGGTGGAGGAGGAGTAGCAAAGGTCTGCTGATATGTCAGTGCCAGCCAGTTTCGCCTTGGAGTTTGCCAACTTTACACGAAGGCCAAGGACGAGATCTGACAGCCAGGTCTTAAATTCTTCTGGTAGACTCCAGGGGATGTCAATTGGATTGTCCGGGTGCTCCAGCAATTGCATCATGCCCTTGAATACTCTTTGGCGACAGCGACGAGGCAGCACATGATAGTCCATGTTAGATGATAGTAAGAGCTTCATGGTGATTGTGTCCATTTGATCATGCACATCGTCATGCCCCATCTCAGATGGTTCCAGGTCGTTGCCTTGTTCCATTTCTTGCAATAGTCGGTAAAGTACTTGCAAATATGTTCCGGGGCTTGCAGTAAGTTCCTTCAGCGTAACTGGACTTGGACCAAAGTTCAGGGTTGAGATAAATGTTGAGACGATCGTTCGCAAGAGATCAGGGCTATTTTCTGACAGTGGCTCAACGTTTTCTTGACGGGTGACAGTGTCGTAAATATTCTGGCATGCGTTCATAATATAACCGGACTTTGGCATTATCCTATGTCAAAAAAAAGTGAGCAACTCGCGCCTTCTTATTTTCTCTCTCTTTCTTACTGACCTGGCCTTCAGACAGCTGATCCTTGAGGGTGTTGACCAAGCGAAAGCGAATATACTTGATACACTTTTCTTCAAAACGTTCAGTCACAGCCAAGAGATTGATTTGGGCTAACTCATCCGCCATTTCAGAAACCATGTTACTAGCACCCTTGATCCAATATAGTTCGAAGCGGCAGTCACCCAAGAGAGACTGGTAATGGTGATACATTGCTGTAGGATCAGGTATGTTCGAGTTGGGGGAGGTCACAGCCTTGCCAGTCACCAGTTGGCAGATCCCATAGAAAAAATCTTTACAGAATACAGTATCGTTGACCACAGAACCCTCAGACATGACATGCAGAACATAATAGCTGAAGAACGACTGGGCGCAGATTGAGACATAGCGGATGTGATCGACCCATAGGAGGATGGTTTCTTGGACGTCCATCATTGCTTGGCGTTGGTCTTGGATATTGTCTTGGGTCATGTTAAGAGCATTACAAAGAGATATCTTGCGAACACGGGTTTTGAAATTGGTACCAAGCAAGAGAGACTGGAGATCCTTCAACTTGAATTTCTTGGCCCTTTTTTTCCCATCAGGGTTCTTCTGCTTTTCCTTGCGGGCCATGGAGCCAGCCTTACGTAGAAGCTTGTTGGCCCTTTTGAGCTGGGTTTTGGACTTTCGTTTGCCACCTTTAAAGTAAATGTTAGAAACTGGCAATGTAGGGGCGATCAATACTAACGGTTGAAAGGACAATCTGCTCGCTTGTGCCCTAATCCATGGCACAATGTACACTTTAAACCTAATGGAAGAGGATGAGATCATGAAGCAACGCGTTTTAAAAATAAACAAACAAGGTCAATAATAGGATTTACCTTTGAGAATGTAATATTTTCTCATTTTCAAGTTATACAGCCAAGTCTTATTTGCATCTATTCGTAATTGCCTTCTTCTTATATGACGCCCCATTTTAAATGTAAATAAATGCTGAAGCAAGGTTGTAAAAAAAAAGTAAAGAAAGAAAAAGAACTCTTTGAACGCGCAGCACCCTTTCAATAAACCCCGCTCGTTGTTTTTCTTGCCTCTGGCACCCTCTCTCTCTCTCTCTCTCTCTCTCTCTCTCTCTCTCTCTCTCTCTCTCTCTCTCTCTCTCTCTCTCTCTCTCTCTCTCTCTCTCTCTCTCTCTCTCTCTCCTCTCTCTCTCTCTCTCTCTCTCTCTCTCTCTCTCTCTCTCTCTCTCTCTCTCTCTCTCTCTCTCTCTCTCTCTCTCCTCTCTCTCTCTCTCTCTCTCTCTCTCTCTCTCTCTCTCTCTTCTCTCTCTCTCTCTCTCTCTCTCTCTCTCTCTCTCTCTCTCTCTCTCTCTCTCTCTCTCTCTCTCTCTCTCTCTCTCTCTCTCTCTCTCTCTCCTGCAAAGTCTGTAGGAAGGATTTGTTTATTTACTACCTTTTCAACCTTCAAGAATACAAGGAATAAGTGGAGCATGATACTTCCAGATTACGAGATGAAAAGTCAAACGACGAATATCCAGTTTGGTAACTTGAACAGGTTTGAAGTGGAAAGTATTCATTTTTGTATTGATGATAAATATAACCCATTGAATGCGAACTTAAAAAGGAAAAGTGCATGCAGCAACTCTCACTATGTCTTTTCTCCATTCACGGCGCCTTCATGAACCAGTGGTAATCTTCATGGTATTTTTGTACCTCGTCTCGTAGGTTTAATCGCGCTTCCTCACTTTAGTATTATCAATATTACAGCGTTTTTAATTGGCTCACCATTTCGCATTTCCTGTGGAGTGAGAGTTTTTTTTTTTTTTTTTTTTTGAAACACGAATGCAGAAATCACCCAATAAAAATGCATTTTCTGTTTTTGGAACTCCCTACGATTTTTTGATCGGATCGCCTGGCGGTCAGGCAGTCAGTCCCCTGGCGAGAATCGCCGATTTTTTATTTTTTTTAGCTGGGGGGTCGGAGGTGTCAAAACAAGATGTGTCAACTATTGGCTGGGCAGTCTTCACTTATTGACCTGATTTTTTCAGTAGCGTTAGCATTCATGCGTTTGCGGATTCACTCAACATTTCACATCAATTGAATCACTCAAAAGTGTTGTGCATTGTTTGCATTTTTTTTTTCAAAATGAAGAAAAATTGGATTGCCATATTCGGTCTCCGCACAGTACCTTTCAATTCCTGGCCATGTACACAAGACGATTGGCCATCAGGAAAAGTAGAAGCTCTCTTGTACAAGATGGGCCACCATCGCCATGTGTGATATCGTTAGGTGCTGCCAGCATTTTTCATCAAATAGGGACTTTGGATTTTTGGGATGCTTTGGATCTGGCAGTTTGCAGAGGCTGGATATGGTTATCCAATTTTTTTTCCAGTTTTTTTTAAAAAAAAAAGCACACTCTGCACAGCACTTTTGAGAGATTCAATCGAAGTGAATGCGTAAATGCATGAATGATGATGGTACTGAAAAAACCAGGTCAGTTCTCGATTCCTCAGCTTAAATAAATAAAAAATCGGTCGTTTTCGCAAGGAATTGCGTCTCAAAGATTTTGCAAACCAGTACAAAATGACGAGAAATGACCCTGATTAAAAATTGTAGCGCTCTCAGACGGGGGGGGGATAGCAAGAAGGCTGGCAAACATTCATTAAAAATGATACTGCGCGCACTGGATTTGCTACAGTATCTCGCACATTTGAAATGGCCACCTTTTAGTGTGAGCCACATAGAAATTTCCAGCAATACTTTTCCGCCAGACTTTTAAACAGTGCCATTGACATATGCTGATGATCACGGTTTGGCCGTGTGTCGCGTAAATTGCTCGGATTTGAGTGTCGCTTATATCAACCATGAGGACCGTTGAAACAAGTCGACGTTCTTCTTTTGGCCGTTTCAGCTGGCGTGAGTAGGAGTCCCAGCAATGGTTTCATACCTCTTGAGCAGAACGATTGAGATCAGGGGAAGTTTTCATATGGAAGGCTCGCCACGGCGAGGAAAACGATGCGCAGCTCTAGCATGTCTTCGCGGGTGCGTTTCGAAAGGGAGGGGATCACAAAGAGACATCGCCATGAGCTGAAAGACTTTGAACATTGGTTAGGTGTGGGTTACTACATCGTCGTCACAGAAGTCGCTACAGGGAAGCGGAGGTACGTATTTTTGACCAAAGGATAAATTGCTCGTCAGGCATGTCGTGTAGCGTTCCACTAAGATTTTCCCTTTTTTTTTTTGGAACCGAAAGAATCGTCGAGGAAATTTTAGTAGACGCCGTCATCGTGGTCGTTATCCAATTTTGAAGAAGACTATTGGAAACATGCGGTCGAAATGCGCTGCTCACCGATGATATCCCTGCTGGCGTTGCCAATGTGGCCCCCTGCCGGTTTGTCGAGAACGAGTTGAAACACGCCCCCAAATCGCAATTGTGCGTCTCGGCAGTTATGGAGCACTGCAAAAAAATAAGGGATGTCGTTGGCGCCCATGCCAAAAAAAAAAAAAAAAAATAAAGGAAAATTAGCGATTCCGCTTTTACCATTTTTTCGACACCACTTTTTTATGTAGCTGAGTTTTTTTTTTTTTTTTTTTTTTTAGGTTCGTGTTTTACTTTTCTTTTTGCTCCTTTGTTCCTCACTTTTACTTTTTCGTTTGTTGTCAATTGTTTTTATTCATCAGATATCCTCTTTCCTAACTTTCGCCAGTAACTGATGATTGTATTTACATCGTCAAAATCTTCGAATACCTGCCACGTATCTTCGTCAGCATTATATCCTTTCCATCTTTTCAGGTACTCATAGATTCCTTTCTTATTTTTGATTGATCTGTGTGCTATGATCGCTTCAACTACGTAGTGTATTTCTTCGCCAGAGATCGTTGGTTCTTCTGATACACTTTTTAGTTGTTCAGGAGGTTACTTGCTTGGAAGTAATTCACCTGTTTTATCTTGCAGAATGTAGGCCCCACCTTGGTTTTTCATAACGACTTTGAATGGTCTTACATACTAAGCTTCCAATGCACTTGTGGCTGTTGGATTGCGTAAGCTTACAAGTGATCCTACTGCATAACTGACTATGTTCTTTTTCTTATTGAAAATGTCCTGTGCTATACTGCGTATCTACTCTGTTCTTTTAATTATGGCAGGTAATACGATTTCAGTGAGGTCTTGGTTCACTTCTTCTCTTTTTCTTACATTCATCTTCACTTTGGTATAGTCCTTGAAATCATTGATAGCTCTTGAAAACATTAGCTGGAATGGCGTGCTATTATACAGCCTGAGCTCTTCAGCTATCGTTGCTGAGGTTTTATCAGGTATCGCTCTCACTGCGTGATTTTGTTGACCCTTTTATTTCATGTGCATAGGCTGACGTCGATATGGAATACATTTAAAGTGGCACAAGGCTGATGCGAAAAGCAAGATCTCGCGTGGATGAAAATGCTTCTGCAGTGGTCAATGGCACCATTCCCTACCACGTCAAGCGATTCTCCAACCACAGCAAGTGCTTCCCCAGCCAAGTCAAACGGCGATACCGGAGCAAAAAAAACCAACATACCAATCGACATTACGGATCTGGAGCAAAAAATACATGAAATTGTATACGATTACGTACGAAGCAAAGGAGGGCGAATATGTGCTTTTATCACTTGTTTCTAACAACTACGGCTGTTGATAAATTTAGTTCTCTGGCAATGGCATTACCAAAGCGAGGCAGAAGGAGTTGCGGGCTATCAGAGACATGGATTGCACCAATTCTGACTGCAGTATGGCGTTGATCAAACTTGGTGCAAAACACATGTTGAAACGAGAATAGACACCCGTGAGCCAAGCCATCATTATGTACTTCTTAGCACTATATTGCCTCCTACAACTTGCATATATCTTGCTATCTGCTTTTTTTTATTGGTATTATGTAGACTCTCCATATCAAGGATATACAACCTGATCGACACACGATTTGAAGTCATCTACAAGAGCAACGTTCCTCCAACCGCTGGCAAACTATTGGGACTGAGGCAGAAAAGATGACGCACGGAGGAATAGAAAACTATCTCTCAGATGGCGCCATCAAGCTGCGTGGTCAACTTGTGGAACAGCAATCGTCAAAAGCAATACCGAAATTTGACAAGGAAGACACCGAAGAAGATGCGATGCTGTTGATGGTGGAGCAGGTGTAAGTAAATGGAATGGGGGTCAAATTTACGCGGATGATGATTGCGATTAGCTCTTTACATTCAACGTCTAAGCGTCAGAAATTTTGATCGTCATCAAGAGAGCGATTCAGAAGCCACTTGTTACCGTCGATTTGCACCATTGCTAGACATTTTACTGGATGGCACAGGCATAATCATGGTTGAGTAAGTCATCTTGGTGATTTTTGCTTTGTGCTGATCCCTAAACTTACCATGTCATTATCTTCCAGCAGTGAAAAGGCTTCCATTGCCACCTAGGTAAACGATGCAATCAATAATGCCTACTTTGGTATCGACCTCAGCCGATGTGGGCGAAAAATTGATCTCATCTAGTCAACTACCTGCGCGCAGAAAATAAAAAAAAAACACGGCGATGGTATACAAAGGTACAGAAGATTTCGAAAAAAAAAATTAAAGGCGCAAATACTGTCGTAGAAAAAATCAGAAAGGAAAAACGATGCACAAAAAAAAAACTGCTCTAGTTCACTTGGATTAAGCTTGTGAATGTTGTTTTAAGGACAGAGTGCGCTCATCTCGAAAAAAAAATTGGTCTCCAGGACACGCGTGAAAACCGTCAAAGTCTGAAAAAGCAATTGCGGGGACGGAAACCAAGTCATCCCGGGTTCGAAAAAGAACCCATATTTAGACATGACAAGAAAAGTGTAATGTTTAAGCAAATACTTGCCTTCAAAGGGAATGAAAATAATTGTGAGCGATATATTTTTCTTTATATGGGTGATGGATTTTTTGAAAATATACTTTCCTAAAAAGTATAATTGCTACTTTTTTAGAAAGTATATTTTCAAAAAATCCATCACCCATATAAAGAAAAATATATCGCTCACAATTATTTTCATTCCCTTTGAAGGCAAGTATTTGCTTAAACATTACACTTTTCTTGTCATGTCTAAATATGGGTTCTTTTTCGAACCCGGGAACGATGACTTGGTTTCCGTCCCCGCAATTGCTTTTTCAGACTTTGACGGTTTTCACGCGTGTCCTGGAGACCAATTTTTTTTTTCGAGATGAGCGCGCTCTGTCCTCAAAACAACATTCCCAAGCTTAATCCAAGTGAACTAGAACCGTTTTTTTTTTTTGTATATCATTTTTCTATTCAGATTTTTTTCTGGGAGAGTACAGTATATTTTGCGCCTTCAATTTTTTTTTCGAAACCTTCTGTACCTTTGTATACCAACGCCATGTTTTTTTTTCTGCGCGCGGGTAGTTCATAGATCTGACATCTTTTTTTGGGGTTTTAAACACCGATGTTACAATTGTCACCGCAGCCAATTCTGCCTGCGGATATTTGCAACGCTCTTTTTTGATACGGCTAACATGTCCCCGAGCTCTGTTTTATTTGTTTTACCATAAAAACCACAAGAAATGAAAAAAGGGGCAAAAGAAAGCCACGACTCAAAAAAAAAAATTATATTAGGAATTCGGAGATTTAATTATCCACAGAAAACTAAAAGTTACAAGTTTTTTTCACTATCGGCTGAGCGTAACCATGTTTAAGCCCTGTGCAACGTCTTAGTGTCAGCAAAAATACAAGTTATAACATTATCAACTATAAGTTTAAATGATATTGACTGTGGACTTAGAGTATTGTAAGGAACCAGAAGCATAAAAAATAGGTATCCTTAGCCAAAAGTTAAAAGAAGTCAACAACAAAAAAAAAACATAGACGAGCGTTTATTGCGCTTCCTTTGGGTGAGAATTGGTGGGAGGCTACCAGTAATTGCCGCTGCGTGCGTAAGACGTATCGTCTTTGCCTCCAAAGTTGCTGAAATGGCCAAAGACGGGTACAGGTGGGACATATTTTTTCATTTCCAAGACGCTTCGTCCGCTGGGTATCATTCGCTGCAGATCTTGTCGGGTGGGAACGTCTTGATAGGCAACCTAGAAAAAGGATTCAGTCTTGTTTTCCGCCGGCATTTAGGAGCTGTCATCTTACTGTGTCGTTGATCATGGTAAATTTTTGCAATAGGTCATTCACGGCGTCTTCTTCCTTCAAGGCTCTCGCGGCGACGGTTGACGACTTGCGCAATTGATGGGGCTTTGTGAGGCTGAGCTGTTGCACGGATTTCAGGTCTGACTTGCATTCACGCAGGAATCCGACAGCGACGCCCATGTTTCTACAGTATTAAAAAAAAAAATCAGGGTCCTGGTCGACTTCTGGTTCAGTGTCAACTTACTGGTTATCATTGGCATCTAAAGCAAGGTATTTCTTGGCCATCGCCTAGCAACAATAAAGAGCGCGGGTTACACACTGGGTAAGCGATAAACAGGATGTGATGATGGCCATTTTACCTTGTAAAAGAGCGTACCATCCAAAATATATTTTTTGATATCCGAGGCTACTTCCTGTCCTCCGCCGCTTTTGAGAGACGAAATCAATCCATAGGCCATTTCATACTGACTAGCCACGCCGAGGTATAGTTTTGCTGCCAAGGACTTGGACAGGTTGCCAAAGCAAAGAGCCTTGTTGATAGCGACGGATTGGGCATCGGCCATGGTCATTCTGGAGAGAAAAGTAAAGGGTCAGCGTGAAGGTGGGTAGCACAAAGGTCCTACTTTGACAACGCTACAGACACATCACGCAGGGTTTCGACAGGGCTATCTTTGTTGGCGAGCTTGTAGCTGGGAATCACCTGATCGGCGACATGTAAAAACACACTTGCGGCGGTGTTGAGCGAGTCGGCGGCTTTGTTATACAGGGTGGCCAAAGGCGAATTGGTTGGCATGGGCGCAGTGGGGGAGTCAGGTTGCATTTGTTGCAAGGTTCGCACGTATTCGGATCCTTGCAGAGAGGTGGCGTAGGCGTAGGTCAAGAGGACAAACATGAGCTCATAGTGGATACCCGCGCCAATGATCCTTGGTGCGTTGCTGCCTGTATGGATAATGTGGTCGCTGAGCGTGGATCGCCAAGACGTTTCTAAATGCCCCCAAACATTCATTAGCAACACAACCAAACTGCTTATATTCTGTACCTATTGGCTTTGTGGCCTGAAGCTCTTTCGACTCCAGGCATTGAATAATCGACAAAAGATAAGGAAGATAGTCGTCAATAGTCTATTCAATGTTCAGTAAAAATGAGCATCATGAGATACCAATGAATGGTTTCAAAGAAGTGGCGATGCTGATAACAACATCTTTCTGCAATGAGCTTACGTTGATGATGCTGGCCAAATCGCGGGCATCTTCCGATTCTTTCTTGTGGCCTTTGAGCACTGTTCGTAATCTTCCACGCTGCGCTGAAGCATCTGAGATATCTGATGTGTACTCTCCTTCAAAAAAGTCGGAAAACGAGACTGCTCCGGTTGTGGGCAAATAAAACTGGTAGCTCATTATTGACAGCAACAACAAGGGAAACAAGGGAAGGGTGGAAATGAAAAAAAGGAAGCTGCCTTTTTGGAAACCAGCGCTGTTTTCGCCACCAGCAAAATTGGCCAGCCAGCCCAATTCATGTGCAACTCACCACCCAACCACTCACCTCACCACAAATCTGCAATCATTCTCAGACCAAAGGCGTGTATGAGCTTCAAATGTTGCAGACGACGTCATGTTGACTGGGATGTGATTGTAGGCCAAAACCTGCTTGCAAAAGCTGACCGTGTAGGCTGTCCTTCCGAACGAACTTCTCTCGATAGCCGTGACCTTGACCACTGCCGCACAGTTTTTTTTTTTTTTTTTGAAAAAATTCAAAGCAGTCTAGCTGCTCTTTATCGTACATGAAGCAAGGGCAAACAAAGCACTGGTCTCCGTCCCACGTTTTTATAAGAACCAAATCATTGCCATTTTTGTCACGAGCACAAGACTCCCCTTTGCTCACAGACGCACATGATAATTAGAAAAAGTGACACGAGGCGATAAAGAATTTCAGAACATGGTTTTTTTTTTTACGAATGCATGTGAAGAAAAGAATCAAAAGAGGGAAAGTGGGGTGGGCGTTGCACGTGCAAAAAGGGCCCAATTGGTGATTGAAATCGTCTCACCACTCCCCAAAACCCGTGATGTCAGGCTTTTTTTTTCCCTTCATCAAAAAAGATGGCAATGGTAGGACGACGGCAAAGAGTGTTGGGTTGAATCGAGAAATTTCTTAAGTGAGCCAGAAGGCTCGTGTGAGAAGGGATGAGCTAGGAGTACAATAAAAAGAAAAAAAAAAGAGGGATATTTACAATGAGTGGCCAAAAGAGGAAGTCTAGAAAAACGGATATCATGAAGTTTGATCTTTTTCAGTTGTAGTGGGGGTGGGAGGAGCGAGGTCTTGCTCTTGGGGCTTGGGATCCTCTTCCTTGGTGCGGTCCTGGAACATCGTAGGAACTTTGACCTTGACAAAAGTGGGATAGACAAGCTTATCGATGTAAATGTCACGCAGTTTGGTTTGAATGAGATCCGTGAGTTTGGGGATATCTTCCAGCTTGGTCTTGGAGCCGATCAAGGATTGGACCTGCAAATCGAGGACAAAGTCTGGATGGGATGAAATGGCAATGTAGCGCTCCAAAGGCTTGTCAGGCTTCGTTGATGTTCTTGGAGGGTCGATCAGTTCGATGGTCAGCTTTAGAAATGGGGGGGGGTGGATGTCAGTGGGTCTCACTCTGGGTATTGTCACCATGATAAGCTTACAGTGCCTGAGAAGCGCACGACAGACAAGACCAAAGACACGGGCAAGGCAGCAATGGCCACTCGTGGCCAATTCAAAATAACTCGCGTTTCGATCCCCAAAGTGACTTGGTCATTGTACTCAAAGTCGATTTCTGCGTGCTGCAGCGACATTAAAAAAAAAGGGTTATGCACACGTCCATACGATGACATCCTCTACACTCATTTTTGCTACTTACCATGGATCCCAACTCGTCCGAGGGTCGGATTCTTGCATTGTTCAATATAGGGAAGGCTTCGCCCAAATTCAACTCGGTCACCACAATAGGACCCTACATGGGATGGAAAGTCAGTATGCGTCAATGAGCGTCACTTTATGTTCGGCTGACCACAAACCCAGGGCGTAGACCTCCGTTGAGCATGTCATTGATGGCCAGCATGAGACGATCGTTGATTTGGGCATCGTCGCGATATTGATAGATAGCTTGGGCACAGAGGACATTGAGCCAGTCGGTGCTCTCGGGTGGATGGTGGATCAGGTCGTAATACGTTTTGGAGGTGATGATGGATGCTGGTGGGGTGTTGGCCGCAACAGGATTGGTGCGCATGGATGGGGTGGTGGCTCGTCTTGAGGGTAGATAACGCTAAGTACAATATAAAAAAAAAAGATAAATGAATACATACTAAAGAGAGGTAGTGATTGGCCATGGGCGTCGGTAATGGAGAGAGACCAAAAGAGGGCGAAGAATACCTTTTTGACCCGTTTGACATCTTCCATGAATAAATAACGCAAAGCAAAGGCAACGATAATCAGGACAGAAATCTGGCCGAGCACAAACCCTTCGACAAAGGACAAGACACGTACATATTGACAGGATGAATGATCAGTGCTGGTGTACAATTGCAACAACTCTTTGATATCTGATTCGATGTCCATGGCCGACAGTAGAGATGAGGTTGTTGGAAGTGAGAAACGGTCTACTTTTTCTTTTTTTATATATTATATGCTGATAAAAAGCAGGAATCAATTAAACAGGTATGAAGGTCAAATAAATAAAAAAAATAAAAAAAAATGAGGAATCAAGGCAAGAAATGGCCAGGGTCGTCGGGTCTGAAATTGAATGAAGGCGCTCCTCCGCTTGGTTTTTGAGTCAAAACTAACAAACGGGGTTTCCCTAGGGAGGAACGTCAGTGGCCACACTATTCGAATGAAAGCGAAAAACGGTGGTTGGTTAGAAGAGGGGGTGACATTTCAGAGCATGGCAACAGGGCAGAAGGAGGTCCAGCTTCGGGGATATTTTTTCTTTTTGGTTCGTTGGCAATGACTTTTTTCGTTTTTATTGGCAAGGCAAAGAAACAAAAAAAAAAACAAAAAAAAAAAAAAGGGCATGTACAGAAAAAAAATAGAGGATAAATATCATAAGTTAAGCATGGAAATGAAGAAATGTGGGATTGGCAACGTAGGGCTCATCGTCAACGTCGGCTGGTATATGTAAACAGGGGGTGGATTGGAAAGTTGGGGAGGAAGGCATGGTGATACCAGGATGATGTGGTTGAGGCTGGGGCATAGGTGAGGACATGTAGGTGTTAGAGGGCATGAAAGAGCCAGATGGGTTGGGAGGAGCTTGCATGGCGGGAGGGAGGATGTTATGCATGAGCAGCAGACGTTGCTGTTCAGCCAATTGCTGCTGCAAGATACGAATGCGTTTTTGAGTGGAAGCGTAAGTAGAAGGGGACACACGATCATAAGCCATGGAGGTGAGAGCAAGGCGGTGTTGCAATTGTCTTAGGCGTTCTCGTAGGGCTTTGTTACGTTTTTCATTGTGACGGATGTATTCTGAGGCTTTGAAGAGAATGGTGGATTTGCTGTGGGGCATGCTTTTCAGGCTAGGGATGAGCTCGGTCAACTGTTGGAAGCCATTCTTGATGTTTTGGCGCCGTTTTTGTTCAGAGGCAATGTGGTTGGCACGACGTTCATCTTTGGAAAGACAACTGGTTTTGTCCAGGGTCGGGGCTGACTCTTGCAAGGGGTCATGTGGTGTCGACTGTTTAAAAAAAAAATATTGAGTTTTCCAATTTCCCATTGCATGATTCCTTTCTTTTTTACCTTTGCAGGCTCTGAACTGGTTTGATTAAAAGCAATTTTCAATGGACCTGAAAGCTTAGGATCCAAAGGCACCATGTTGACCCATTCTGATTGGCAAAAAAAAAAAAGATGTGGCGTGAGTCATTTTGCGGGTTATTTGTAACACGGTGATTTTTTTCTTTTGTTTACCATCAATCAGCGAAGGCTCTTCTAGTTCCTCATCTTGATCAGCAATGGTAGAAGTACTGCAAAGGGATGGTATACTATCAATACTTGTGATACTAGACGATTTATGCGTGGGATCATAGGTTTCATCGTATTCTATTAATGGTTCCATGATGTATTGTGTTTTAATTTAAACAAGAAAGAGAGGGGTATAGCAAAGAAATGGGAAAGGGAAGAAAGTAAAAAAAAAAAAAAAAAAGGCAAGAACAAAGAAAGGAAAATGGGCTTTTATATGGGTCCCACCCCCCGCACATTTAAGCTGGGTTCCTCTTGCCCCACTTTTGCTCCATTTTTTTTTCTTGAACCGATTAGCCAGAGCCCAAAAACCTAAAAATGGTTAGAAGCTGTTGTTCAATTTGAGTTTGTCATCCACCCGAAGACGGTAATGGAATATTACAGATATGTGCTCTGATTGGCTAGAACCGTGAGTATCCACTGTGCGTCAAAACAAGGCGAAAAAAAGTAGGGTTCCGAGGGACCTCCTTTCTGGTTTTCACCTGTGTCAGCATTAATTCCAATCGTTTGCTCCCCCATTTGACAATCAACCCCCTCCCCCAAACTACAAAACGGTTTAAAATAAATAGCCTCATGACCTCGTTATCTTCAAAAAAAACATCGACTTTTTTTTTCTGCCATCGATCTTTCTTTTTCACCGCTCCTCATTTTTTCTTTCACTCTCCAAAAAATAAAAAAATTCACACGGCTACTTTTAGGTATGCCCAATGGAAGAAAAAAATGGCGAAAAAATCAACCCGAATAAAAAGAAAAAGATGAGATCACAAAAGAGACACAAATGAGAGAAAAAAGAACTGGGCTTCTTGGCTTTTTTTAGTCTGAGCGCTAATCAAAAAATAAACTCAGGCCGAGGAAGGGACTGCATTGTCCTTTTTGGGATCTTCATGAGTGGCTGCCATGACTTGGTCCAGATTTTCCAACATGGCAGTTGTACGACTGAGCATGGTGGTCAAATGAGAAACTTCACGTTGGAGTTCATGACGATGGGCTTGAAGCATTTGATGCGTATGCTGAGGGTTGGCTTTGGGATTGAGCAAAGCTGACACAGTGGCAAAAGCCGCCGCGGCCACCGTGGAATTGGACGCCGACGACTCACTAAAAAGAGGGGTCATGGCATCCTCTGGAACCAAGGGCGGTGATGGTAGGCCGGGTAGAGTCATCGAAGGCAAGCGATGTTGAGGCTGTTGCTTTGCCTCGGGGTTGAGCAAATCCGCCAGCTTGT
The DNA here is from genome assembly GCA_002104935.1 of Hesseltinella vesiculosa. Classification (NCBI taxonomy): domain Eukaryota; kingdom Fungi; phylum Mucoromycota; class Mucoromycetes; order Mucorales; family Cunninghamellaceae; genus Hesseltinella; species Hesseltinella vesiculosa. The sequence continues at coordinate 68,821 of MCGT01000033.1, read as the reverse complement.
TCTTGATGGGCTGCAAAGGCGGGGATGGCAGCTGACGGTAAAACGCCTCGGGTTCGACAGGTTCAGGGGAAGGCGATTTGGATGACAAAGACGTTTGGTCACGCTTGGCGGAAGGCGCAAGATCGACAGGCGACGGACGCTTGACCCCAGCTAGGGGAGGCGACGGAGGGGCTGGGTGGTGGGTGTTCATGGTAGCGGGAACCGCGACTCGCTTGCGACGTTTGATGATGGAACGCTTCATGGTGATGGGACGGTGGACATTGTGCAGCTTGTAGTAGAGGCCACAGGCGTTGCAGATGGTGTGGCCCTCGGCATCGCGGCGCCAGAGAGGCGTGGTGGTGGTTTGGCAGTTGAAACAAACCGTTTGCTCGGCATCATCACCATGGCTAGCATCGACTGGCTTGGGAGACAAAGGGAGACAAGGAGCTGGCGTGGTGTTGTGTTGCAAAGCAGGAGGGGTGGGTTGGATCGGTAGCTTGGCCGAGGCGATGGGAGCAGGGGCCAGGGCAACAGGGGACACATACACCAAAGGACGCTTGTTCGCTTTGCGTTTCAGCCAATAAGGACGGGTGGTGTTACGAGCCTTGAGGTAGAGGCCACAAGCGTTACAGATAGTGGAACCTTGAGGGGAACGCCGCCAAAGAGGAGTGGAGGTAGTACCACAGTTCGAGCAAGAGATCTGGCAGTTGCTTCCATTTTCCGATGTCGTAGCACAGGAGCTACTCGGGTCAAGACAAGGAGAAGCCAATGTCTTGTTGGAAGGCTGCGAGACACATTGATCGACGCCAGCGCTAGGCTGGGCTTGAACAACCTTGCGGTTATCAGCAGGGGGGTGACTGGAATCCTCAATGGGGGCCATCATGGACGGCATCTTGTGGCACGAGTCCACACTGGTTGATGTCGAAGGCTTGTTGTAAAAGGGCGACTTGACAGTCATACGAGCGGGTTTTTTTGTTGGTTTTTTGTTTGTTTGTTAATGTCAAAAATAAAAGGACCGGTTTTTCTTTTCGACGCCGTTCAATGGAACTGGTGAAGTTGCTGATGAGGAGATTCGAAAGAAAGGTTCTATGTTATAAAAAAGGTTAGCCGATGAACGAAGGATCATCCAGCTTTATTACCAACCAAAAATGAAATCAAGATCAAAAAATGACTTTTTGGTTTCAATGGAAGAAAAGTGAAAAGGAATAAAAACCAGGAAAAATAAAAAAAGAAAGAGAGACAAAAAAAAAGGGCCAGTTATAAAAAAGGCACCTTTTGACTCTTGTGCCTAATCAGTAGACCATGCCATTGGCCGTTGATAACAAGGAATCAAGAACGTCCAATCAACCCACTCTAAAAATAACCCGCGACTGCCCGTTTCTCCCATTTTAACAAAGAGTCCCTTGGATGATAAGATTTTTTTTTTCATTAGATCTGCCTCCCTTGTTTTGAAGGATAAGCTTTATGCTTTAAGCAGAATCTCTTTTCATTTTGTTGCCATGCCAACCCGCGGAATTCCCTCATGCTCCTTTTTTCCCCTTATCATCTTGCTTTTCTCATTGATTTTTTTTTTCACATGCAACTAGGCATGCTCAACAGGTTCTTCTTGTTTACCTTTCACTACTGGACATCCTTATCATAAAACACCCTTGGGGACATTGAGTCTGTTTCAAAAAAAAATGTAAAAGGAAAGAAAACCGAGGTGGCAAACACATCACAACGCTTTCCTTTCTTTTTTTTTTATCGCTTATTCGTACAAGGGTGGGGTCATCAAAAGAGATAATCTTATCACGCCATGCGCCCATGGCAATGAGATGATAGTTGAAAAGACGCATTTATTTGCTGCTATCAGCAGCAAATTTGCCGCCAATCAAAATGTCCTTGATCGGAATCCTTTCCTTCTTGCTCACTTTTTTTGTGCTACCCGAGAAAACTTAAAACGATTTATTCTTTGCAGGCAAAAAAAAAATTGACAGCCAAGAGCTCTAACTGTTGCTCTTGGGCGTAGCGCGAATAATTAAAGGAGCGGCGATCATGTACACTTTGTGAGAGCGGTGCAAATGTTTGTATGCCTTGTAATTGTTTGTACCATAAAAACACGTATCGATGGTCACCACTACCGGCGGGTGGACTCGGACCGATGTAGGTTGTCAATTGATTTGCTGATGCATTCACTTGGTCAGGTTGACCCTCTTCATAGAAACATGGTGGAGTCAACAATAGCTATTGTTTATTTTTTTTTTTTTTTACCTGGGATATTGGTCACCACCCAATGCCGCCAGGGCCCATTTTTAGGATCGGCTCGGCTCGGCGCATCAGGATCCACCTCCATGTCCAAAAGAAAGGATGAGTACCATTTCAAAAATAATAATAATAATAGTAATAAAAGCGGAGAGGGGAAACTCACCAGCATGAGGGTGTAATAATCATGCGTAGACTCTTCACCCGACACGTACATCACCTTGGGCGCCTCGGCTGTTTGTTCGACTGAAAGATGATTACCAATCGCCACTTGTTCTTCACCATAATTGACTGTCAAAATGCCTTGGTTCTTGAATTGAGGACTCACCACTAGCAAAAAAAAAAAAAAAAAAAAAAACTTGAGAGACCGCGTGCCAGGAATGAGCCAGGTGAACGTTACCATCAGGGATCACGCCTGAGGTCTGCAATGCATGGCTCATGGCCGTATCCATCATCACAAGCATCGCAGTAAAAAGAGGCAGAAAATTATGGAAAGGAAACGAGAAGAAGAACGAGAGAGCGAGAAAAAGCTCCGTCGCCAGTTTTTCCCTCCCGCCTAAAGCGCTGCGTTAGAGCCTTTCCCATGGCTGCTGAAAGTGCCCTCGGTATGTTTTTCTTTACTCCTTCAGGCCCGTGATAAACAATAAGCAACCCCCTCACAACAAAGATACTAAGCTGTGCAAAAAAAAAAAAACCACCAGCAAGAGGGCAAGGAAGGAACGAACGAATGTGAAATTGATTTTAATTAGCCTGCGACGTTCATTTCAAATTTCCAGTGTCATCAATTTCAATTGGCTGCAACTTACTTGTTGGAAGCACTGTATTCTGTTCATCATGGGAGCGAGACCCTATGCCAAAGTGAAAACCAATATCATGCCATTCGTGGTTTCATGATTTGCTCGTTGCATCGTCCACATTCAGTCTCCGACATATCGCGCCGAATTTTGCTGATACCCAACAGGTATTTCATGCTGAAAACATTGGTCATCCTCTCACTCGCCTTTATTATTTATTTGTTGACAATCATACATTTGCCCAACCTATACCGATGGTGATGTTCATCCTATGCTGGAGAACACCCAGCAGTGTCACACCCTCCCTTTTTGTAGGCTTGCTTCCAGCTTCCTGATTGGCGGGATGCAGGAAGCAATAAAAACGCCTGTGAAAAAAGAACTCCCTGCTTTTCTTTTTCAAAGAAACTTTTTTTTTTTTGCATCATGGTCAACAATCAAGACAGTGACGTTGTACAGTCGCAGTTGAAGCTGGTGATTCTCGGTAAAGTCTTGCATTTGACTTGACACAAAAAAAAAAAAAAAAAAAAACGGCGTGCTCTTCAGTAAAACTCACGGCATCTTTCTTTTTTTGTTTGTGTTTTTGCGTTGACGTGGGCCATAGGTGAATCGGCTGTTGGAAAGACATCGTTTCTCCATCAGTTCATCAACAACACATTTGTGGATAAACGAGAACCAACAGTCGGAGGTATAGGTATCTTCCATGGAAGGGCCTCGTGCAAGCATCTTACTGTTTTTTTTATTTATTTAGCTGGATTTCTGACCAAGACTGTGGACTCCGGCGATCGCCAGATCAAATTCAATGTGTGGGATACCGCAGGCCAAGAACGATTCCATTCATTGGCACCCATGTATTATCGAGGAGCGCAGGCTGCTATTGTGATGTATGATGTCACCAAGGAAGTAAATAACCCACTTCTTTGGGTATCAACAAACCTATTTATTTATAACTTTTTCTGTAGGACACCTTTGGCCGAGCCAAGATGTGGGTGCGTGAGCTTCAACGCCAAGCACCGGCTAACATTGTGATTGCCCTGGTGGGCAATAAAGTGGATCTGTGCAATGGGCAGCAAGAGAATGACAACGACACGGCCGAACGTCAAACCCAGACCGAGGATGCTGCGCGTTACGCAGCTGAGTGTGCACTATTGTTCTTTGAAACCAGTGCCAAGGCGAACATCAACGTCGAAGCCGTGTTCACTGAAATTGGTAAGAGCGGTGGAACCTGGCAAATGAGCGATGACGAGGAAGATTCATGTTTATTCAAAACCTTTAGCTCGCAACGTGCCTTTGGAGCAATTGGCGCCAATCCGCCCACCCGGAAGTAACAAGCGCAGCAGTGGCCGCAATGACCACGATCGAGTGGATTTAACACAAGGCTCCTCGAATGTGGTGTCGACAAGAAACAACAACGGCTGCGCTTGTTAGAGAAACGTCAGACCGACTCCTATCCCTTTTTTTGATATCCCCCCTTTTTCTTTCTCTCTCTCTCTCTCTCTCCTCGCTCCAGATCTCAACACCAACACTCTTTAATAACACGATACCTCACAGTATTTCTACGATGCCTTTGTCTGACATTGCCTTGCTTTACAGACTTTGGGCGTAAAAAAGAAGGCATGAATTTTTGATGCAAAAAAAACAGGCTGCAAGAAGCTCCATTCTTAGAAATGTGCTTGAAAAAGACTTTTTTATTTTTGGTGGATGATAGGTGGGTTGGCAAGGGTTCGAGTTATCTTGAAAATAGGTATTCAAAGGAAAGAGACGGAAAAAACAAAAAAGTCGGGCACATCGAGAATGATGGGATAGCTTGTCCCTTGTTTTTTGGTAACGAAGGGCCAATCTTGCCATACAGACCATTTCAGTATGGACTATCCGGATTTTCGAAATTTTCAACGTTGCAAAGCTTATTTCTTGTTTCAAGAAAAAAAAGGAGAATGAGGGGAAGGCGGCTGATTTAATTTCTCACCTTGAAAAAAAAAAAAAAAGAGGCGGGCCGTGCCTTTTCCCTTCTTTTATACTTTTTATCTATTTCAGTTGCTGGATTATTTTTCTTCTCTATGAAACGACCAAGAGCACCTATTGCTTGCCACCGGTGCCATCGTAAAAAAGTAAAACGACTCTAACATATAACTGAATAAAAAGAATAACGCTGTGGTTTTTTGCTTATTGTAGGTGCGATGTGACACAGGCCAGCCAAGCTGTCTAAGATGTCAAAGTACAAATGCTCACTGTTCTTATCCAAGTTCACGACGATCTCGTAATACACAGCCTCACCATGTAGACCCTTATATCGAAAACCTGTCTGTCCTGGAGCATCAGATCCGACAGATTGAAACCGACATGAACGATTACAAGAGCCGGCTCTTCTCCACCCTCTCCACCCTTCCATCCAAACCTTCCCGTGAAACGAATGCCTCGGATAGCCCTCTCCAGAAAGAACAGGATCGGCTGAGGTCTAGTCTCCATCAATCCGAGCAGGATGTCCAGGAATCTCGAACCATCCTTGCTCAGCTACGCCTGCGAGGTGAGCAGCAGATCGCTCGGTCCAAGCGCAATCAAGCCAAGGAAGCAAAGAAACAGCGCCAGGCTAGTGGGGACAAGAAACAACCACAAACTCGGCGGCCCATGTACAAAGCTGGCAAAGCTTACACCTCCAACGCAACAGCTACCGCAGCCACCCCAGTCCCACAGATGTTGGTAGATCCAGGTCATGGCTCGTATTTTGACCAGGCCTCCTTTTTCCCATCAACACATGTGCCGACCTCGGCTATCGGCACGGAAACGATGGTGGACCTCATGATGTACCCTCCTCGCACGCCCTTACCCAGTGCCGCTCGGGCCATGTCGGCTTCGTCGTCTTCGACCTCGCTGTACCCCCAGGATCGCCAGCATTCACCCGACACTGCCTTTATGTACAACCAATCCTATCCACAAGACGATGTTTATCTACCAATGACCATGGCTCAGGAGCTGCCACCCACCCATGATGCCTTGCTGCAATACCCTTGGACGACCCCACAAAATTTCGCCGAAAAGTCCGATCCCATCGACGACTTCGCCGCTGTCCCGCTGGAAGAGCCCTCTTTTGCCTCGACGTCAGCCTTTCCCTATGAAACCTCTCAAGACGGCTCCCATTTCTTCATGGAAAGGTTAGCCTGAAAAAAAAAAAAAAATAGGAAGTCCATAATATTTTTGTATCTTTCGCCATCTAAAAATATATAATAAAAGAATACAAACCCTTGACGGGTGACTATTTAAAAATGGACAATGTGAAAATAGGAGGCTGGCAGGCAATTTGAAGACACATTTGCATGGATCCAACCATATTTTTTTTTTCGTTGGCAGACCAAAGGCCTAATTTTAATTTAATTTCATGAAAAAATGAAAAGCGATGATGCAAAGGAATTGCCAGGGTTTGAAGGAAAAAAGAATGGCCACAAGAACAACAGAAAGGTGTCACATTAAAAAAAGTCAAGAGCTAGGAGAAGGGAGAAAATAAAGAGGAGGTCCAAGAAAGGACAGTAATAAAGACAACAAGGATCAAGGCAAGGAGGAAGAAGGGGGATTAAAATTACAGGGAGGGAGGTGAGAGAAAGGGGCAGGTTTAGGCAAAACCGTCGTCCAATTGTTGAACAATGTGCCAGAGCATATCCTTGTTGTTCCAGTAAGAAAAGTGGGCCTGTAAGCCAAGAATGTAGGAGTTGGAGATCATGCCGCCAAAGACAGGGTCGGGTTGCAGGACATAGTCGACACGACGTGCACCAGGAAGCGATTGCAGCAAGACGGGGTCATCTTCCAAAGTAGTGGATTCCCGCATAGCTTGGTGGAGGTTGGGTAGCGATTGACGGCGTTTCTTTTGGGCCCAGAAGGACGAGGCTGAGCCCGACGGATTGAGATCATAGATTTGGCTTTGGCGGCGACGGTACAGGATGGTTGGGTCATGGACTGGGACGGCCATGTGAGGTGGGGTGAGCAGGGTCGAGGCATCGGCAGCCGAGCGAGGTCTGATTTTTTGGTGAGGGACAGAGGCGGCCGAGGCGGCGGCCGAGGTGGACGGTCGTTTGATTTCTAGAGCATCGTCGTCATGGTCTTCAATATCAGAGCCAAAGGCGGAGTCGCGATCAAAGGAGGCACGAGGTGAGATATATTGGAACAGGGCACCGACAGATGAGAAGATGTTGTTGCTGCCGAGGCTGGAGCGGCGTTGGTGAAGGTTGTCACTGTCGTCATTCAAGACGTCTGTTGACTCGTCCGAGGTGGCAGGCAGCTCAAAGGTGGGCAAAGGTGTTTCTGCGTGGGTGATATCCAGAGGAAAAGCAGGTGTGTCAAGCTGTTCAAAGGGATGTTGACAAGGAGGTGTGGCAGCATCGCTGGCACTGGGAGGGGGGGATGTGGGATTGAGCCAAGACGTGGGAGCATCTTCGAGGCAAGGGTCATTGAAGGAGGGGCTGTCGTAGTTCAGATGAAGGTGGTCAACGGCGGGGTAGTCATCAAAGGCATCGTCGTCGTCAAGGTCATCCTCTTCTTCCATGACTGACATCAGCTCGGGATCAAGCGGTTGTGAACGTCGTCGGCTAGGCTGTGGGTCTTGGTCGTCTGTTCCTTCCTGGTTGCTGAACCAAGATGTCAACCAGCCAGCCAGGCATTGCAGGGAGGAGCGGCGGCGGTTATTAGGCATGGCCACAGGCACTTGGACACTTGTATGATGGCGACAGTCGGGATGATATAATGGTTCCACCCGATAGGCCTAACAGACAAAAATAAAAAGGAGTCAATGATCATCAGACTTGGTGGCCAAGGGTTGGAAATAAAATAGGAGCACCCCATAAAAAATTCATGCAGGGACAACCTCCCGAAAAAAAAAAGAAAAGGAGAGATTTACCAATGGGTCACAAGGATGGTACAGGTTTTGAAAAGTAACCGAGCTATCAGGATGATACAGTCTGGGATCTTGGTTACGGATGTTCAACAAAGCACCAAGAGGACAGCCGACGCCAAAGAGAAATTGCGGTTCAAAGGCCAACCGAGGCATGTTCAGGTTCAGTTTTTCGACCTGGGCGCGTTCTTCCTTGGTATGCAGTGGTCGTTGATGAGACAAAATATCCCAGGATACCAGACCACCCAGGCTAAAAGTGGAAAATGAATAAGATCAGTCAGTCATGAGAGAGCAAGGACTTACGAATAGCCAAAGATGCCGATGTTGCCGTGAAATGTTGGGTGGTCATCGATAAATTCCTGATATGTTTCGTTGAAGGCCCCGACGACATGATCAATGATGCATTGCTGACGATCATGTGAAAGATAGTACAGCGCATCCATAATATAGTCGTTGCTGATGAGGCGCATGCCTGGGATGTTGTCCAAGGTGACATTGCTGAGAGTGCTATCCGTTTGTTCATGGATATGTTTGTGCCATTCAATAGGAATCAGCTGGATACGAAGGTCGCGATCGGGTGTTTTCGCTTGCAGGATTTCACAAATGGTGTCTCGCAAGGTTTCCACTAGTTCACGAAATAAAAAGAGTGAGTGATAGTTCTTTGAGTAAAGGAGGTGGTTGCTTACTGTGCTGTTCAAAGTAACCAAATCGTTCGGTTTGTTGCCCAATGCCCTAGATTGGCAACAAGAAAAAGGAGGAGGATTGAGAAAGAGGCGTCAAAAGAAGGAGAGGTGGCAAGGTTTCTTACATGAATGACAAAGATAACATGGTCAATATCACAGTCTTCTTGGTCCCATACAGAATGGATTTCTTCTTGACCTTGGCAGGACGCTTGAAAAGTAAAACGAAGAAGCAAGGTAAAGAGGGTGACGGGTGAGTGGGCGGTTTTTTTTTTTTTTTTTATCGTGTCTTTTTTCATTGTCCGCTTACCGTTCACTGAATGGTCAGGCAAGTCAGCCGAGTAACTGTCGTACATGATTGAAAAAGAATAGGAAAAAAAGACAACACAAAAGAAAGAATGAATGCAAAAAGGTCAATATGATTTTATACGTTGGGTGGAGAGGGAGTGGACTCCTTTTGGTTGACAAGCTTTCTTGTTTTCCCCTTTGATAACAAGCAAGGTCCCTTGCTCCCTGACAAAAAAAAATCCTGATTTTTATTCTTTTTGAAGGATCTGCTCCTAATCGTTAGGAGGGTTTGAACTGCATGTATCCAAAAACAGTAAAAAGGTGACCTTACATTGTAAGCCTCCCTGTTCAGAAGAGAGAGATTTGTTCCATGGTGACCCACTGGTGGCAAAAAAAAAAACTCTTTGGAAAAGGCAGGAGTTGCCCTCGACACTGTCTCTTTATTTTCAATCTATGCCTGACTTGGGCATATACACTTTTATGCCTCAGCATCATTTATTTATTTTTATGTAAAGATTTTTCAACTAGCCCTGTTTTTGAAAAGCAGCCAGGTTTTGTCAGTCGTGACAAGACAAATCCTCGGAACAACAGGGAACCTCCAAGCCGGAAACACCCATTTTGCCCGCCCGTTTGAGAGTTTTTGATTACCATATTTGGACACCCCAGAGTTCTTTTTCTTTCTGTCGCCAAACGCTCTTTTATTTATTTACTTTTTCTTTTTTCTACTCTTTTACAAAAATAAATAGTATTACAACATGCAATTCGACGAAATTCAGACTGGTCATGGCGAAGATCTACTTACAATGACGCGTTGGGTGCTTTCGCAACAACAGGTAAATCCACCCTGTCAAACTCCCCCCCCCCTCTCAAGCCTCGCCCTCTCCTCATCTTTTGTTGTATCGATTTTTTATTCGTGATGGCGGTTTTTTCGGATGTCCCTCCTTCAGCCCTCCTCTCTTTTATCTCTTTCCTATCCATTTTTGTCCCTCCCCTCCCCTCCACCCCTTTTAGCCACGTTTCTTTTTTGTTTTTCTTTGCGAGTGAAAGATACTGGAATACTAACAAACTTTATTTTGGTAGCATGTGACGGAAGCCACGGGTGATTTGACCCTTCTGTTGAGTGCCATCCAATTTGGCTGTAAATTTGTTGCCTCCAAAGTCAAGCAAGCTGGTTTGATCAATTTGTAAGCAGAGGTTGTCAGTGCGGATGCCTTGTGTGCGAAAAATCAGGAGAAGCGATCGTCTGAGCCAACATCCGAGACAGTGAAAAAAAAAAAAAAAAGTGTCAAGAAGAAATAGGAGACCTGGTGATATGTCAAAATAGATAGAGAAAATAGGAGACCAACAAAGAGATAAATAGCAAAACGTGGCATGGCGAAAAAAAAAAAAAAAAAAAACGTGGTGACAAGGTTTGACGGTCAGGTCGATCCTCACCTTTTTTTTTGATTGTTAGGTTGGGCTTGGCTGGCAAGGCCAATGTGCAAGGCGAAGATGTCAAGAAATTGGATGTGTTGGCCAACGATATTTTCCGCAACGCTTTGATTGCCTCTGGTAAGGCCTGCTTGTTGGTGTCTGAAGAAGATGACAACGCCATGGTCATCAAAGACCCCGAACAGCGCGGTAAATACATTGTCACCTTTGATCCTTTGGATGGCTCCTCCAACATTGACTGTGGTGTGTCTATCGGTACAATCTTTGGCATCTTCAAAGTGGTAAAAATAGATAAACAGCGTAGCAAAGACAGGCTGGGCTCACTTTTAATTTTATGACTGTAGGATGACTCAAACAACCCATCCGAAAAGGACTTGATTCGCAGTGGCCGTGACTTGATCGCCGCCGGCTATTGTATGTACGGCTCTTATTGTGAAATGATCTTGGTAAGTCTTTTTCTTTTTTTGGGAGGTAATCATACTCACCTATTTATACTCTAGTCCGTCGGTAACGGTGTCAACGGTTTCACTCTGGACCCTGCCATTGGCGAATTCATCATGACCCACCCTAACGTAAGCAACCTCCAAAGTCTTCCTCCCCCCTCACGCTTTTCTTCATTCCAGATCACCATGCCTTCTCGCGGCAAGATCTACTCTGTCAACGAAGGCAACTACAAGTATTTCGATGAACCTTGCAAGAAGTATGTGGATCAAGTCAAGCAAAAATACAGCGCTCGCTATGTCGGCTCCATGGTGTCCGATGTGCATCGCACTCTCCTCTATGGTAAGCCTCCCCTCTTTTCCTACCCTTGCTAAACCACTCTATTTCATTCGATAGGCGGCATTTTCGGTTACCCAGCTGATGCCAAGTCCAAGCGCGGCAAGCTCCGTATTTTGTACGAAGTGTTCCCCATGGCCTACCTGGTCGAACAAGCTGGTGGCAAGGCCTCCACCGGTACCCAAAACGCCTTAGACATTGTCCCCGAACACATCCACGACCGATCAGGTGTGTGGCTCGGCTCTAAAGAAGATGTGGAAGAATTGGAATCCTTTTATAAGCAATAACTTTCTTTGATCCATAAACGACCAAGATGTTATTCAAAGAGACATGCGACAACAGAGCCCACAAAGATCAACGAACCTATTTTTTATTTATTTTTCGTCATGGGATGTGAATGTGGATGCTTGAAAAGATTGGAGAAGGTATCCAAAAGGAGAAAGAGTGGTGAATGCAGAAAGGGAATGACAGCGATACCAATAGGACAACATGGAGGATTAGGACAATAAAAAGCTATTTCGGCCTTCTTGCATGGATTTCATCAAGAGCCTGTGCATGTTTTCTTTGGTAGAGTATTCGGGCATCTTGAGATAATTGGCACAGGTCATCACCGAGGGTAAATAATCATCCGGGGTCAATGGATAATCGCAGTTCTTGCGCACCACCGTGAACATCGGCCGCATGGCTCGCCAGCCTATTTAAAAAAAAAGGGGGTCAGGCAGTCTGGTCCTCGAAGGCAAAGACTGTTTTTTTTACCTCCAAGTGGCAATCTTGGAGACCCTGTGGTGAATTGCAGAAAATCACGTCGTTCTTGTGTCGTCATTTCCGACAGGATTTCCAACAAGTATTGGATCGTGGCACTTTCCATGGTATAGCCATGATCAGCCTTGATCGTGTCAGCAAGAGCTAGAGAAAAGGACAAGAAAAGAGCAGGTGAGGCTCGGCATCAAAAGAGACAGGGGAATGCATGACACAAATAAAACCTTACTTGCATAAGACCAGTCTTCATCCGACGAGCCAAACAGTGATACAAGCTCTTGATAGGTCAATACATGGAGATCTTCCATCGAAAAGAGCCCATTGAAGCCGTCACGGAACGCCCCAATCTGCTCTTGCACACCAGTTCCAGCGATCATGTCTACCAGTAATTGCAGATATTCCTCGATGTTCTGAATAGTCACCGCAATATGCGACCCATGCCGCTATTAAAAAAAAAAAAAATTGGGATGTCCATCATGCAATGCACTCGCCTGCCCTTACCTTGAGCTCTACGTCTGGTTGCCCTGGTAAAGTAAAGTCCAGACACAAATCTTCAAGACAAGCCCCATCTACGACAATGTCTTTGATTTGGGCCGCCTTTTCTGTAGCAGACTGCAGACAACAAAAAAAGAGTGGGACTGAGGTCAGTGTCCGATGTTTGTGATACTACCATTGCCCATTACCAAGCTGGGATCGGCCCGGATCAACAGTTTCTTGTCGACAAAGTTTTGCAGATGAGCCAAAGACTTACCAAGCATAGGATCAAGCTCCTGTAAAAATAAAAGAGCGAGAGGAAAAATGAAAAGGGTGTTCTAAAATCAAGAAGGGCTCTACCTTGATAAGGGACATGAGATCCACGTTGGGTTGAAGCAGGAGTTTAAAAAAGGAAGTGCTAAAGGGAATGTCGATGATGCGGAAATCAAGCATGGCCTTGGCTACAAATTGACCGAGGGATTTGAAGAGCTGAATGACTTTTTTACGGTATTTGACAGCTTGGCGTTTGCACAGGGCGGCAGGGAACAGGCCATGAGGGGTATCGACAAAGGCATCCTCGGGAGCTAAGGCGGGATCTGTATCGGACGGAGAGGACAGTGGCCGCCACATGTTGGTTGAAGCCTTGCAAAAGGATTGGGACGCCAGGGCATAGAACTCCAGCGTCGGGCCCAGGCCGGTGCCTTCTTCGTCTGTGTATTCGATTTCCAGGATGGACGGCGAGCTACCAAACAGGTCCATGATTTTGATGGTGTATTCAAGGATTTGGTCTCGGCGGATCATGACTTTGCGGCGCTCCATGCGGCCGAGCATCGGGTACTGCTGCTGCTGGTCTCGCTGGGATGACTCAGCTCGGTCGACACGGCTCTGGCCATTCTGGGTGTTATTGCGCGACTGAAGATTCTGCCAACGGGTGATCAGACGCGAATAGCCAAAGGACGTGCTTTGCAAGTACAAATACCGCACATCAAACGGGAACAAGAATGGAAAGTCGTGCATAAAATAACCAACCCAATCTGGCAGGCAGCCGCTGGCCACAATGAGAGGCTCTTCCAGCTGCCGTTGCATCTTGGCAGCCAGTTTGCGGTTAATAAACTGAGAGGGCGGTAGCAGCGGTTGGACGTTGACGGAGTCCTGGTCTTGCCATGGGTGCCACAGGGTAACCAAGGCTTGGAGCAGCTGCAATATTTTCATGCACGGCGAACCTTTGCTGGCCATTTGCTTGGGCACCGTTACAGTGGCAGCATTGGCAGAGGGCGAAGCCGATGCGTCCGGCACTTCTGACGCAGGTACACGCCGGTAATTCACCACATTGGTTTGGGTCCAAATCGGAGGTGGGGTGGATGGTGGTTGGTGGGCGTGATGGCGGCGTGATATGGCGGCCTGCTGCTGCAGGTAGGACTGATGCAAGGCACCATAAATGGTCGATGTTAAAGCTACAGGCTGATTGTTGATGGTAAACTGGATCTTCCATTTTTGCTGCTCGGCCGACGTCGAGGTGGATGCTTGGCTGCGTCTTTCTCGACGTGTGGAAGCAGCAGTCACCTAGAAACAGAAAACACGGCGATAATGAGTTTTTTTTTTTTTTTTCACTTATCTCATTTATTTTACCTTTAGCACGTCCTGCTCATCCACATCAAGTTCATCCGAGGAATCGGCCTTGTTTTGTTGCATGAGGTCTTTGAGATACTGGGACTTCTCAATCCGGGGCAAAAGGTAGTCTTCGAGCACTTGAAAGGTGGCGACAGCATGGGTGGCGACCATGAGTTGCTGGTATTCTGAGGGTAAATCTGGACCTTGGCCAGAAAGTCGGAGTCGAATGTTCTTGGCTAGCCATTGCACAGGGTTACGTTGGCTGTCATTGTAAGAAGCGGAGGCGGTGTCGGAAGAGGTTGACAAGGGCGTGACGACTTCGAAACGTTCAAAGCGCGTAAACAATTCTTGAAGCCGTTTGACCAACAAGGCGAGGGCAGGAGCAACCATCACACCACCTTCCAGCACCATGGTGCTCTTGAATATGTCACAGAGCGCTTGGCGACGTTGTGCCAAGGGCAGGCTGGGGCCCAGGCTGTCTTGCTGCAGGTCATCCTGCGTCACGTAGGCTAGCAGGGCATCCAGCAAGCCGGATTTCAACAATTCAAAGCTGCTCAACCCATAGGTCGTCATATCACTGACCAGCTGGGCAAGGTCACAGGTGCCATGACGGAGCTGTTGGGCTGAATGTTGCCAGCGTTGCAAGGACGACGTGTCGATAGCATCGGTGCTTTCCATGGCTTCGGAGGCGGCGGTGTACTGCTTGATGATGGACTGCGCCAGCTGGATGATTGACCGGCGCGCAAGACCGTGACCAATGCCCGGCGCATCTTCGGCGGCAGAGGCGTCTTGGTGTTGGAGACGGGATATACGGAAAGGATACAACAAAGACGTGTCGTGAGCTTGACGTGACAAAGGTGATGGGTGATGGTGTCGAGAGCCAGACGACGGCAGGTGGGACTGTAGACGGTTCAGACTGTCAGGTTCTTCTTGCGATGACGTGGGTGTCTGGACTTGTGAACGGCCAGACTCGCTGTTGGTGTCCGAGTCAAACGGCAGGGATGGCATCAGACTGGAGGAAGCAGGCGATACCGCTGCCGGTGTCGCTGGCACAGGAGGGTCCTCGGAGAGAGATTTGCGCGCCAGGTCGTTAATTTCATAATACACGCCTTCCCGGTGGAAAAGAGAGACGTACACCTCAGGCAGCTTGTCCAGCAAAAACTCGACTTGGTAGAGAGTGTCCATGACAAAGGTCGAGCGTTCCTGCTGGGCCAACAATCCGACCAAGAAACCAGACATCGGCACATTGGCCAAAACTGGGCGGAGGATCGATGCATCCATAAAATAAACAAGTTTGACAAGGAGATGGGTGACCAGCTGGCGCACAGAAAGGTGAACACTGGAAGCATGGATTTCCAGGAGCATAGGGAACAAAGTGCTTCCGATACGCTGCAACAGCGCTGGGTTGTCCTTGAGTTGCTGGATGCGGGGATCAGGGGAACAGGCATCATTGGCAGGTGGTAGGGTTGGTTGCGATTGGGAGGATGACACAGACGATGGTGTGGGGGCTCGACTGTTCATCCCTGGCGAGGTTTGCGTTTGGCTGGACGAGGCAGAGGACGGCAAGGCCATACCGCTCGTGGCTGCTGGTGGCAATTGATGATGTTTGGCTGATCGTGTGCGCAGAGCCACTGGCTCCATGTCTTGGAATCGTTTCCGACTAAACGGACCGTCTATAAATAAATAAAAAAATAAAAAAAGAATGGAAATGTGAAATGACTGGGAACCCCATTCTTTTCTTCAGCTTACCTTTGGGCAATGGGGGTAACAGATCGATGGTGATTTTCAAGATGAGCAGAGTAAAATCGTGCCATTTGGTATCCAATGAAAGTGCAGATGCGTGTTCAGGATCGGGCAGGTCCAGGTGGCCGGTAAGGATTTTGTAAAAATAGGTAACCATGTCCAGCTTTAGCAGTTCATACCCAAGAGCAGGGGACGCCTTGGAAACGGAGCGCAGCACACGTAGCAAGTCGTGAAAGGCACCTTGGCGCACAGCATTGACATTGCCCGAGATTGGCAACAGGGACAGCATGGACTGCAAAAGATCGACGGAGAGCACCTGCTCCAAACAGGTGCGATGGTGGCGGAAGCTTTCGGCCAGGCGAGCCCAGCATAAGCACGTGAGTTCCACGACGGTGCGATCCGAGTAGGTCAAGGTGTTGCGAAGTGTTGGCAAGATCTCCAGAATTTGAGGTAGTGCACTGGTATCGATGTTGCGCATGCAATGAGCGGCTGTTTTCAAGGCTGTTCGTTGTGAATGGATACTGAAAAAATCAAAAAATGCCAGAGCCGCACTGATGCCTTGCTCTTGTACCACTGATCGAGGCACATGACTTGCCACTTTCTCCAGCGCCTTTGCAAGCCCCAAGTTAAACAAAAAAAAAGTGTCAATACACGTCTTTTTTTTTTCATCACTTACCCCAAGAGCTTGTTCGGCCAAATCGATATATTGGATGGATTTCAATTTGTCACACAGTAGCTGGATCGCGCCATTGGAGGTCACACTGGAAGCTGCAGAAGGCAGGACATCCAACAAGTTCGATAAGCACCGGCAGGCCAGCAGAATCATTTCCGGGTTGCCACCTTGTAGTCCCAACCCATCGCCGTCTTGTTCACTCATGGCCAGGGCTAGCAGCATATCTTCATCCATCTCGGGGCCCTTCATGATTTTGACCAAAGCCTTGACAAACGCATCGCAAGGGAACAGGCCCAGAAGGGTTTCTTCGTTGCTGATAGACAGGGTCTCGGCTAATTCCTGCAGAGCAATCAGTTGCTGGGTTGGCTCTTCGCTGTTGTTCAAGTTATTGAGGATATTGCGGAATTGGCCACCGTTGCCCAACAGTCCGTTGCCAAACAAGCCTGGCATATGGAGCCCCAAGTGTTGTCGTAGTCGTGAAAGTTCGTCATCGTCATCATCATCATCATCATCGTCGTCTTCCTCCTCCTCCTCATCGTGACCGTCTTCGCCGTCCAGATCCATCGCGGTGTCGTCACGGGGTTTATCTTGATGAGCTTCATCCATATCAAAGAAGAAATCGTCTTCCTCGTCGTCTTCGTCACTCTTATGGTCTTTAGGACCACTGATATGGCTAGGGTTGGCGGTAAATAAGCCTTCGCCATCGTCGGTGTCGTCAGACGACGCCCAAGTAGGGTTGTCTGAGATAGTCTTGACAATCACTGGACTTGATTCATGCATGTCAACATCATCATCTGAGCTGCATTCATGAGGATCGGTAGTGGACGGTGAGTTCAGATCTTGGATAGCCACGGGATCCCTAAGTCATGGCATACAAGTCATAGCAAGGTTGAGTTTCCTTTGTGAACAAGATCTAATACAGCAGCAGATGGGCGTTCACTTACGTTGAGTCAAGGGTCTCTTGTTTTCCTTTTCCTTTTCTTGTAGGAGTGGTACGTCTCTTGCGTTCATTCTGAGATGTCTTTGAAGCTTTGCGTTTTCCAAGCTGCTTGGTAGAATAAGTAGAACCCGTAGCACCTGAGGATTCTTTTCTTCGTCGACTTTCAAAACGGCTGGTGAGTTGAAGGCCAGGAAGGATGTTTATGAACCCTCTGCAGAAGAGCATCGTTACCTTTCTTTTCCAGTACTTGACATGACTCAGTGGCGGTATAGACTTTGCTGTAAGGAGAAGGACGAATCAATTGAAAAAGAAGGGAAGACTATTAAAAAAAAAAAAAAAAAGAGCGGGCTACACAAGGGAGGAGAACCAAAATGTGTTAATCCTTTTGCCACACTGTTCCATCCATGTTCAACGTCTGTTTCATGACCTGACTTGCCTGATAATCGATTCTTTGACTGTGTAGATGAGATGACAATAGGAGCAAGGGTTGTATATCAAATGAAGTATGAATAATAAGAAAAAAAAAAGTAATGAGAAGAGAACACAAAAAGGAAAAAACGAGGATTTCGTGACAAACGATTTTTCGTATTCCGCATCCTGTCCGCCAAATGCGGAAGGTCCAGCACTCCCGTCGACCTTCGCCATCGACCTTACCAGGCAATACAAAAGCCTCTCCCTTGCACTAATTTGTCTTCGAACTAATTTACCTTTGCACTAATCATGGGAACCGAGTTTTTTTATCCTACGCCACTTGGGCAGCGGCAAAACAAAAACAAAACAAAAATCGGCTTACGCGCATGATTTTTCCTTTTTTTTTTTCTCACCCTTTTTCAGGCTAGCCTTTGACCACGTTCCTCTATGGCAAAATCGAACATCATCGACGACCCATTTACCGGGATCCCATCGTTCACACCAAACGACCAACTACCGTACATTCGGCAACTTCTGCAAACGCCATTACGTGTCCATGACACCTGGTTTCTTGTGCCTTTTGGTTGGTACCAGCGATGGCAATCCCAATCGTCAGACCGCGTGCCCGGTCCTATCGACACTTCGATCTTCTATGACGATGATGGACTCTTCTTGACCCTGGATATGGTCCAAGATCAACATTACGTACTTGTTCCCAACCTGGCCTGGCGTGCCCTTGCTCAATGGTTGGTTGTCTTTTTTTGTAACCATTATCTCTGAGTTTTTTTTTTACTGTTTTCATATATGGCAGGTACGGGTGCTTTGGTCAGCCAGTTGGTAGGCAGGTTGTCCAGGAAGACGATGTCAACCAAACTCTTCTGGTCGAGGTCTACCCACCCACGTTTAAGCTGTATGCCCTGGCGCAAGCGCCTGAAGAAAAGCCGCCGCTCCTGACCGTGCCCTCCTCCACACCTGTCAAGCAATTCGTCCCCCTTGCCTTGAAAGCGCTCGGCTTGCCATCTTCAGTGAACGCACACTTGTATCATGTGAAAGACGACCCAAAGCTGCCCAACGCCTTTGTGACCAACTTGTCCATGCTTGCCTCTGATGTAGAATATCTGCACTTGGAGGACACGGACGGCAAAACCACCATGCGTGATCACTCGCTGTCACAAGGCACAATCTTGATTATGTGTGGTGACCACCACCAACTCACCCCTTCCCTTCCAGTGCAAGTCGGTGCTGTTGGCCTTTACAACCTTGGCCACACCTGTTTTATGAATTCAGCCCTGCAATGCCTCTCCAATACAGAAACGTTGACCAACTGGTTCCTCGGTACCTATCCTTAAATAGGAAAATAAAAACCGAAATGCATGCCTACTAACCCATGTCACTTTTTACCATGTTAGCTGGAAAGTACAAGCAGGAACTGAACCATGACAACCCATTGGGCATGGGCGGTGCTCTTGCTACAAGTTATGCTGGTTTGCTCCGAGACATTTGGCAAGGCCAGGCGCCTGTGCTAACACCGAGAGACTTCCGTGTACGCCATTTTCTACGATGGAGCAACTCTTTAACTTTCTTCACTTGCCTATTATAGTATCATATCGGCCAATTCAACGAAATGTTCAAAGCATATCAACGACAAGATGCGCAAGAGCTCGTGGCCACATTGTTAGATGGCTTGCATGAAGATCTGAACCGTGTCGACAAAAAACCTTACATGGACCTGTCTGAACAGGCTGACCTGCCCGAGAAAGAATTCGCCAATCTCAGCTGGTCCTACCACAAATCTCGAAATGACTCCATCATCAGCGACCTCTTCCATGGTCAGTTCCGAAGCGTCCTGACCTGCACTGTCTGTAGCAAGGTAGAAAGCAAAAAAGTGAGAAATAATGCTCAGCATTGCCTTTTTTTTTTTTTGTATTAATACAACTTGCAGACATCGACCACTTTTGATCCTTTCATGTACTTGTCGCTACCGCTGCCGTCTCGACAGGAACGGTCAGTACCAGTCTCTTTCATACCTTTGGATCCGGCCCTGCCCATCAAACACCTGAGCCTCTCTCTTGACAAAAAGGCAGACATTCACCGGTTGAAAATCGCAGTGGCCACTCAGGCTGGCCTGCAAGAATCAACCAAGGCATGACCTCGCTTAAAAAAAAATGCCAGCTCAATCAACTTTTTTTTTAGCTACTCGTGGTAGAAATCTCGGAGAACAAATGGAACAAGGTCCTGTCCAATGGAGCACCCTTGGCCATGATTGCTGCTGCTGCGACCCTGTATGTGTACGAGCTGCCGTGTGTACCTGGGGATCCTGCCTGGACCGTGTTTCCTGTATATTGTCAGCGGACCCCAGTAGGATTCAATCACCTTCGCAACTGCCTCGCCGCCCACTTTTGCCAACCTGTGGCTGTTGCCATGCTAACCAAAGACCTGTCGAAGCCTAATGCATTATCGACCTCCATTGCGCGTCAGCTGCGCCGCCACCGCCACGCCATCACCGATGACGTGTCCCAAGATTCTTTACCACCTTCTGTCCTTCTCAAGATTGTCGAACCTGAATTGGCCGACGACGACTTCCCAGTGGGAAAGGCTTTGTGGCAATGCAGCCTGCCGAAACTCCATCCGCCCATGCAGCTTCGTCAAGGCCAGGGCATCCTGTTGGAATGGTGGCCAGACCATTTGGTGGAACATTGGTTCGGCACGCTTGACTTCACGCCGGCATGTAGCTCGCCACCCGAAGTGCCCAAGAAACACCAGGCAACATTGATGGACTGTCTGCATGAATTCACCAAGCAAGAAACCCTCCAGGACGTGGATGCTTGGCTCTGCCCCGAATGCCAGCAGCATCAGCCTGCATCAAAAAAAATCGACCTATGGCGGCTACCCGACACTTTGGTGATTCTGCTCAAACGGTTCCAGCAAACCCCCGGTGGATGGTATGACAAATTGGACGATGACGTTGCCTTCCCTGACCGCTTGGATCTCACGGACCAGGTGCTTGGCGATCACACTGGGTCACTTGTCTATGAGCTGTATGCCGTCAATAATCACGTGGGCCAAGACACTCTCCATGGCCACTGTAATCCCAACCAAAGCATTCCCTCCTTTTCTCTCTAACCTGTTTTTTTAAAAAAAAATCCCCCGCACACAAGATGGTTCTGCTGCACGCAATTTCTTAAATAGACAGTGGTATTATTTGGAAGACCCCAATGTTACACTGATGGATCCGTCTAAAGTCAAGGTAAAGAAAGGCACAGTCTGAAAAAAAAAAAAAAAAACCGACGACATGCCATCTGACTCGCCTATTTCAAAAATACAAAACAATAGACCCATTCGGCATATATACTGTTTTACAAGAAACTAGAGCCACAAGTCTAGTGAACTATTCCGATGTAATGAAGAAACAATCAAAACCTACAGGGCTGGTTCTCCTTAAAATCTGCAACGTTTGGGCCTTTTCCTGTCTATTTTTATTATTAGCGACGCAGCAAGCGGACGATCGAATAAAACGGATCAATGAAATTAAGACCTCCCCCCCCCCTCTCATCACTCTCTTTAACATTTATGTAGTAAAAATCAAAAAATAGACCAAAGAAAACGCACTGTTCATGAACTTTTGTTTGGATGCCCCTTTTTTTTTTTTTTTTTCGCCGTCAGCTGTGCACGAAGTCGTTTTTTTCAGATTCCGCCTCGCCCGCCTTTTTTCCAGCAAAGGGCTTGTCACTTTTTTTTTTCTCTTTCGTCTCTCTTTCCCCCTTTCTTTTTTTTTTCTATCTTTTTGGAATCACAATCCTTTGATCACACTGTCCAAGATTCGAGATAAAGTGGATTTGATTACTAAAAGAACTAGCCGTGGCTCTGAATCTCCTTCAAAAAGACCTCGATCGGATATGATGGATGTACAACACGACCTTTCCAGCGATCCTCCAACACCGTCATCTATGCAAACGCCTACACCCATGAACAACGCTACGGCTACTGAGCATACGACTGACTCATCCATTATGCAACTAGGCGACCAAGCCAGTGCCCAGAATAGCCCATTGTCAGCCAAACGAGCTCGGGAAACCAGCGTCAGTAGCGATGCCGACTCCATGACCCACCAACGATCGACCCCCTCACCCACCTTTCTGAACAGTGATGATGAAGACATGGCATTAGAAAATGCCGTCTCTGGCTGGGCCTGCAATGATCAACCTGCCCTCCATGACATTCCTGATCTGGAACCTGTGGATCAGCTCGATTATATTCAACAGCTAAAGAACAAGCCGCTTCAGCAAGGCGATGCCTGGTTTTTGGTGCCAACGGCTTGGTACGATCGCTGGCAGAAATTCATCAAGCGCGTCTCCAGTACCAACGAAGCCACCCGCCAGCTTGGTTCAGAAACCCCTCCTGGCCCCATCGACACTTCCGTCCTCCTCACCGACAACGGTCGCCATCTCTTGCCCGACCTGTTGGAAGACGAGGACTTTGTCCTCGTTCCTGAGCAAGCTTGGTTTGCGTTGGACAAATGGTACTCTGAAAAAAACCAAGCCATTCACTCTGCCATTTTGGTATTGACTCCCTTTGCGTTCATTTTATCGTAGGTATGGATGCTCACCCGAAGCCATCGGTCGAGAGGTGATTGCTGAAGGTTCTGAAGTCAAACAGGAAGCCAAAATCGAAGTGTATCCACCCTCCTTCAAACTCTATGTGATCAGCGATATGTCCAGCACCTTGGAAAAACCGCCTTCCGTCCGCGTCTCCCGTGCAATGTCGCTTGAGGATTTCAAAGACACCATCACCAATGCCTTGGACCTGCGTACAGGAATCGATTTCCACCTTTACCGCTTGGAATCCGACCCTCTCCTGCCCGAGCCTGCCATCGCCTGGTCGGCCATCAACTGTGATGCCGAGCGCCTCCTGCTTGAAGATGAAGCGAAGAAGACGGTGTCTGACCACTCCCTCGCCAGCGGCACCCTCGTCGTTGATTTGGAAATGTCCGGCCGCCCTGCTTCCGATGCATCCTCCACCTCGACTAGCTTCAGCAGCCACTTTGGCTCCACCTTCAACAAGCTGACTGCCTCCTCCTCACCTCCTTTCTCGTCCTCGTCTACCTTTACGTCTTCGCAAGACTGGAAACCCACCACCGCCCCCCAACGCCAGCAAGGCACCACTGGCCTCTCCAATCTGGGCAACACCTGCTTCATGAACTCGGCCCTCCAATGTCTCAGCAACACTGAAGAACTGACCAAATGGTTTCTCGCTGGCCATTACAAGACAGACCTCAATCGCGACAATCCCTTGGGTATGGGTGGGGAAATCGCCGAAAATTATGGCACCCTCATCGAACGTCTCTGGAGCGGCACGGTCGCCAGCCTTGCGCCCCGTGATTTCAAGGTAAAAGAGGAGGAGGCCGGATAGAAAGAAGTGGCTCACTGTGATTATTAATGTCAGTATACCATTGGGCGATTCAACCCTACCTTTACTGGCTACCAACAACATGATTCTCAAGAACTGTTGGCATTTTTGTTGGACGGGCTGCATGAAGACCTGAATCGAATCTTGAAGAAGCCATACATTGAAATGCCTGACTTTGACGACAAACCTGATGACGAAGTGGCCAACACCACCTGGAAATACCACAAGGCCCGCAACGATTCCATCATTGTCGATCTCTTCCAAGGCCAATTCAAGAGCCGCTTGATTTGCAGTGTCTGTGACAAGGTAAAGACTGGAAAAAAATAAAACACGCAAGCTCACAGGCCTGTCTCACCTTTTTCCTCTTCCTGCATTAGGTGTCGGTGACATTTGATCCATTTATGTATTTGTCGTTACCTCTGCCAATTCAAAAGAAGCGCAAGATCACCGTCACATTCATGCCCTTTGACCCCTCGCAACCAGCCAAGAAAATGGTCATTACTCTGGACAAGGATGCCAGTATCAAGCACCTAAAGAACGCCGTTGCCAAACAAGTCGAGCTAGTTGACTCCAACAAGGTAAAACGCTTCAGAGGCGCCAACGCTGCAACAAAGACGAATCAATGTTTTTTTTTTTCCTTTGACACATGTAGCTGTTGGTGGCGGAGTTGTTTAGCGACAAGCTGTACAAGGTGTTCCCAGACTATGATGTGGTGGCGACAATCAACAACAACGACACTATTGTTATCTATCAACTTCCGGGGCCGGTGCCACAAGTACCTCCCTCCAGCGGCTACTCTACACGCTTCCGCTTCAGTTCGCGCCTGGTCAGTGACGATGAGGAGGATGACAAGGAGCAACCTTTTGACGGTGACAAATGGATCGTGTTCCCTGTGTACTGCTACGCTGTACCTGACAAGGAAGACCTCCCCAAGGACGATGGCGACGAGCATACCACCACCTCGTTCCGCCGTTCTTCATACAGCCGCTCCTCCACCCAGTTTGGGGGCCCCATTTTGCTTGCTGTCCAAGCCAAGGATGCGACTGACCCCAATGCCCTTTACACCTTAATTGCCCAGCACGTCGAACGCTACACCATGGTCAAACTGTTTGAAGAAGAGAGAGGTTCAGCACCACGCCAGCTTACCGCCACGGCCATCGACCCTGACTCGGACACCATGGATGTCGACCCCCAGTCACCATCTGCAGCTGTCCCCATCAAGACGGCCGCTGCCGTCACTGCCGCCGGCGGTCGCCAACTTGTGCCTATCCAGAACCTGTTCACCATGAAGGTGTGCGAAAAATCAAGCTACAACGACGACTTTTTGCCCGCTGGTGTGAGCACTTGGAATACCCAGACCATGACCGACCTGCGAACCCGCTTTGCCGAGGAGCAAGACCAGCAGCGTGATTACGATGCCTGGCTGAAGGAAAAACAGGCACCGTCCTCGTCGCCTACACCTCCTGCCACCGCCGACGATCCCGATGCCGACATGCAAGAAGTATCCTCAGACACCAATGGGGATGCCGAGCCCACCGCCCTTGCTCGCAAGGACGACGACGACGATCCTACCGATTATGAAAATGAAGTGGTCGGCGACATTGCTTCGTCCTGGTCGGCCAAGGACACCTCCAGCATGATTGTTGATACCATCCCTGCCATCACCGCTTCCTCCATCCCATCCCCCGCCCTGGCCTTACCCAAACACCGCCCTCGCCCAGCTCCGCGTACGGCCATCCGCCAAGGCGAAGGCATCTTGCTCGAGTGGACCGTGACCAAGGCCCAGCAACTGTTTGGCGCCAAGACCAGCAACTCCTCCTTACAAACCTCATCGGGTGTGAATGATGATGCCTGGCGCGATATCGAAGACCTTGGCGACCCTTTGGTAGCCGCCGAGTCCCAGCAACAAGGCGGCAAAAAACAAGTCACCCTGATGGATTGTCTGGACGAGTTCACAAAAGAAGAAGAGCTCAGCGAAGACGATCTGTGGTACTGTCCCCGTTGTAAAGAACACCAACGTGCCACCAAGAAATTCGATATATGGCACCTGCCCGACGTCCTGGTTGTCCATCTCAAACGCTTCAGCCACACACGCACCCTCCGCGACAAGATCGATGCCTTCATCGACTTTCCTCTGGAAGAACTGGACCTGACCGACCGTGTGCTAGGCAATGATCCACAATCCGACGACCGTTATATCTATGACCTCTACGCTGTTGACAACCATTTTGGAGGCATGGGTGGTGGTCATTGTAAGGGGATACCGCACAGACAGAGGGGAAGTGCTCTTCTCTCATTTTTAATTTCTTGTCTCTAGATACTGCCTATGGGCAAAACTTCAAGGATGGAAATTGGTACAACTTTGATGATTCGCATGTCACCAAGGTGGATCAAAGTGACGCAAAGGTACAGAAAAAGCGACGCTTTCTTCTCATTGACTCGCTTTTTTTTTTCCAAAATGATAGACAAGTGCTGCGTATCTACTCTTTTATAAGCGACGTCTGAAACTCAAGCAGGTTCAAGATAATGCTCCCGATACCACCGTGGTCTTGGACGAAGCCTTATAAAATTATTGCACATCTGTGTCTCTATCTATCATCACGCATCTACTCTTTAACCACCTCTCCCTTTTTTCTTTATCTTGTCATCGCCATATTTTCTCTTTGCTTTTTGTGTGCTACAATTACCCTTACAGTAAATTAAAAAAAAAAACTCAAAATCAAAACGGGAGAGCGTCTTAATAAGCGTGGTTTATTTAAAATGAAGTGCACCTTCTATGGATTTCCGTCACCACTTGGAGGTTTGCCGTGGATTTCATTGAGCTGTGACTAAAATTTTAGACGAGTGAACCGATTGGATGAACTGTTAAATCGTTTTGACAAAAACATTTTCAAGAGAATGGTTGCCAGTCCCTAGCTGTTCAGTATCCAGTGCTCTCCAATCTATCCAAACTCCAGCAGCCCCAGCTCTCTCCAATCTTTCCAACTTCCAGCAGCTCCAGTGCTATCAAACATTTCCTATATCCAGTGCTCTCCAATCTTCCCTCTTTTTTGGCCACTCTTTTGGCCACTCTTTTGGCCACTCTTTTGGCACTCTTTTGGCCACTCTTTTGGCCACTCTTTTGGCCACTCTTTTGGCCACTCTTGCACTTTTGGCCACTCTTTTGGCCACTCTTTTGGCCACTCTTTTTGGCCACTCTTTTTTGGTCACTCTTTTGGTCACTCTTTTGCCACTCTTTTGCCACTCTTTTTGGCCACTCTTTTTGGCCACTCTTTTGTCTTTTGGCCACTCTTTTGGCCACTCTTTTGGCCACTCTTTTTGGCCACTCTTTTGCCACTCTTTTGGCCACTCTTTTTGGTCTTTGCACTCTTTTGGCCACTCTTTTGGCCACTCTTTTGGCCACTCTTTTTTTGGCCACTCTTTTGGCCACTCTTTTGGCCACTCTTTTGGCCACTCTTTTTGGTCACTCTTTTGGCCACTCTTTTGGCCACTCTTTTGGCCACTCTTTTGCATCTTTTGCACTCTTTTGCACTCTTTTGGCCACTCTTTTGGCCACTCTTTTGGCCACTCTTTTGGCCACTCTTTTGGCCACTCTTTTGGCCACTCTTTTGGCCACTCTTTTGGGCCATGTGACACATTTTTGCCTTTTTATCATATTTTTCAGCATGCACTCTCCCTGTTTCTCTTACTCTTTATTTTTTTACTCGCCCTCGTTATCACTTGCAATGTTTAGTTTAGGAACTGCAGCATGCGTTGGTTATGGTTTAGCGATTAATGAAGACAACAAGCGTGTAGCCAAAGACAGATTGAAAGCAGCTGGCCTTGTGCCTGTCGTGTTTCCTAACGGAAATAAAGAAGATGTGACATTTGCAAGCATTGAAGTTATTGCAATGAAGCCTTGGAAGTTTATCACATTCCCGGCGTCTCCTGTGCTTGGTGCGAAACGTACTATCGATGCCATTGAAAGTTCTAAGTAATAATTAAAAAAAAAAGATGGCGTGCTTTTAATACTAACACAACCTTTCAGTACCTATTGGCAAGAATCTGAAAAAGCTTCTTCCTCAAGTGATGAACAAGACATGACAGGTATGCCTACCCTCTCTCTCTCTCTCTATGCTTTATTTTGCTTTTCTGATGGTAATATCAATTTGTTTAGTGGTTCCAACAAGACGATCCGTTATGTACACTCTGAAGCTTATCTTACGAAAACAACCTTTGGGCGATATCACATATCCAGTCTTTGCAACAGAAACCATGATCTACGATATCATCAAGCCCTATATCCCCACCGATGTCATAACCATGGACCAAATCAACGACTGGGTTGGAAAAGAAAAATGCTTTGGAACGAAAACAAGACAGATGATCGACGGGAAACGACAGCGAGGACGACCGCTGCATGTTGTGAAAGAAGAATTCAGAGGTAAAAAAAAAAAGTTAAAAGACGGGGAAGTAAAAAGTTGCCGATGATACTCACAAATACAGTTTTTATGTTTGTGCTAGACTTCACTGTGGAAAGCGCAAGCAACTTCCGTTCATTCCGCAAAATGGTCAAGGATACACAAGACGACTGGCTGACCATTGGGTACGTGCGCAAGTCGGTGGAAGTGAATCTCAAGGATGAAGCAAGACGATGCCTCCTTGAACTCATGGCCGCTAAGATGAGATCAAAAATGCTCTGTCAACAAGTCTTTGCTTCCTGGTGCTCTGGTGCCCACTCATCCATCCTTGATCGCGACCACAAAGACTCCCCAAGTATGTTATACGTTGATGGTGATACTCAAGGTGAATAGGGAAGAAAGAAGGAGCGCGTTGATTTGGCTGGCTTACTTCTTTTTTTTTTTTTTGCAGATCTGGTGGCAATGGCGACCAAGTCTTCCAAGAATGTACGATTGGCTGTCATTGATTTTGCCGGCTTCTCAACAAACCCAGACGACGTGTATGAATTTCTGAAGTAAGGGTGACCATGGAATGATTGGGCTCCGAGCTAACGAGACCTTTATTTTTTATCTTTAGGATGGCCAAGAAAGTGAAGGAGGTTGTAATTGACCATGGCGATCACCCGGAGGTTCTGACGCGCCATGAACTGCTGCGTGTGGAAGGTATCATCGACAAGTTTGCCTGCAGACCCCCATGTGTCCGACGATCAACAATTTGATCTTGTACCGGTATCTCGATCTTTTTTTTTCCCTCTGTTTATATCTTATTCCCCACCACATTTATATTTTTGTACATATCCCCCCCCTTTTTTTTTGCGTCTCTCTCCATAAGTAGCCATTGTGCCCCATACATATCTCACTCACACACACACACACACACACTCACACCATTATTAGTTCCTCTCCCCTCAATAAAGAAATACCATCAACGTATTGCATACTTGGGGAGTCTTTGTGGTCGCGATCAAGGATGGATGAGTGGGCACCAGAGCACCAGGAAGCAAAGACTTGTTGACAGAGCATTTTTGATCTCATCTTAGCGGCCATGAGTTCAAGGAGGCATCGTCTTGCTTCATCCTTGAGATTCACTTCCACCGACTTGCGCACGTACCCAATGGTCAGCCAGTCGTCTTGTGTATCCTTGACCATTTTGCGGAATGAACGGAAGTTGCTTGCGCTTTCCACAGTGAAGTCTAGCACAAACATAAAAACTGTATTTGTGAGTATCATCGGCAACTTTTTACTTCCCCGTCTTTTAACTTTTTTTTTTTGGTCTCATGCCAAACGTTCGTTGTCTGTACCGTACTGTGCACCACAAGCCTGTTCTTTTAAATGGACCGCTTTTGACAGATAATAAAGAGACAAAACCTGAGACACCTTGACCTTGCTGATTAAAAAGAA
Source organism: Hesseltinella vesiculosa (assembly GCA_002104935.1). Classification (NCBI taxonomy): domain Eukaryota; kingdom Fungi; phylum Mucoromycota; class Mucoromycetes; order Mucorales; family Cunninghamellaceae; genus Hesseltinella; species Hesseltinella vesiculosa. The sequence goes on along the minus strand of MCGT01000033.1, from coordinate 39,901 downwards.
AAAAGGAGTGAAAGAGAAAGGGGGAGAGCGGGGAACAGGCTTTTCTCTTCACTTTTTCTTTTTTCATACTCTGTCGTAGTAGGACAGCAGTCGGCGTCCAAATATGCTACACGATAGCCTCGATGGTTCGCATGGACGTCTTTGGGTGCTTTTTCGTGGAAAGTTTAACCATTTGCCAGTGAAAACTTTGCCATGTATTTTTTTTTGTATGCTAGGCACGCATGCGGATCCCTTGCTTTGAGTGGTGATTCCCCTTTTTTATGTTGATGTCAGCCTTGTGCGTCGTTTTTGATTCATTGGGTGCCTTTCCCGATAGAGCAAGAAGGAACAAATAAATCACAGGATATTTTCATTTTTGGATCTCATCAACGTGAGCACTACAAGGGAAAAGGATGGGGGAAAAAAGCCAATGAAAAAAAAAGGAGGGAGTGGGTGGGACAACAAAAAGAAAAAAAAAAAAAAGATGCATGACAGCAGGAGGCGGTGTGATTTTTTTTCTGATCCTTCTTTCTTTTTTTTTTCACACATGATGAGTCAGGTGGATTCAAGTCAATTATCATTGTTAACGCATCGTGGATCAGCAGCATCGACGGCACGACGATCGGTGGTTGGACAAGAGACGCTGTCATCGCTACACAAACGACACAGCACTTTGCTGCAGCAAGTCCAGGCAACGCAAGCCCAATTGCTTCAGCAGCAGCAACATCGAGACCATTTCGACATCTGGGCCAAGCGATTAGACCTTGCCAATGGACGCATGCAACGCAAGATGGGACATCTCCATCCTAACAATTCGCCAACCGCCAGTGCCAAGGATATTGTCAAACTCCAGCGCCAGTCGGAACGGCTGGCAGCCCAGCTTGCCTGTCTACAGGAAACCCGCACCGAGTTGACTGTCCGAGTCCAGCAAGCAAGGAAACAACTCGCTCGATCCCAAGAACTCACCTGCTTCTACGAGCAGCAAATCCGGTGCCTGGCATCCACCCTGCCACCATCACTATTGCCACCTTGCCCTGCTCCAAGGCCTTCCTGCTCCTTGCTCACGCCGCCACCCACACCGTCCTCCAAATCCCAACCGCTATGTGATGAGGTCTTGGACAAATATATCGCTTCACCTCCTCGGCTCCCTGTCGCTCTACCTGCACATGCACCACCGGATCTATTGATGTACCAACAATGCCTGGATCTCCTTCTTCTCGCGAAACAGCGCATGGATCAATACCTCCTTGGCCTGTACTTGCACTGGTCTCCTGTCCTGGCCGATCCCGATCACCCCGATCGACCTCTTTTACCTTTCAGCATACCCATGGACCACCTTACTAAGCGCGTCCGGCAACATCTCGACCAAGACCAACGCCTCTTGACCGAATTGCAACTGACCCACGCCAAACAGGTGACCCTTCCAACGCTTGACCTCCATTGACCGACTGGGTATAAAAAGCGGCTCCTTGTTCTCTCCTATTCTTCATTTTTTATCTCTATCTATCTATTTATTTACGCCCTATTACCTTGCCTGTCCTCTGTGCCTTTTTTTTTTCTAATTGAAATGAAAACATTTAATCTTTCGGAAAGCCTCCGCAATGCCAGTAACCCATCAGAGCCCGCTGTCCAATGAAAGTGACACCAGGACCACTTGCACGTGTTTTTTTGGTGGCACACGAAAACAAATTCCGCCTGAATGGAATTCGTATTAATATCTTTTTGAGGAGGAGCACTCTTCTTGGAACATTGACTCATTCACAATATTTAGCTCAACTGCAGAGCGGGAAAGGCACCTGTGTGATCATGGTGTGCCCATTTGTGATAAAGAAAGATATGTTTATGATTCCAGTCCGGCTGGGATACAGTCTGCATTTACTGTGGTAGTGTCGACGAAAAAAAAAATGGGAATGGCTTGCTGGGCTCAACAGGGTGCTCTCAGGGCCATGATCGGCGACAATGTTGGCGCGCTTGCCTTCACTGAGTCGCACAATTGCGGGCTGGATAAGGGTGGACAGGCTTGGCTTTTTGCCACCAGACCGTACCGACTGCTTATGGTCCTGCTTGAGTCGTTCAATGCCCAGGATGGTCGCGCCACATGCCATCTACTTACAAAGAAAATGAGCGTTCCGCAAAACTCCACATCAAAGACTTACGCCCAGAGTCTGGTGGAAGGCAACAAAAGGCTCCATGCCAAGCCCCTTGTCCTTGAATTCAAGAGGCACCGTCGCTCGCTGTTCCTTGATCACATACAGTCAATATCATTTAAACTTATCGTTTTTATAAAGTAATAATTTTTGGTTTTCTGTGACTGTATTAAATCACCGCACGCCTAATATGGAAACCGTATGCCTTTTGAGCATTTTTGTGCCTCGGAAATGCCATATACTGTATAAACCAACAAAAGCTTATAACTAATATTTTTTCGAAAATCCCAAATCCATTTTTATAAGTTTAAATGATATTAACTGTATAGTCCTGGGGCTGGTGATGACATCGTCCAATGTCGGAAAGCTGTGCCTATGCTTTAAAAATGAGGAGCCGAAGCAAGTGGACCATCTTCTCCGCCTACCATGGACAAGGATGAAATGCATCTTGATTCCTGAAAATGGCGAGAAAGATGCTTGTAGGAATGGGTCGGCGAGAGTCTTCGCAAAGCGAGCATGCCAAACATGGCCATGTAATGATCAAACTTGTTTTTTGTTTGGTTGTATCGCCAAACCCATTCGATACTTCCGTTAGCAGGATCTCGATTTCATCGTTCTTGATCAGGCCATCAGCCCACCCGTCATGCCAGCTGCTGAGAGTTGCCTGGTCATGGATTCCAGCTCAGCTTCGCCAGGGACGAAATGTGCGTCAGGATGGTCAAGGCTTTGCAGGTACAAAGCCGTCGCCTTCATGCATTCATCAACAATGTATCCACGGCAGCTTGCTTCGTACTTTGAGATCCGTTTGTTGACAAAGCTACTGCTGTAAACATGCCTATTGCTAAATGGAGCTCAAAAAAAAAAATGAGTTTGGATGAAAAAGCAGAGGAGATACAACTTACATGCACTGAAAATGTCCACAAATCATCGTAGCTTCTGCGTCATGAATAGCTGCGGTAATTTGATAAACGGGAACCTGTTTTTATGAAAGGTCAATATTTGTATTTTCTGGTAGAAGAGGAAGAATTTGCGGTGTCGTAGGTGGTAAGCAGCCGATGTCTCAAACAGGTGCTAATGACTTCGAGGTCCACAAGCGGGATCTCTTTGCTCGCGTCAAACAATGCCCGACGGCAAGCAGCTGTGACGATAAACAGTGGGGCTACACCAGAGTACACTGTGTCGCCTTGGGTTGAGGAGATACGTCAGTGCCCGTGAATAAATCGTCGGTGATGAGACTTACCTGAGCTGCATTGATTGGATCACGTCCTGGTTTTCTAGAAACGCTTCCAGCGTGTCCAAATGTCCCCGTCCAAAAGATGAACGTTGTCCAGCTGAAGGTGTTCACATCCTCCTCAGGAGGGTCAAATTGCTGTTCGTAGGATTTTTCGAATTCGGTCCAACTATCGAAGGCGGCAGCGTCTTGGGTTATTAAAACAGCCACATGTTCTTGTCAGTTCCATCTTGAGAGGGAGGCGCAGAATAATTTCTTGTGTAAATTTCAAAGTGTCCTGCTAGTCTCATCAAATTTGTTGTCTGCTGCGTTTGACCTCACTCTCCCTGTTTCGAGCTGCCTCTTCGGTCATGGCAGTTTAGAATTGCAGCTAAACCAGCGTTTTCATGAATAAAGCTTGCAGCGGCATAAGCAAATCTCTTACCTTCGCCATTCAAGTCTTCTGCGATGCCTGTGATACTTGCTTGGCATATCTGTCGAAGAAGTCTTTGAACAATTGCTGTGAAATAAGTAATGGCTACAGAAAGAAGCGCATGGCGCTAATACCTACCTTTCTGTCTGTGGCAGTGCTTGGGGCCGTGGTTTCTGTTATTGTTCCAGCCATGACGTGCTGCAGGATCGTCTCTCATTCTCTCTGATGCACGACACCAACGGATCAAAAGTTGCCGTAATCGGAAAGTCTGCATTTTCAAAAAGAAAAACTGAATACGGTTCCCGAATTATGCAGATGGGTTCCACCTATTGAGATGATGCCTTGACTTGAGAGAGTTGTCAATGATCGCTTGTAAATGGTTCTCCATGGCAGCAGCTTGAAGATGTTTTCCTTTGAGGTCGAAGGGACCGACAGTAAATTTTATTTGTCGAAAACGCAGGTCAATGAAGTGAACAGGGAGAAGAGCCCAAATCACAAGCGCGCTTTTTTTTTATCATAAAAAATGTATCAATCAAGGGAATCTCGATCCTCTTGATTGGCTGCGCTGTTACAACGTACTGAGCAGTGAGAGTGGTCATTTCTGCGTGCGTCTTTGGACCTGTCAGATCCAAGCGGAGTGCCCTTTTTTAAGAACTATTTTTTTTTCATCCACTCTTTTTCTCTCTATTTTTCCTTGTCGTTGCTGTGTGTTTGGCTGTTTGCGGTATGAGCGATGTCTATCCTACACTGGGCTGGTCTAATGTAGGCATTGCAACGTTGTTTATTTTGGTGGGAGGTAAGTGATATTCATACAAAACCCTGCTCTTGATTGTATTTAAATGTTTTTTTTTTCTCTTGTTCCCATGCATGGCCCTGGCCCTTTTTCTAGTGGTGATCTCTGCTCGTTTAGGACTTCAGTTGGAAAAGCAGCTGATCATCGCTGCTACTCGATGTGCTGTTCAACTAATGATCATGGTACATTTCCCCCACTCCAAGAAAAAAAAAATTGGCTGGTCAGCACCTCACCCTTTTTTATCTGATTAGGGCCTGATTCTGCGAGATATCTTTGAAGCAAGGAAATTCGGATTGGTGATGGGGCTCACGGGTAAAAAAAAAAATGAAAGAAAGCTCATTCAGAAATATTAATGTCATCCTTCTCACAGTGTTGATGGTATTTTTGAGCGTTTGTGAAACGGTATATAGCAAAGCCGGTTGGCGGCACCAAGGATACTTTCCGGCAGCTCTGTTATCGATGTTTGGCTCGACGTTGCTTGTTGGTGTGATTGGGTGCAAGTATGCATTGGGGCAACATCCATTTTGGTACCCCGAGTATTTTATACCCACCATTGGTCTGCTGCTTGGCCCATCGGGGGCTCTGTCCATGGCTGTGGATTATGTGCTGTATCAGATCCGGGTGCACATGGACCAAGTAGAGACCTACCTGGCCATGGGGGCCACACGGTGGGAAGCTGTTCAGCACATTGCGCGGGAAGCCATCCGTCTGTCGTCCTTACCAATGATTACCCAAATGTCCATCGTCGGCGCTGTTGTGATTCCTGGCGCCATGGCCGGTCAGATCATGATGGACATCCCCATTCACCATGCCGTTCTCTACCAGCAAATCACCACCTTTTTGATCACTTCCTGGACCTGTTTTTCCGTCATTTCTATGGTTATTGTAAGAAGAAAGCTCAGAAAAGAACCTGCCTAGGATGGAGTAATGATTTTTTTTATTGTATGCTAGATGACCCTCTTTGCCATTGTTGACGACCACCACCGGATCCGCCCGGAGCGTATTCAAAAGGCCAATTCCAATATTATCCAAGACATTTATTACTTGTTGACTACTCATCTAGACCCTTGGTTTACCAAGCATACCCCATCCTCCAAAAACGAGGAAACCACACCTCTTCTAACAAAACCATAAATTCCATAATGCATGATTTTTTTACACTTTGGCTTCCGACCCTGTGATTGGCCGGCTTCCCCTTTTCTGTTTCCTCATTTCACTGCGTCGTTTTTTGTCCCCCCCCCCTTTTTTTCGCTTTCTTTCCCACTCTTCAGTTTTATTTTGGCAACATTGCACATACACTGCTCGTTGATTATTTGTTACCTTGACCACCTTCGCAATTATTATACAAAGGACTATTTGTTTCTATCGTTTTGAAAAAAAAAAAAAAGATACCTGCTACGCATCGCATTCAGCCATTCACAAAAAAGAATAACATACGACCTCTTCATTGGCTCTCCTCTCTCAAACATGTACGTAGTAATGCCGACGTCATCGTTAAAACGACAAAATGCATTCATAGACAGCCCTTCACCACTCTCACCTACATTCCTTGATCGACCTGGTTCGTCCAGCAACAGCGACGACGATATAGACCTGTCCGACAGTGCCAGCGATATCTCCTTTGATAGTGCAGCCTCGGTCCCTATCGTTTTACGAAGCCATGCCCTGGGAGATTACGACCCTCCAGTACAACTCGGCATTCCCTATTTGCGACAACGGGCCTCAAGTCTGACCAATCAGTCGCCAAGACGAGATCCTCGCATCGCCTGGCCTCGTCAAGTGCGCAAGTACACCCTTCTCTTCCTTGTCCTCTACACCCTTGTCCTCCTTTATACCTCTTCACATCGCTGCTTCCGTCTGAAATCCATACCCACCGAACGTTTCATGGCCTTGGAGCCTGGCGCACCTTCTCACTTTTGGGTCCCCGTTAGTCAACGTCTTTTTTTCCCTTCTCTGGTTAACATTCTTCACTTGCTTCCTAGATTTACAAACATGATACCTGCTGGCAATTATCTTATGTGATACCATCTGCTTTCTCTTGGCTGTGTCTGGTGGCTGTCCTCTTTTGTATTCACTGGTAACCGATGAAGGAAAACCTATGCTTCAAGATATCTGACTTTTTTATTTCATGTTTCAGACCACAGTGCCAGGAAGGTACAATGGATGAAATGAAAAGCTGTTTCCAAGGTAAATCCCCTGTCATAACCAGGCTTATTCCCTTGGCTCCCTTTTTATTATGATGATGGTGCGATATGGGTCTTCGAAGTGATCTTCTCTATCAACCATCTCGCACACATTTACTTTCTCATATACTCCGACGCCAACCACATTTTCCACCATGTATTCACTTTTATTTTGTTGCACAGCCTGATGAATCCGACAGCTTGCAAAAGGAACTGAACAAAAGGTCCCTTATTTTGTTCGAGAATTTGAAGCTGATAAAAACTGGTTATAAAAAGAAAAAACATCCCACTTTTTTTTTCTCGAGACACGAACAGCAACAACCAGTCGACTATGCCAGTCCACCACCACCCGCCTCCTAGATGTACAACTCTGTGTATACCCTTGTCAGCTTGTCATCAGCAATCTACAGCATTTTCGGATGAACAAAAGATATACCACCTTTGGTTCGATTTTTTTAAAACTTGAAACGATCTGATTTTCGACACCGTTTCTCTCGATGGTACCACCGACCTCCACTTTGACCTGCAACTCCAGACTACCTATGGTTCCATGAATACCGCAAGCTGCTCGTGCCGAATTGCCTGTAGTCCTAGGTTTCCTTGCAATCGTCTGTCCTGCCTCGGCCAACGAGCATCATGTCATATACCACATCGGGCACCATCCGCCAGAAAACGAGCCTCGTCAACCTTCTCCACAAACACACGCCTAGAAAAAAAACATCCTTCCTCGGCTTCGTAGCTTACGTCGTCAGCAAACCCTCCCCAGCAGTAATCTGCCTCTGTCTTTGACGTCGTGTCCCATATTTTTGAATCCCACCCCCTGTAATAAAGCCATCATTTGGTTGCCATGGCAACCTTTTTTTTACAAATTGAATACTAAATTATATCAAAGCCAATAAAGAAACTGGGGTGTTTTTTTGTTAGGCAGCTGTTGCTAGTAGAGGACCGATCGATCATCTATCAGACCCAGGGCATTGAGGATGTAGACCATGTTGAGGCAAGCAATCATTTTTTTTTCCTAGGCGTTGTCGACTCGCATTGACGTTTTTTTTTTTGAATGACATTAATCCTCTGACATTTTTTAAAAATGACCCAGTGACCTCTCGACCAATGCGCATGATCACATGCACTTTCGTGCACGTGGTCATTTTCCAATCTGCTGCCAAGGAGAAAGGATATCCTGTTAAATACAAAAGAAAAAAAAAGGTATCACTCATTTATTGGCACGTCAGCTTTCAGATTGCTATCTCCGTCTCTCCCTATAAATTCTCAACTTTTATTTCAAACTCTCTCTTTCCCCATCTGATTTTCTGAATTAAAACTGTGTTTTCGGTCTCGCTCATTCTTGACTAAGTCCATTGAACCGTTTTTCACACATCCAAACTCTCCCCTCCCATTGTTTGCGTTAAGATACGTGCTCATGGAGCAAAAATCCTCGTTGATCAAAAAAGGATAAAAATTGGCAACCGCAGGCGATTTATACACGACAGCATGCTTGTATTCAACAGCCACCCAATCTCTCATCAACCATCCAAGCATCGAAAATACCAATACGTGGAGTTATTTTGCAAAATATTCCACAGAAGCCCAAACTTGGTGACATGAAGTACGCTGGAGTGTTTAAAAAAAACCATCTGACAACCTACAGCCGAGTGGACTGGCAACGGTGCTATGAAGAAGGATTGGCTCATGGATTTTTCAAGACGTATAAGAACTACAATGCGTTGAAAAACACATTGAATCAATCTAATGGTCCATCAAACGACTGATGTTTCTATTACTGTATTTTGTCCATTCCATGATTCTAAAAAAAAAAAGAGGCGGCGGAATTTCAAATAGTCTAACGTTTTTTCATTTTGAAAAAAAAAAGGGACCAACGCTGCACAGAATTGTTGACTGATTGGGTCAATGTGAAATGTTGCACGAGAGCGCAAATGCATGAATGATAATGTCGCTGAAAAACTCTGGTCGATTGGTGAAGGTCACCCAGCCAACTGTTGATCGTTTTCGTTGTGATACTGTAACTCCTTCCCCACCTAAAAAAAAAAAAAAAAAATCGGCCATTTTCGCCATGGGACTCCCAAGCGAACTGATCAAAAACCAAAATGCAGACTGCTTTAAATAAACGCATCTCAAATCTTGCATAACAGCACAGGATAATGAGAGATGACTACGTCGAGTACTACTGCTGTATATTTTTCAGTATGTCCTAAGATGACCATCCTCAAGGCTCATCACAGCAAAACAACGGCCGCATTTGTTTTGATTTTGATTGGTTTCTACTTTCAAAGGCGTTGAAGCAACTTGTACATGATATGATGGGCTGCTGGACCTTGGGATTGGATTGCTTTTTCATATCAAGCGTAGCATTCGCCAGTTACCAGCTGCACTGCGTGTAGTGGCCAGGAATTGAAAACAGTGTGCGACGGTTGGATTTACCGCCGAGCTTCATTTTCTTCGTTTTGAAAAATTGGCCTGACGCCAGCTGGCTTTCCTGATATGGGAGACTTCCTGACGCACACCCCTCCCACGCAAGGCCGGCACTGCTCTCTTCCGATTCCTGACTGGCAAGCTTATTTAATTCGCTTCTTCATCGAATCGTGCTGGCGAACCAAAGTGCACCATCTGCCGGTACTGTGACGAGACAAGTGAAAGCATACTTTAGACCTTGCCCCCTCAAGCTGCGCGTCTGGCGATTGACCTGGCTACAATTCTTCAGCTCTCACCTCGAATTCACTCAAGCTGATCTCCGCTCCATCTCCTGGTCATGGCCCACATTACGCTAACTAAGTATATTAATTTTTGGACTTCAAACGGGGGGGGGGAGATTGTCCTTTTTTCTTTGGACTAGCATTTGGCAGAGAATGGCCAACCTGGCCAATCAAAAAGTCGTCTGGGTCGGATATTGCAACCGTTGGCACCAAACTTTGCACACGACGATGGCGATGAGCTCAAGCAATCTAGCCGGGCAAATAGAAAAAGAGAAGGAGCATTGGTCGTATTAGCGACATCAGGACTCTCATTTAGCCTTGTATTTCACGCCATTTGAACCATCCATCTCAAGCAGAACCACACAATGAACAATGAGGCGTGGCGAGAAGAGCGCTGCGATACCATTCATTGAACGGGGAGGAGGATGTGCGAATGTGACTCCTGTACCCATGCTAGAGTGTGTTCAAAGGAGAGAGGAAAAAAAAGTTATAAAAAAAAAAAAAGACAGCGGTGTCAAATGGAAGAGGGGATTTGTCATTTTTTTCTTTCTTTCTTGGTTGTCGATTGATTACATAGACTTTGCCCACCATGGAATTTATGAGTGCAATTGGTTCACAGGAGGACGCCTACCGTCCATCCTTGTTTGAATTGGTAGCTCAAGAAAAGCTACGTGAACTACTACAGCCTGCTGTACAATATCTCACAGCGGTAAGTTCGACATCGACCCCTCCATGACCCCTCACTGACATCGATCCTTCCTTTCATTGTTGTGTGTGTGTGTGTAGGTGTATGCTCAACGATACCCTCGGCTGCTTATCCGACTTGTCAACCATCATGAAGAATTCTATGCCATTCTGATGCTTTTGGTGGAAAGACACTATTTGAAAGAATGGAGTAAGTCTACTGTTTTTTTTTACAAACCCATAACTTTCTTTACTTTTTTTTTCCTTGAAGGTGGCTCCTTTGCAGAGAACTTTTACGGTTTGAAACGAGTGTCGACGGCCTATCTAGACAGCAAAGGATCACAATATGCGCTGCCGGCAGGTGCAGCTAGCCAGGGCCAGACACCAGCGTTGACGCCTCAGGAAATCCGTCGTTCATTGCTGGTGCTCGTGGGGCTTCCTTATGTCAAGTGCCGACTGGACTTGCTTTATCAACAAGTGTCTGGAGATGCATCGGTGCTGGGCACCAATGAGCAAGAGGAAATCGAAGACGAGCAACTGGCCGATCCAACCACGCCTGTGCGCCAGCAACTGAAAATCCGACTCATCAAGCTGTTCCGTCGTTTCTACCCTTATGTCAACTTTGCTTACTATGCCTCGGGTCTGGTCTACAATGTCCTCTATCTCTTCAACAAAACAAAATACTACTCACCTTGGCTTCACCTTATTGGAGTGCAAATCAAGCGCATGAGCATGGCCGACTACGTAAAAAAAAAAATCTGCTCTTTTGAAATATTGCTCATCTTTTTTTTTTATTTTGGATAGCGAGCTGCCTATGAAAAACAAGACATCACCTCCAATGCTGCCTCCAAAGCTTTATGGCGAAGCCCCTTGCGTCTGCTGTCTGGCACGCTGTCCAAGGTGATTGATTTCCTCAAGGTGCTGCTGCCCATGTCGATCTTCTTCTTCAAGTTTTTGGAATGGTGGTATTCGTCTGAATTTGCTCGGAGCGGTGGCACCGGCAACTATGGCGAGGAGGAAGATGAGAAATTGATCCCTCCTCCCGAACCAACAAAGGTAAATAGCAATAATAATAATAATAATAATAACAAACGTGTGTGCGCTCATCATCTCATCGCCTCTTGCTCAGCCTGACCCTCGAGGAACAAAAGTACCTAGCAAACCCAACACCTGCCCTCTTTGCTCGACTAGTCCCATCAACAACCCCACCGCTTTACCCTCTGGTTATGTGTTTTGTTACACCTGCGCCTATCGCTATGTAGAGGAACACAACCGATGTCCTGTATCATGGATCAAGGTGGACCTCGACGGTGGCCTAACGAAGGTGTATGCCGATAGCGGTCTATAACCACTGCCCTATTCGATTTTTTTTTCAACTGAATAAAAGGATGTGCATTTTCCTGTCAGAAGAGGAATGACCTTTATTGTTAAAATAAAGAGGCAAAATGAAAAAAAACGTGAGTAAAAAAAAAAAAAGAAAAATAAGCATTGATCAGACGAGGGCAGGCTCATTGCATTTTTGGGTATAGTAGGGGGGATACAAATCCGTAGGCACGTCATTTCGCTTCAACCAGGCTGTGTAGCGTCGCATGGCTGGAGTGCTCTCGGGGTCAATGGATTTATACATTTGTGCATACACTTCGATCCATGACTAGATTAAAAACGATGAGTCCACAAGGTTTTTTAATATTCGCAGGGTTCTTACGCGAGCGTGAACGGTGCGGGTCTGGAGGCCATAAAAGTGGTAGGCTGATTTGTCGGGGCGATGATCTGAGCAGTAGATAGTGGGTTTCATGACACCAGCAGGAGATCGTTTGTGGAAGAGACCTTCGGCTACTACCGGTTCGTCATCGCTGGTGGGAGGGGATAAAACAAAGCCGACAGAGTAACTCTCTGGTGACTGGACAGCACAATGCGCATGGAATGTGCGCCCACAGCCTTCGTGGCTACAAGTCACACACGCACCGACGCCAGCTGCCAAACATACTTCACATGTCTATTTAGAAAAAAAGAAAGAGTGAACCCACACTGCCGTTTCTCTCCTTTTTTTTTTTTTTTACCTTGTCACGGCAAGAGTTGGGAATTGCCCCGACAAATTCCACGGGCTTCAAGCTCGAAGTGTCGACAAATTTTGTTTCTGCAAAAAACAAAGCGCATGTGATATGTGTCCAGTAAAAACCAGATGTCGGCTTCAGAGGATCTAAATGGGCCTCGGCTGCTTGGCCACACAGCCGGCATTCATATTCCTACAGTCACCGCCAACCTAGATGAATGGCACGCTCACTTTTTTATCTTTCCAGCTTACATAAGATATCCTTGGACGTCTTTTGTTTTGGCAAGTGTCACACACCCAGTTTGGATTTCGAGGACGGTCAATACCATAGCAATCTAGAGGAAAAGGAGATTGGAGATTGGTCATCCATGCAAAACACAGTGAATCCCTAAAGCAATACCGTCATGAACATCCATGTAACAGCTCTGGCAGGAAATAAAACGACGCGCATAAAGCATACCAAAGCATACCGCACACATCATGTTCTCCTATGTCCAAAGAAGTAAGCACCAGACGTCATTTGAAACGAATGAGTTGGCATTGGATAATTACCTCTTTCTTCGGCCGTTTTGTTTCCAAGGCTTGATCTGGTTCGGGCAAAGCGCGCTTGCCTAGTTTTAAAAGAAAAAGAAAAAAAGATTGGATCACTACTCTTGAAGCAGCAAGGGAAGTAAATGGAATACCGTTGGAGGGATCAGACTTGACGGGGGAACCGGAGCGGCTGGGTTGGGGGGAGGTGGAGGGAGCTGAACAGGTGACAGAACGCATCAAACCATATTTTAGCCAGTAGATACCGCAATCTTGGCATAGCACCTTGTCAAACACAACGCGTTTTCGATTGAGGTCGCCAGGACAGCGTCGCCATTGCGTTGACTGAGTGGCTCGACAGTTGGCACAAAAGGGTGTGAAATGGGCCGAGGTAGGAATCACATTGGGGTCGACATCGACGTCGTCTTCCGTTTCGACAACGTCCATGGGCACAGAGCTGCCGTTGGTCATCGCCTTGGTTGTGCTACTGGTTTTTGGGGGGATATCAAGCGTGAACGCACCGTCGTCGCTGGATTCATCGTCGTCGACATCAGATTCATAATAGGTAGGTCGGCTGTTTAATGTGGAAATACGAGAGGAGGTGCGGACGCTGCGTGAGGAAGTGGCAGACGGAAGATTCTTTTTCGATGGTGGCACAGGGCGAGGGCGGGGAGTGACCCGGCTGGCGTCGTCGTCATAGTCGGCATCATCATCGCCATGCGCACGGTGACCATTGGTCTTGGGGCTGGTGGACATGCCGATGTGAGGTGTGTTGGAGGTGCTTAAAGGCGAAGGTGATGAGGCTATATTGTTGTTGACAAGCGCGTTGACGAAATGCTCGTCCTTCAGCTGACGGCGGTCGATGAGGCAATCGAAAAGCGATCGGTTCCAAGATTTGAGCTGTTTGGTTGGTCGGTAGACCTCGGTCCAATGAGAATAGACAGATTTGTAGCGATTGGATTTTTTCCATTGATAAAAGAAGCGAACGATCTCAGGCATGGTTTTGCTGGTAAGGTATTGCTTCATAGCGTGTAGGTCATGGCCATGGTTGCTGATGGAGTGTTCGAATGCCTTGATTTCGTCATAGGACCAGGACGTGCAGTACGGAAAATCGGTCCATTCTTTGAATTGAGCCAATGCCGTCTGCGTATCCCCCTTGTTGACCTGCAGCAAATGTAGCGCAATGTCGTATAGATCTGGAGACGTCGAGGATATTGGTGATGGTAGCGCTCGCACCTCCGTCATGTAGGTATTCACTGGTTAAAAAAAAAAAAAAAAAGGTACGTAAAGCGTTTTTTTTTTTTTTTTGTAAAAAATAAAGTGTGGATGTAGGTGAGGCTTACAGGCTTCGTCATCCAACTGCGTGGGCTGCTTGAAAAGTAAGGTGACTGTTTCGTCAGTGCCGCGTTCTATGGCCATGGCAGGATCCCGATCATTCTCTTCCCGAGGTCGTATTGGCCGGCCACGTTTTAGCTTTTGCTGACTATCGAGCTGCTTTGGGTCCAAGGGGGGCGAAAGAATCTCGACTGCATGGTCGCTGTACCAGTCATCTGGTGAGAGTGTTTCGGGGACATTGGCCTGGTATCGAGCGCCAATGCGACCCGTTGCCAACGGGTAGATTCGATCCTCAGCATCCTCGATGTCCTTGATGGTGGTGTGGATGCCGTAATATCGAAATGGCCACAGATTGGTAGTAGTGATCTGGCACGGATCTAGGTCAAAAACAGTGAGTCAACTCGATTTATTCACCCTCCGCGCTTATTCTTTTACCCTACCTGAGAAGAGATCCAGTTTGGGCTTGGTAGGTTTGGTGATGGCACCGTTCATCACAGATGGCGTGGGGGTGGCGGGAGTAGTTGCTGAGGCTGGTGTGGTATTGGAAGTGTGTTGTTGAGATCGGGAACGTGTGGTGCGTCGGGTGGAAGGGAGGGAAGATCGGATGATTCGTGGGTCAGGGGGGTTGGCTTTGGACTGATCATCCAGCGCAAGTTTAGAGCAGGTCCCGCATTGCCAAGCAAATCCTTTGGAGGGTTTTCGAATCAATGGTGGAGAAACGCAGGTCATATGGAAGAATTTTTGGCAACCGGCACACTTTACAGAATCCGTACTGAAAGAAGAAAAAGGTCACAAGTCCAATTGAGGAGGAGATAACGAGACATGAGGTTGATTCCAGCTGGGTGGTTTTTTTTTTTTTTTTTACCTGGAGCACCAAGATTGACATCCTGTGCAAGCACGAGGGGCACTAGTAAGTTCTCTCACTTTGCCTTGTTCAACAATGATGAATTGGTAGCGTTTGGTGAGGGCGTCGAGGATATCTTTTGGGACATTTTGGATGGTCTCGCATGGCAGCAGATCAAAGATACGTTGCATGTAACGGTCATAAAGCTGCGAATAATAGAATTGATCTGGGGTGCGACGGTAGGTGTTGAATTGGTCTTTGGGGATATAATAGCGATGGATCACTTTGCATTTGCCTTGGATACAGGACACAGGGTTCATATCCGAGTTGAGTGTGGCTAGCAGCAAGGCTGGGTCGTAATGCTGGGGATTCATGACGTCCTTGGGCCGATTGTACCATGCTATTCTTGCTTCCATGCCATCCGAGCCAGGACAAAACTCCATCACACGTCCAATATAATACGGTTCGCCCAAATGCTCTGGGGCCAGGTAGACATGATCTATGAAGAAGGAAAGCATGAGTCCAGCATTGGTTAATGTCGTCCTATACACTTGCCGTTGACATGGACAGTCAGCCCATTTTTTAACTTGACGCTATTCAGAGCCATCACGGTTTGGCAGGCACAGGTTGATAAATAAAGTGGCAATCAAGCGAGACTGGCGTAAGACAAGAGATAGACGAGCCTCACCAGTTGACAAAAAAGGAGTCAAACACGACAGCCAGTTAAAAAAAGGGAGCTGGAGACAAGGTGGGAGCAGAAGAAGAACGTAGACTGAAACAGAAGGACACTTGTTCACTGTCAGGGTTCTTGCTGGATATTTTTTTTAAAACAAGGACAAGAACGGGATGAGTGGCTCTAAAGTAAGAAAGAAAGAAGAAAAAAAAAAAAAAAAGGACGGGAAAGAGGGAAGAAGAAAAAAAACTTTTCAAGTAGAACCCAACCTCTTTTCTGTGCAGTTTTAAAAAAAAAAAAATGTCACTTTGTTTGCATTTATGCAGTCAAATACAACTAGAAACTAATGGATACTGTTTATTATTACTGTAGAGAAATAAAAGAAAGAAAAAAAAAAAAAAAAGTCAACAGGAATGGGGTAAGTAGGGAAACGTCTACAATGAGGCGTACAAGACGGACGCAACGGCGTTTTTTTTTTCTTTTTTTTTTTTTTGGTCTTATGTACAAACAATTGGAAATGGTTGATGATAAAAAAGGATGGAGGAATTTAGGCTTGACCAACAAAGCGATCTGGATAACTTTGTTTGGCGGCTTTCTTGCGGTCTTCGCGTTTCATGGCCCAGGCCTTGAGGATCATCATAAAGGCAACATAGCACAGAGTCAGGGAGGTCAGGGCGATGGTGACATTCATCATGAACATGGTATCGATTTCCAAACGGCGCATCCAAGTCATGGTGCCGGTGTTGGAGGCCATGAAGAGAATCGAGCCAGCGATCAAGCAAAAGGCACCGATCAATTCGGTAGGAGGTCGGCCAGGTTGGAGACCAGAGGGGGGGCTGTTGTAGATGAGGATATAGGTGGCCAGACGAGACACGGCGGCCAAGGCAAGAAGGAGACCCCACATGTAATGGACATTGGTGGAGTATTGGGTTTCTTGGTGATGGTTGCCCATGGAAATCCCAGTGAGCATGACGGTCAGGGCGGGGAAAGGATTGAAGGAGTAGGACTGCTTGGTCTCGGTGGCGTCGAGAGGGGTTTTCAGCACATGACGTTCCAGCAGGCGACGCAGGGCTCGGCTTTCGACCAGGAGACCGATCAAACCGCACCACCACCACATGAAAGCCAGACTGGCATGTTCAAAGTCTTTGTGGGTCCATGCATCATCCTTGCCAAAGTGTTCCATCCAGGTGTTGGTGATACCATAGGTGAAGATGAGACCGCACTCAATGGTTTCAAAGCTGAACTTGGCGCCACCGTCCACTCGGTTCCAGGCCCATCCTTTTTCAGCAAATGCACCCAGGTACCGGCCAAACGTGAGAATGCCATAAAAGAAAAAGATGCCACCCTTGATCAGATGAGCGACACAGGGGAAGATGTCCCAAGAACGGCACACACCATGGTAGACAACCAGGCCACTGAGGGTTTGTGCAAAGACCAGGATGATAAACACCCGACCGAGAAGGGAGTGGACAATGCGGCAGACGGTTTTGGTAAAAGGGTTATAGGCAGCAGTGACAAAGGAGGCTTTGATGAAGCCAGGGATATATGGCAATACAAACAGGATAGGACGCATCCACAAAGGAGGCTCCTCCTTTTCCATGGTGATGGGGTCTTGCAGCAGCTCATCATCTTCGCTGTCGACTTGTTCGATCGCCTGATCATCATCTTCCTCAGTCTTGGGGTGGTCATCAAAGGTATGATGAAGGGTTTCCATCGAGCCTTCACTATGGCTGTCGCCTTGCGGTGATGTTGGGTAGGACGAACGCACCAGTCGTACAGTTTCTTCTTCGTGCAACGATTGATAGGCTTGCTGACTGCGTGCGACCGCATTGGCAATTTTTCGTACAACGCCAATGGACATTTGAGCCTGGAAAAATAAATAGATAATCCAGCCCATGGTATGATGCGAGTTCCCAGCATAGAGATGAGGTGTGCTGTGGCCATACATTTTGCCGAAGAAGAAGCCCAAGGTCGACACCAAAAAGGCCAGGATCTGAGTAGGCACATGGAAAGGTGATCGGGCAATGCCAAACATGATACCTATTTGGAAACTCCTTTAGTTTTCCCGGCGTCCTTTTTTTTTTTGATAACCTGCCCCCTCCTCACATTTTTTCCCAGCGTGTCAAATGAACTAGAACTTACCCATGGGTAATAAGATCCAAAAACCAAGCACCATGAAGGCAACGTGACCATAGAAATAACCTTTGTTATCAGGGAAAAGGGCGTAGGACATGGGCTCATCGCCAGTGGCATTGAATGCTGGCATGGGAGGATCGTCGGCTGGCATGTGGTGATGTTGAGCCTGTACAGACACCATGTATAAACTAAACAGGAGCAAACTACTAGTTGCTTTGTTCATTGTTTCTATTGTTCAAATGGAGTTGGCAATGTACAAGAAAAGTAAAGAGAAAAAGAAGGGAAAAGAAAAAGAGCACCGCGGGTTAGTTTATAACGCCTTTAAAGCGGATTTTTAAATAATTTTTGACGGGCACTGTCCAGTCGTTCAACATACTCCCTCAACTCCCCTCTCCCCCTCCTTCTCTTTCTTTTTTCTCGCTCTTTATGCTCCTATCTTTTTAGAGTGTGAAAGGATCACTTTTTAGAACAACAAAAACATGTTATTGTTATTCTTTACGTCTATGGGTTTGTTGTTTTTATGCTTTTCAAGAAGGGCAATCGGTTTTATATTCATGGGAATTGAAACACGGATAAATAGGTCGTGACCTTTTTTTTATTTTTATTTTTTTTTGGGCAACCACAACAATAGAGACGGCCCGATCAACATCCGACTTCAAGACCTTTGGTGGTCAACTGTCAATAAGTAGTCATCACCTGAGCTCCATCCACACTTGCTTCTCCTTTTTGCTTCCATTGCTGCTTATCTTCTCCCTTTTTCATGATCATTCTTCTTCAATGGCATCAATTGACCTCAAATCTCCTTTTTTTCCATTTTCGACCTCCTCCCTCCGATCTCTTTTAATGATGAATCATTTCTAAGCGATTAAAAATCAATCCTCGGGAAAAATGTTCATTGTACGGATCGTTTTTGACTCCACTGCGGTTTGTATCACCTGTCGCTTTTTTTTTTTTTGCATAGTTTTTCCGGGGAAACCTTTTTTTTCTGTTAGGTAGCAAGCATGTGATGCAAAAGGGAAAGGGTGTAGGGGGCAAAGCAAGACAAGGGAGAGGTGTGGAAAACGACATATTTTCTCCAGTGCAGTCACTTTTTTTTTTTTTTCATTAACACTCCCAGTGCCTGAATTCCCTTTCTCTACCTTGTTTCCTTGCATATCCATTTAAAAAAAGGGGGGGAGGCAAGGGGCCAGTGGACTGAAAATAAAAAGGATTGGCTCACAGGTGTTAATATCTTTTTAATACTTTGATACCATTGTCGGCTATGCCCGGTCGATCAGTTTTTCCGTTCATCCAGCTTCTCTTTATTTTTAAAAATTGTTCAATGGTATCAAATGAGACACATTCACTGCACTTCGACATAATGGACATTCCGCCTATGAGTTAAAAAAAAAAAAAAAAGGTCAATATTCAGCATGCCATGCATGTCAACCATGCGATAGCAACCTGTGGGAGTTACCTTGTTTTGGCACCATTCAACAATACAACTCCAGCAAAACAAATGGCCACAGGGCGTGGTCGTTGTGACTGTACGAGGTTCCAAGCAAAGGGCGCATTTTAACAATTGTAGCGCCTCTTCATGATCGTCGGCTGATGGTTGGTCCGTGGACGTTTCAAACGCACTCATGAACCCAAAATCGTCCTCATCCAAGGGTCCATCATCGCCAGAAGGTAAATCCGAGGCTGGTGCCAAAAGCGGGTCCTCCGACTCGGATAATGATTCAGTCGAGTTGTCCTCGAGCAGCTGCTGCTGTTCTTGATGTGCCAACCAACGTTTGCGCAATGCCAGGCCTGCCTGAATCACCAGCTGCAATACAATTAACCCCCCCAGCACTTCATAACCAGCACGTTGTTCATGAGGCCCCAGTTGACGGGTAAAGAGCTAAAAAAAAAAAAAAATGAGGACTCTCCTCATTTCCTACGCCATTTTCTCCTTTCTTACATAGCGGATGCCTGTGAACCGTTTGGAAAAGTGGTAATACGCACCAAAAAAATAAAAGATGGCCAGGTGCACCGGCCGAAGATGCTTCAGCACGACGTCTTGCCACGTTGGCAACGTGTGCTTTACAAATGCATACACCTGATCCTGGACCGTCTGATCTTTCAATGTTGGCTCAGGTCGTCGTTGGCCACGTTTCTTGATTTCTGCTACGCCACGCACATAAATATAAGGCAACAACGTATGGCTAAACACCAGCACAAGCCGACGCTGTTTGAAACAAGACATCTGTCAGTCAACCAGCCATTTTTGTCGACTTTTTTTTTGTTACCAAAACACCAGGAAACACTTGTGTGGACTGGCTGACCTGGACCAAATCACAATACTCTTCGCCGAGTGTCTGCGTACCCAGCAATGTCGTCAGCCCGTAATAGCAAAAGTCAGACAACGTGTTGATTTCCTTTTGCCACTGATGTTGCCTTCGAGAGCCTGAAAAAAAAAAAAATGAGGCTCGCCAGCAAACACAGCTGCAGGGAGCCATGATTTACCTAGGAACTGCTGGCACACAGTTGACATTTGTTCTTGAAGGATCGATTGATAATAGACATCTTTTTGATTGGCTCGAACTGGTAGAGTAGATGATAAAAAGGTGAGCCAGGTGCGATGCATGGAGCGATGCTTGGGAAGACTGTGAGGAACACTTACTGATATCAGGCTGTGCTCCAAAAGGTAGACCCAGGTCTAGTTGAGGTAGGGGAGGCTGTGGTCGTCGTGTGGATGAGCTAGACGGATTGGTAGCCGAGGTCGATGGTTGCGATGTCATTAAGATAAAAAATGGGAGAGAAAAAGCTGACAGAGCAAATCGCCCCGCTTTTTGTCTTCTCTTGGCTGTGATTGGCTATCCCCATTTCACACTCACCCCATGAAAAGTCACTGACTGTCATGTGTTTGTGTGAAAACGGTTCCTTTGCTCCACTTCCTTTTTTTTTTTTTGCACGATCACACACGCTCGCCATACGTGGTGAATCTGATCTGTGGCAGTAGCCTCTTCTAGGTATTTTTCTTTTTCGGACTGGCATGCCCATGGCTGATTTCGGAAGGTCGATCTGCTATTCGTCGTGCCATGGTGACATCACTCCTCCCATTTCCATTGGCTCTTTTTGGGACATTTTTTGGTAAATTGAAGTGTATTGCAAGGAAATGAATAAAAAGAGATAATGTACAGCAAAGAAATACAGAGGGCGCGCAGGAGGGAGAAAAAAAATCATTTCTAATCTCTACCAGCACAATCAAATCTTGCTTTTTTTTTTTTTTTTTTTTTTTTGGACCTTTTTTTCATCCATTCCAAGCGCAAGAAGAAAGGCAGGGATCAGGCCGATCTTTCTTTTTCGGTGAGCAAACCACGCAGCCATTTGACTTCAAGTTCTAACTCGTCAACACGGGCTTGAAGAAGATCCGACTTTTGAGTCATCTCCTTGACGGTCTGTTCCATGGCTTGTTCTCGCATCTTCTTTTTGATACGGAAGCGGGCACTGGCAGCAGTGTTGCGGCGACGCTTATCTTCTTCGGCAGCAACCAATTCGGGGGACACGTCCTCGACTGGGCGCTTGACGGCGGTCTTGGCTCGGCTGGCCTTTTTGGCAGGGGCAGGCACAGGGGCGGTCAAGAGCGAGGCCAGTTGCAAAGGGTCCATCATCAAGGGCTTGGGAAGGATTTGGCGAGCAACAGGAGGAGAAGACGGTTGCTTGGGGGCAAGAGGTTGTTGCTGTTGTTGTTGTTGCTGACGAGGCAATTCATAATCGATGTAGTTGGCCAGTTTTTCGTACGTAATGTCATTGTTGGGCTTGACCTCTTCATCGTCATAAATGCCACTGCCAGGTTTCACATCAAAGGTGAATTGGGCATTCGTCTAAAGAAAAACCAAATCAGACTGGGGCAAAAAAAGAAAGGATAAACACTTACCCACAAAGCAAGATCAGCTGCTGCCGTATCTTGATCGATAGCAGGGGAAGCCACATCAAACGCCAATGCGTCCAAAGGAGACAGATAGTAAGGATAGTCGGCCATGGTTCAAATGGATAGGAAGGATTTAGGAAAGATAGAAAATGGACAAGAGTAAAAAAAAAAAGACAAAGATTGAGAGGTTGATAGAAAAGAGAAATGATTTTTTTTTTGTGAGAGAATGAAAAAAAAATCGCTGCGTTCGTTGTTGTGGCCAGTGACCCGGATGCTTCAGTATAATTGTTTTTTTTTGTAAAGAACAAAAGTGAAAAAGAAAAGGAAAACAACAAAAAACGGCCTGCCTTTTTTTAAATCAAAAAAATTTCTGACTCCCAGCCAATCCAAGCCTGTGTGTGACAATCCTTTTTTTTGCTTTCTTTGCGATCTTCTTTCGTGGGCCAGGTGCCTTTCAGAGCAAATGGTTCATTGACTGGAAGTGGACCAGTAGGACCAGGACGATATTTTTCAAGAGTGCAGGACCAGGTTGTTTTTTTCAATGGCGTTGGACCAAGCCTTTTTCTTCAATAGCGTTGGACCAGGCTGCTTTTTTCAATAGCGTTGGACCAGACTGCTTTTTTCAATAGCGTTGGACCGGGCTGCCATTTTCAATAGCGTTGGACCAAGCCTTTTATTTCAATGGCGTTGGACCAGGCTGCTTATTTCAATAGCGTTGGACCAGGCTGCTTATTTCAATAGCGTTGGACCAGACCGTTTTTTTCAAAGGCGTTGGACCAGGCTGTTTTTTTCAATGGCGTTGGAAATTATAAAAATTCAAAAAACGCGACTCCTTTCCCTTTTTTTCTTTTTTACTTTTCTTCCCCTATCCTATCAACCTCATATTACATTCACGTTTCCATTATCTCAATGACATCACGCAACATTGGACGACTATCTAACACCGCAATTCAGCGTTACATTGGAAGACACGACATTGATGGGAGAAAAGATCACAAGCTATTTTCTTTTTTTTTACAGTTTGTTTGCTTTGTTTTTTTGTTTGCTTGGTTGTCCTTTTTTACTAATTTTCGGCGATGACCATCTCAATGATGAAGAGCTAAACGACTCCCATGCCTGCGTGCCATGCAAAAAAAAAAAACATTTATTTCAGCCGGTTCCCTACGCTGGCACTTATACAACACTCACTCAACAAAATTACAATTCCATCTTACAGAGACTTGCAAGTAGTACAAACATAGCATTGTTGGTGTGAACTTATTGTATTATTTATTCATTTAGTATCTGTTAACGTTGAAAAAAGCTACAAGACATTTGTATGCCCTATTAGTGATTGCGGAAAACCTTTTGCGACCTTTGATACGTTCCGCACGCGGCCAAATGTCATCCAGAAACTAGTTTCCATTGATACAAAATATTACGAGAAAGATGATGGAGAGCCCGCTCCAGCAATACGACGTAAAATGGTGTTGCCGTCTTTTTCTTATGAAAGCGGTTGCCACGCTCTGAAGCTGGAAACACTCTCCCGATCAACCTTGACAGCAGCCTCATTGGACTCTTTGCCTGTGGCCCTCAACATCGACCATGGCGCCCTGAACGAAACAGTGACACTCTTTGGTATTGTGAATGCTGATGATCTCCAAAACGCCCAGTTGCATTTGCCTTGGTCTTCCTCGACTACAACATCCCCCCTGACAGCTGTCCTACAATTGCACACTGACAAGACCAACATTATTACCAAAGCCAAAAGACTGATATCCATGACACTTGCCATTTTTTTTCGTTTTTTTTAGCTGGTGGATCGGAGATGTCAAAACGAAAGCGATCAAAAGTTGGCTGAGCGATCTTCTCCAATCGACGTGGTTTTTCCAGTATCATCACGATTTATCGTTTTGTGCACCTTTACTGTCTTTCACATCGATCCAATAACTTAAAAGTGCTCTACAGCAACTTCTGCTTTTTTTTTCAAACAATAAGAAGACAGTTTAATGTCCGACGCTGCATTGGCGTTCAGACTGATCCTTGCATTGTGCCAATATTTCACACTCCACCACGTCGTGGGGATGTCGAGGCTGGCAGCTTGACAGCCTTGAAAAACTTTTTCGGATAGAGCCAAGAGTAGCTCAAGAGATTCCTTATTGTTCTAAAGAAACAAGGTGTGGGGCTTGTCACAGAACAGTTGATGCTGGGAAAAAGCGTGGCTTTTCCTCTTCACGGTTGTTCCGGTTTTGGACAGCCCCCATCTTTTTCTTTTTCCCTTTTTTCTTCTTGCACCCTCATTCATTATACTCTGGTTGGTCATGAGGGCAATGACTTAGACAGACATGCCACGACTGAAGCAGCATCCAATCAGAGACTAGAGCTTGCCACATCATTCGCCTTCACCTTCAAGCGGCCGCGCACCTTCACCAATGTTTGCTGACAGCATTTGACGGCAACGCTCTGACAGCTTTGTGCATGCCTACCATAATCAAGTCGAGCAATGGCAACTCAAAACGAGATCATTTACCAAACGTTACCAAATCATCACCACGCCCAACACTTCCCCACTTCTCAGCAGCACGTCTCAATACTCAGACTCGGATTGAGATGACCTTTCTCCCGCCGTCTCTCCGCATCACAACCAACAAGCAAGCCTTTCTACAATCGTCAGACAATGCTAGCCCCATCTTGGAAGGTGTGCTGATCCGTCGAGCCTGGTGTCCTGCATCTCATCTCAATCATTATAAAGAAGACTCGTCGGCTTCATCAGCCTCGCCTCAAGAGGACCATCCCCTGACCTCACTTGGTTCGCCTGCTGGCCAGCCAGCCCCTATGCTTGTCGACAGATCGCAACCCTGGCAGCCACCCACCCTCACCAGCCAAACCCCTCGCTCTCTCCAGCAGCAACTCCCGTCGGGTGAACCTCACCCATCGCCAGTGGCCAAACTTTTGTCCAAAGGTGAAGACTCTCTCTTTCATCGTCTCACCCATCGTCACCATCATTTACCACAACATGATGACAACCATGACCAAATAATATACCCTCCACCAACCCCCTTGATGGACCAAGATACCGAATTGTAGGTTGCTACTCCCCCTTGGCATCTAAACACCGACGCACCAAACTTCTTTTCTCACAGAGATCAAATGGGTTCCAGAAAGCCTCGCAGTGGATCACTTTAGAAACTTGTCATGATTTTGAACGCTATTATCAGCCCATTATGGAACGACGACGTGTTTCAGCGCTGGCAAGTGCTGTTAGATGAACATAATGGCTTACTTTTGGACCGTACCTTCTGCAAAAAAAAATATAAACCGCCGAGTTATCACTTGTTGCCTCTCTTTGACCGTGCTGCGTGTTTGGAATTGTTTCTTTTAGTAAGTGGTGCTGGTAGTTAAGAGTTCGTATAGCAAAAAAGTGCAGATAACCAATTCCTCCTCTTTTTTTTTCGCTCAGGTGTCACATAGGTCACTTCTTTGGTGTCGTCGTTCTCGGGTTATCAGATGCCAACGACAACAGCCATGGCAGGTGGAGTGTCACTCTGGGGTCAAGTGCTCCCAGTAGGTGGTATCAAGGAAAAGGTCATATCTGCCCATCGTGCTGGCATCCACAAAATCATCCTGCCCTTCCGCAACCAAAAGCAAGTGTCCCAAGGCGTGCCTGATCGCGTCCAGCAAGACAATGAATTCGTCTTGGTCATCAGCGACAATGAAAAATGGCCCATCCGTACCTATGAAAGCCATTTGTACAGTATCTGTGCATATGATAGCTTGATTAAAGATTTAAAAAAAAGGTCTTCGACAGCTCCATTCTTTGCCTCATATCCAATAAACGTGATCTATTGCAAAAAAAAAAAAAAAAAAATTCCTTGCTTGGCTTCGTTCCAAAAAAAATCAATGGCCAGTTTTTGACTCTTTTTTTTTTTTTTGTTTTGATCTTTCAACGTGATGCGCGCTATTGTCCATCTTGACGAACCCTATACACAGGCATGTGTAGTTGAAGCTCTGAACCAGATCGGCACCCAAGTCTCGACCAATGTAGATCATGACCAAGACGACCACGACCACGCCGAGTTTGATCTGCAATGGCTAGAATATGAACTCATCGATTGGGCCCATGTTCAAGCCAAGTCTTCCTCGATGGCCAATGCCTATTGTATTCGTAAAGGCCTGATCCGCAAGTCTCAGTTTGCCTACAACATGATCAAATACCTGTCCAAACACCCCCAAAGCATCCTTGCCACCGCCATCCCTGAAACCTGGCTGTTTGAACTGGATCATGTGGACTACCTTGACGAAGCCATGAACGAAGTGTTTGAAGTCGAGCGCGATCTGCTTGCTAACGAAGACCTCGACTTGAACTCACCCGACCGTCGTCGCTTTATCCTTAAGCCTAGCCTTGCCAACAAGGCCGCTGGCATCCACGTCTTTGACTCTCTAGCCGACCTTGAACGCATCTTTGCTGAGCCCGACTCTGACGATGAAACCGACGACGACGACGACTGTGACGGTCAAATGTCGCACATCCGTGAATGGGTCATCCAACGCTATATCGATCGCCCTCTACTGATCCACCAGCGCAAATTCCACGTCCGGGCCTATGTCCTGGCCGTCGGCAACATCCAAGTCTACCTTTACCACGACATGCTTGCCCTCTTTGCCATGAAAAATTATACCCTTGAAGACCTTTCCGACCAGCTGCAACACCTCACCAATACCTGCATTCAAGCCGACCAACAGGACTTTGACGAAGCCTCTGTCGTCCGTCTCTTCTGGGACCTGGATCTGCCTGCCAAAGATCTGCAATCCATGTTTGACAAGATGAAGCTCATCCTTCACGACGTCTTTGACGCCTGCTCTAGTGAAATGACCACCTTCCAAGCCCTCCCCAATGCCTTTGAACTCTTTGGTGTCGATTTTCTTATCGACCAAGACCTCAATGTCTTCTTTCTGGAAGCCAATGCCGTAAGTACCCGTGCCGAGTGCCGGAATGGGAGAGGATAGCGAGCGCACACGCAAGGATATGCAGGCTGGGTAGGCTCACCTTTTTTTTTTTTTTTTTTTTTGGTCATCAGTTCCCTGATTTCAAACAAACCGGCGAAAAGCTACAACACATCATCCAAGACTTGTTCATTGCCACCGCCAAAACCGCCATCCAGCCCTTCTTTTCTGGCTTGCCTGCCGAATCGGATCCTCGCCTTGCCAAAGTATTTGATCGTCAGCTACTTTCTCTGTAAACTCCATATACTGTATCTGCAACAATAAAAGCAACATAGACACTGCGAAATGTATTGATCTAGAAGATAATGATCCATCGGCATGTTTTCCTGTGATGGGCAAGAGCAAGCTATCCCCAGCTCACAATCGACTTGCCAAGGACGTGATGCAGCAGGTTTGAAACCAATTGAATGCTGTCAGAATGACAAATTGTCGGCGGACATTGAAACGGTGGACATCTTTTTTTTTTGGGGGGGGGCTGTCAAATCAAACATTGTCAGGGCAGCCAAACCCTATCGATCTGGGGTATCTCAGCATCGTCAATATTCATGAGTTCATTCACCCTTCAAATTCCACGTCAATTTATACGGCTCGAAAGCGCTGTGCAATTATGACTTTTTTATTCGAGGCCATTTTCTGTGGTGGCCTCTGCCAAAATTATCAAAAATCAAAAAAGGAAAAAAGGTCGTCAACAAGAA
The DNA here is from genome assembly GCA_002104935.1 of Hesseltinella vesiculosa. Taxonomy (NCBI): domain Eukaryota; kingdom Fungi; phylum Mucoromycota; class Mucoromycetes; order Mucorales; family Cunninghamellaceae; genus Hesseltinella; species Hesseltinella vesiculosa. The sequence continues at coordinate 12,622 of MCGT01000033.1, read as the reverse complement.
AAAAAAAAATGCAACGCTGCACAGCACTCTTCAGTGATCAGATCGGTCTTAAATTTAGCATAAATGCGCAAATGCATGAATGATGATGGCACTGAAAAAATCAGGTCGATTCGTCAAGGTTGCCCAGCCAACGTTTGACCAGTTTCGTTTTGACATCTCAATAAATCGACCTTTTTCGTCAGGGAATCAATCCCCAGCCGCTCTGACGGCTCATTCACCTGTCTTTTTTTTTTTTTTTCTTGGTACTCGTTTCCTCTGCCTCTTTTTTTACGCTGAGCCCACATATGTATTACCTTGAGACCATTAACCTGTCCTTTTACTCCTTCTTGAGACTATTCGCCCATCGTATTTTTTTTGGGTTGAGCGCATCCGCCACTTTCCATTTTTAGCGTGTCGTTTTTTTTGTCTTGGTGCTGCCTTTTTTTTTTCACCTCTCTCTTTGCGTCCCCCCTTTGCCTCGTAATCAATACCTCTCTGGACTTTAACTCTCTTATATCCCGTTGTGCACTTAGTATATCACAACTAATTATTAAACCCTAGATTTAACCCAGCCGCATGTATGAGTTAAAAAATAAAAAGGCTGTTGCCCATTTTAATTACTCTTCGTCCTCTTGGCATCAATCAAACTGTTTCAAAATTCTTGCTCATATTCACAGCTCTCTAGTAGTCATCTGCTCATTGTAAAGTGAAAAAAAAAAAGAAAGCAGAATGAGATTCTATGACTCAGTGCGTGTCGTTACCGTATCTGAGACAGAACCATGTCAAAAGTTACCCACGTCACAAAGCTACCGGTATGACCAGGCATGATGCAACATAACCAAGCAGAATAAACGGCAGCTAGTGCAACAGTTGTCACAGGAAACATTATAAAAAGATAGACTTTCACAATAATTTTCTTGGCCCCATCCCTTTTTTTTTTCAACACCAAATATCACAGTCGTCTTTTCGTTCTACTTGCATTTTTTTTTTCGGGTTCAGGGTTAGAGTTAGGACACCCATATCAGCATCCCTAAATAAATTGAAAAATAAAAAGTATGAAGCGGCCAATTAGTCCGGGCGGGTTCCGGTTTCGAAAAAATAGTGCCGTATGATTCCGAGGTTTAGATTCGACAATGTCCCCGGATTTCCCCGGCGGAAAAAAAATAGATGGAAATGATGTGGTTAATACGAGACCAAGTCTACAGGGAGTTCTTCCTGGTTATGATTTCCTTTTGCTTGTCATAAGCCTTCGCTTTGGAATATAGAATTTCCAATAGGGATCAAAAATGTACTAGAAAAGAAGGAAAATCAAAAAAAACGAAAATTATTATCCAATCAAATACCTCCGGTAATTCGGCGGCCGATTTGCCGAATTCACAGCAAGATTATTTCTGTGGTTTACCAATCACCAAGGTTGAATGGTCTAATGGTTATGACTCCAGACTTTGAATCTGGCAGCCCGAGTTCGATTCTCGGTTCGACCTGTTTCTTTTATTATTTTTTGGCAATTTAGGTGTTTTTTTAAGGGGTCATTTTTTTGATTTTACTTGACAGCTATGCAATGGGAAAATGTTACTGTTTTGCATCGGTGGAAGGATTTTTTATTTTGATGCTGGCAACAGGTTAGGGAAGCATGGGAAACATGTAGGTGGAGAGGGGTGGCTGTTGAGCGGCGCACCAACCGACAAGTACAAATAAGGCAAGTGGCGCTTGCGGTTGAATACGTGCTATGGGGCAACTTCTATTAGTCAGTTGGGCAGAACTTCGACAAAAATAGAGCGGAATTAAAAAGGGGTATATACCCACGATAACAGGGAAGAAAATGTTGAACGGGAGAGGCTGTTCCTTCCGCCGTTTCGTTGTAGTTTCCACCACGGGAATGCCGCGGAGATCGATGGGACCAACCTGTCAACGGATGAACCTGGTCGGTGATCCTGTTGGTATTTGCCGAGATGGGGACGACGTCCAAAATTCTTGGGAAAAATCGTTGGCTACCAGCCACATCGACAAGAGGGTCTCGAGATGGAAAGGAGAAAAGTGAAGGAGGGCTTCCAAAAAAAAGGGAACGTGGCGTTATTTTCTTGTTACCATATGCGACCAGCGGCTTCGAAGGGAGAGGGCAGTTTCTTGGGATGTCGTGTACATTTTGATTTCAAGCCTGCGAAGGCTTGATAGGTTGGGCTCAAATGTGATTTTGGCAAGATGCCACTGGCAACTGAAGAATGTCTTTTCCGCGGACGGGTGACAGCATTTATTAGCCGCAAGCTGCTAGCGATGATTGGAATGAGCCGAGGACGCTTTCGGTCGGACCATTTCTGACAGTCGACGCGTAGTTTTCACAGTAGAGTATCCAGGTGTGTTGCATTTTTAGCCATTAGCATATCTTGTCATGCAGAAACAGTGTGCAAAATTTGGTCATGACCCGCATGACGAGAGTTGACTCCAGTGAGATCCAAAGAAGGAAAGCATTTTTTTTTTTTGGTTTTTTTGTTTTAAAAAAAAAAAGATGCTTGAATCATTTTTGAGTGGTTGGATCTATGTCAAATTTGCACGGAAGGACGACCGTATAAATAGTGGTGATACCGAAATAACCGATGCTTACTGGCGAAGGCCAGCTGGGTATCGACAACGAGTTGACACCTAGCATTCCCCAACAACAACAACAAAAAAAAAAAAGAAAAAAAAAAAAAAAAAACAACCAAGAACCACTTCTGATCCAACGCAAGTGTAAAGCATCCGTTGAACAAGAGCCTAGGTCGATGATCGTTGTGGTCAAGTCTATCTTCTTGGGGGCATGGAAAAGGGCTTTATTAAATTAGAGGAAAAAAAGAAGAGGAAGAAAGGGAAAAAGAAAAAGGGGTCATAAGTAACAAAGAGGCAAGGGTGATTCAAAAGCAAACGACTCTGGCGTTTAAAAGGGAATGCTGGCCATTTTCATCGGTGGAATAGACTCTGGGAAAGACGACGAGTTGGACAGTGGGAGGAGGGGAGGATGGAGTGGGAGATCGGCGAGGGGATTCGTTAAGAGATTCATGAATGGAGCTGGCAGTCGTGACAGAGGTGATGATGGGAAGTTTCTTGTCGGGGGTTTCTTTGTCAGGCTGGGCGGCAGCGTCTGGGACAGGCGTGTCCTGGTCCTCTTCTTCGTCGTCGTCATCGTCGTCATCTTGAACGTGTTGGGATTGGGCATCGGGTTCGTCGTCTTCATCCTGGGGGAGGCGGAGGGAGCCGGGCTGGAGGTCCATGTAGCGCTTGTCGTAGACGGCAGAGCCTTCTTTCAGGCCGTGGTCAAAGAAGACGGGACATTCTTGGCCGTGGATGGCCAGGGAGACTTCGGCAGCGAGCTTGACGATGGTTTCGAGCTTGGGAATGAGCTTGGACTCGTCGGGGATAGTGAAGATTTTGGTGAGGTCGCGGGCGATGGCAGAGACGACAGCGGCTTTGGCTTCCATGACGCTGACTTGCTGATCGGGGGAGGACTTCACGATGAGTTTACAGAGTTGCTGGCGAAGACGCAGGGCCCAGTCAGAAGCTTGGTTGATGTCCATGAAGTTAGCGACGGCTTGGTAGTGGTGGTTGATGGACATGCCGAGGTAGACGGGTTCGTTGAAGACGTCGTTGATGAGGATTTCAGAGACGACCTTTTCCACAACGTGGCAGACCAAAAAGTACTCCATTTTGTCAGCGGGTTTGGGTTGGGCACAGGTGGTATCGGTCTTGATCATATGGGTGACGGTGGCAGCGAGATGGGGCCATCGTTCGTGGACGATTTGGAGGACGCTGGTGGAGCAGTCGAGCTGGCGGTAAGGGCGTAGTGTCATAGGCAGTTGCATGATTTTGTTTTGGAGGGTGTTCAGCTTGGCACGGATGGTGGAGAGATCATCGTCTGTGGCGCGGATGGCGCGGACATGCTTGTGAAAGTTGCTCTGCATTTTTGCGTACTCCTCTTCCTTGAAGCGCAGTTTTTGACGGAGAAGATCATTTTCGCGCATGGTTTCGATCTGGAATTGTTCTCGTTCGCGGAGGCGGTTCATGAGGGATTCGTTTTGGGCAAGGAGCTTTTGGTTGTTGACGTGGGCATTGTTGAGGAGATTGTTGTTGAATTCACTTTTGGAGGCCACTTTTTTTCTCTTGCCTTGGGATGGAGACGACGTCTCATCGCTTCCGTTGCTCTGGCTGCTTTGGCTCTCGTGCGCAGGGATGACAGGAGGCAGAGGCTCTGAAGAAGACTGTTGTTGTTGCGGTTGTTGAGGAGGTAAAGCTTGTTGAGGAGGTAGAGCTTGTTGAGGCGGCAAAGCTTGCTGAGGTTGCTGCTGCTGCTGCTGTTGAGGAGGAGGTAATGGTTGCTGAGCGGATTGTTGCTGGATTTGCTGCTGGATTTGCTGCTGTTGCTGCAGAGTCAAATCGTCAATATCCAACGAGGTCCACGACTTGCGGGCAGCGGATGGGTTGACGGGTGTTTGAGGATAAGAATAAGAGGGCGGGATGGATTGTGGTGCCTGGAGAGGAGAGGGAGGGGGAGGAGGACGTTGAAGATGTTGAGGATTTTGAGGAGGCATCTGTCGCTGCTTTGACTTTGCAGGGAGGGATGGCGTTGCCTTTTGCATCGATGATGACTTTAATTGTTGAGCCGTTTCGGGAAACATGTTTCGAGGGTCGTCCGGGGTTTGGGGTTGGCTCCCCTTTTTCGTAATGGAAGTGAAGAGACTCTTCATATGTCACAAACTATTGAAAATAAGAAGAAGGTGGAAAAAGGTACAAAAGTAGGCTTAGTGGAAATACAAAAAAAAAAAATACGTGAAAGAAAGTGCAAACGGGGCTGAGCGATTTGAATTGCCACACAGGAACTCATTTCCATTTTCAAGAGCTTGTCCTACGTTCAATTTGGTAAATTGGGAAAGAGCGTAAAAAGCTCATTTTTTATTTTCCTTGGATTCTAAGGGGCATTTACAACGTCCTGCAGAAGACGAAAAGTACAAGGGGCTGAGAGGAGGATCTTTTATCGGACCCCCATCTCTAAAAAAAAAAAAAAACTTGCAGTGGTTCATAGCATCCATGGTTACACTCGTTCCAAGATGACCGCCACACCCTGAATGATAGGAGAAAAAAAAAAAAAAAAAAAAAAAGGTTAAAGCGCATTGGACGAGGGCAAGCCAATGAGGTTACCTGACCACCACCAATACAAGCAGAACCGACAGCATATTTGGATTGGGTGCGCTGCAAAGCATGGGACAAGTGAGTCAAGATACGGGCACCAGAGGCACCAAGGGGATGGCTGGAAGAAAGAGTAAGTCCTCATTTTCTTTTTCAATGGAGGTGTGATCTTACCCAAGGGCAATGGCACCACCGTTGACGTTGGTCTTGGCACGGTCAAGACCCAATTCCTTCTCCACAGCAATGTATTGAGCGGCGAAGGCTTCGTTGACTTCGACGAGATCCATTTGGTCGAGGGTGAGGTTGGCCTTTTGGAGGGCACCTTGGATGGCAGGGACGGGACCGAGACCCATGAGAGAGGGTTCGACAGCGGAAGCTTGCCAGCTGACGACGCGAGCGAGAGGCTTGAGGTTGTATTTCTTGACAGCATCTTCCGAGGCAAGGACCAAAGCGGCAGCACCATCGTTGATACCGGAGGCGTTGGCAGCGGAGGTGACGCCATTCTTCTTAAAGACAGGCTTCATCTTGGTGACTTGTTCGAGGGTGAGACCAAGGCGAGGATGCTCGTCAGCATCGACGACTTCGGTGCCCTTGCGGCCCTTGACTTCGACGCCCACGACTTCGTCCTTGAAGATACCAGCCTTGAAAGCAGCTTCGTAGCGGTTTTGACTGAGCAGGGCAAATTCATCACATTCGGCCTTGGTCAGGTTGTGTTTTTCGGCGAGGTTTTCGGCAGTGATGCCCATGGCGGTGGGTTGGGTGACAGGGTGAGGGTATTGATCGGTCAGGGTGGCCCACAGGGAGTCGCGCAGAGACAAATCCACGCCGAGCTTGTTGCCCCATCGCGACTGGCCAGACAGCACAAAGGGAGACAAGGACATGTTTTCGGCACCACCAGCCAACACAATGTCGCTATCGCCAACAATGATTTCATGAGCACCGTTCACCACACTTTGCAAACCAGAACCACACAGGCGGTTGACGGTCAAGGCAGGCACATGCACAGGCAGGCCAGCACGGTGACCAACGTGACGAGCAAGATAAGGGCCAGCCACATCCGTGTGAGTCACATTACCAAAGATCACCGAGTCCACGTTGACTTGTTCAGGCAAATCGGCCAACGCAGCGCGAGCAGCCAAACCACCAAGTTCAGCAGCTTATTTTAAAAAAAAGGTGTCGTGTTAGTTTTCCATCCCATGCCACTCGATCTTTTTTCTCTTTCCTCCCTCTCTCCCTCTCTAAAAAGCATGATCTTGATGCCAGTGCCGTTTCAAATAGATTCTTACCAGGAATATCCTTGAGCTTGCCACCAAAGGTGCCAAATGGAGTACTGTGATTTTAAAAATAAAAGGGTACAGGATGATAAGCAACATGGTCTATATTTGCAAGTTAATGTTTACCGTTTAGCAGCAACAATAAAGACTTGTTTGAATGCCATTGTGAAAGGTTCAATTGCAAGAGAAAGAGGTGACGAAAACAAGACAAGGAAAAAAGCGGGGTAAAAGAAGCGATGCCAGAAAGCATGTGATCCTTGCAAATTTGATTTGAAATTTTAAATTCCTGTGACGGCAGATTTACCGTTTCGGCTGCAAATCACAGCATCAAGCGCAACATTCGACCAAGAATGCCGTCCACTCCATCCTTCTTGTCATTGCTCCACCGCACTGAACATCTGTTTCGCTCCTTTTCCGCCTCTCATCTCCACTCGCCTTCGTCACCCATCCACTCCCGCCTTTATTTATTGCCATCCTCCTTTTTTTCTGGCGTTCTTGTTGGCCCAAAGGCGCCGCCGTTTAAAATCCAAGTCATTTATTGATAAGGAGCAGCATCCATCAGCCCTGACAGCCAGCACTCCGCCATCGTCGTCGCTCAAGGGATTTTTAAAGGGATGGTCCGGTAATCAGGTCTTTTCATTGCGGGTCATTGTCTTCACCGTCCATGCTCTTAAGGTTCGTTTCCAGTGCAAGGTGGGTCTCAGACAGGGAAAAGAAAGAAAAAAAAAGGGGGAGCGCGTTGTTTTTTTTTCAGCATGTAGCCTGGGAAACAACTACCAGCCGGAGTTCGATTTTTTGCCTAGCGAAAACTTTTTTTTTTTTTTTTGCCATGAAAAAAAATTGACAGGCACGCACAGCGTCTTTGAGATCATGAATGATCGTGAAACTTTGCACGGACGCACAAACAGATGAATGATGATGATGCTGAAAAAATGAAGTCGATTGGTGGAGTGTGCCCAGCCAATTTTTGTTCGGTTTCGTTTTGACACCTCCGACTCTTCAGCTAAAAAAATGAAAAAATCGGCCATTTTCGCCAGGGGGATCCCAAGGCCTTCTGATTACTCATTGCGCCGGCTGAGATTTTGGCTGTGTTTTTTTTTCATGTTGAAAACTGCTGAAGGCCTTTGTGAAGCTTCAACTAGCCCGACTTGCTACTTTTTGAAAATCTAGGCTTCGTCATCTGGCAGGTCAGTGATAGGGGAGTTTCCTATACGAGCTTACAAATGGCTTATGCTGGAGTGTCAATGGGAGGGGGGGCATGGAAAGCCATAATGTCCTCGGGGCAAGTCATAATGTCATAGGGGGCGGGAGTTTTATTTGGCATGTTCAAAAGGTCAACTCACAAAATATTCGAGTAGACCAAAGGTAAACTAAACTCACAAAAAAATTTGAGTAGACGAAAGGTCAACTTGGGTAGACAAATGGTAAACCAGGTAGACAAAAAATAAACGCACAAAAAAAATTGAGTAGACAAAAGGCAAACCGGGTAGCTGAATGAATCGAGAGATATATTTTTCTTTAAAGGGACGCCTTAAAAGGGTCAAACGCGCATACAGAATCAGGTGAAGAAAAACACGATTGAGAAGAAAAGGTTCGTAGACTGAAAAAAGAAAAAGGTGCACTCACAAGAAAGGAAGAAGGCTTTCATTTTCCAAAAGCTGCAACGTGGAAAGCTGAAGCTTCAGCAAGGGCCCCAAGTCGTCTTCAACAAGAAGAAACGCAGCCAGATTTTAGCCAAAAGACCCACATTTGGCGCATATGAGGTGAAAAGCTGGCCGATTTTCCTCACTTCTCTGACACCACCCTGCCGATCCTCATCGCCAAGGATACAGGGAGCACGTCGTTGGGTAGAGATTGAATAGAGAAGCGTTGAGATTGTTAGATGAGATGACACAGGGGCAGACAAGTGCCCAAATGGGAGATCAGCGACAGTTCCACGATTTCTAGAGAGAGGGACAGCAGGTACAAGGCATACGTTGTCATGAGTCAATTAAACTATGCGCACTTGGAAGAAAAGCTTCTCAAAGACCACCGCTTTTTTTTTTTTTTTGGGTCGTGCCAGCCTGTCAAATCGCAACCGTGGGGTTGCATTTCTATTATTCTGGACATGCGCTCAAAAACATGAGTGTCATTTGTTCTGATGCCTCTTTTTTTTCCCCCTCCTGCTGTCCAGATGCTTGCTGGTGTCTATGCAAGCTACAGATGAGTCAATGCAGGCTCGGTCGGACTTGATGCCAGGGAAATGAAAGCGTTTTCGATGGTACGACTCTTTTGCTCAAAAGTTGCGATATTTAATCTATTTCATACACTTAAACCATAAACAAATGTCAGGTGCCACAAGAACGAAGTCGTACAGTAAAAGAGAAATTGGGAGAGATGATAAAAATTAAATGTCGTATTTGAAAAATTAATTTGACGGACAGAAGATGAGATAGAGTCGCAGTGAAAAAAAAAATGAGTGACATGCTAAAAGTCCATAACCGCTTTTTTTTTTTTTTTTGGTTACTTACGTTGTCACTGTTTTCAAACCTCATGAGAGGGTTCCACACCTCCTCATACCATCATGGCATGGGAGGCAGTCATAAAATGTGTCTTCAAAGCGTAGGATGGCCAACCAGCTGCCCAAAGCCTCGCAAGGCTATGCATGTTGCTGCCAGGGAATCTCTTCCAAACGTGTTCATGGAGATCTTCACCGAAGGGCAAGAACCATTGATGCACGCTGACGTGCCCAGGTTGAGGCGGCCACCTTTTTTTTTTGGATGCATGATGCGCGAGCCACAAAATGGACATGTCATTGAAGTACGATGCTCATTGACGATAAGCGACACACCATGTCTCTGAGCAACGCGCCGGTGCCACTTCCCGCCAACACGCATATGGCCACCAATACGCGAGCCGACACCAGATCCACAGTTGCCGATGGCACGAATCAATTGGTTGGGCTTGTGGCGTCTTTGTTCTTGGATCACCATGCCTTCACGGACAAGTGGGGTATGCCAATCTAAGAAGCGACGGGCACGACCGATCCATGGTGCGGCATAAAATGCCTGCACGGCGGCACTTGCTTTTTGCGTTTTGGCATACCGCGCCAACAGGTCGTCGTGGGTTGTACAAAAGGTCATGGCATTCTTTGCAAGTAAGGCTTCAGAGTCACTGATTCTGGCGGCCTGGACGAATAAAAGCCATCAGTGGTTCGCTCAAGACACTTTGACCCACACAACCTGGCCATTTTTTTTCTTACCTTTTTCCGTTTTTGAAGTTTTTTCATAAAGTGAAACGTGCCAGTCCTCCAGTGCAAATCCTTGGCTGTTGTCGTTGTGGCCTTTGGTAACTTGACAAATTCACCTTTCATGATGGTAGACAATTGTTGCGCAGAATGGGTGACCGTGGTCGCAAAAGACACTATCCCATAATCTGTGCCGCTGACAACGGTATGCTCAAGGTCAACGGTGCCAATTTCGGTCTCGCAAGGATCCTCCTCCGTCCTTGTTGTTGGCGTGAGCACGGTGGGTGGTGGTGGCGGCTGTTTGTCCATGGCCTTCGCAGGTTTTTTCGCGGCAGATTTGTCGCTTTGTTCCTAAAGCAAAAGTGTGAATGCCTCTTTTTTTTTTTTTGCAAATGCACTGACATAATTCCATTACTCTTACCTTTTGATGCAAGTATTTCATCTTTCGCTTTTCTGCCAACTTGTCGAGGATGTCGTGTTTCGCCTTAATGGCTTCCCGTTTTTGCTCCTTGAGAATGCGCTCGGCCTTGACGTCGTCATGACGTTCTTGTTTGAACCTTTCGTCCCCGTATCCTCGTGTCAGCTTGTCCTTCATATTTTTGCCAAGATCAGACAAGGATGCTGTGGCGATTCTTGCAGATTTACTTTGGACATCGCGTTCTTTTTCCAGGTTCTTGATACAGAGGTCAAGTTCGTCAATGGATTCTTGAACAGGCACCGATCCAGGAGCAGTCTTGCCCATACCACGCAGTTTTCGTTCTTCATACACAGACTTTTGGCGAGGCTTCATCGTCGTACCGCGCAATGATACATCCCCAGACCCATGAATGTCGATATGGTGGATGAATTGGATACCATTTTTACTGCAGATTTGTTCGACCTTGTCCATATTGAAGAGGCAAGCAAAGACGTCGTTCTTTTGATGCCGTGCCTGGGCAGCCGAGCCGATCCCTTTCTCCTTGACATTGATGTGCTTCCCGAGAAGCTCGTGGACACTTGGTGCATCAAGTGAGAGGCTGTAGGTGGTCCCTGCAGAAACAGATGGACATGCTTCCATGGTGAACTTGTCATAACCAGCCACCCGAAGGACTTCATTGCCAAAGAGTATAATGTTCAAGCGGTGGCATTTGGGTGCGTTTTCGCAAGGGATGTATGGCTTCAGCGTGTTGAACACTAACTTCATGGCGCGAACTTCTTTGTCGATGAGCTGGAGCTTCTGGGTATGCTTTTTCAGGGACGTATCTTGAAGAGTGACATCTGATTCGCTGAAGAGCAGCTTCATGGTGATCCCTTGCAATGATCGCATTCGCCTTGCTGACACATCTGCTTCAGAAGGCTCCTCATGGTCTTCAACATTACGCCCATCGGAATCGAGATCATCACTGAGCGCAGCCGCATCGGCATCTGTGGCAATAGAAACATCAGTGGAGCTCTACAAAAAAAAAAGCATAAGAGTTTTCGTGCATATTTTTTTTTTTTTTTTTTTTTTTTTTTGCCAACCTGGGCTTCAACAGAACTGGAATGTTTGCTCGAGATGATTTGCTTTCGTTCTTTCTTGTAAAAATCCTATAGAAGGGATATAAAAGAATGCATCCCAAAGAAGTCCAAACTTACCATTTTTTCTTGTAGATTGCTCATACGGCGATCAAATCCAGCTTGTTGACGTTCGTTCAGTGCTCCACGGCTCCGTTTCTTGCTCATTTCTTTAGCTTTCCTTCTCAGTGCATTTCTCGTGTTGCAATACAGGGCCTTCATCTTCTTGGCGGGGTCGTCGTGCAGCTATTATCACAAAAAAAAAAAAAAGTCAGGCACTTTTTTTTTTATATCTCTCTCCCCGTTATTAGCCATACCGCACAAGCATTGTCACGCTTCTTTTTCGCAAAAGACTTTTTCATGTTGGTGTGGCGCTGTTCTCGAATAGGGGCGAGCCAAAGGCGCAATAGCAGGCGCACAAGGTATCTTGTCATTTTCACAAAGGACTTTCCAGCGAGGATATTCTTAAATGATGTATCCAGTTTGTTGTGGTATACGGACCGGACGTTTGAAGTCATCCACTTGCTTGGGGGGTCAAAGGACCAGTCCACTGCTAGGTGACTCCAATTGGGATGGCTGGTTTTTGTGCTCTCGCGCGTATGGCCAAAGTGGGAGGAATAGAGGTATTGGATATGCTGTATTCCAAACACGTCGTTGCAAGAGCTGCTTGTGGGCGGTGGGAGAGTGGAAAACTGCCCGTCCTTGACTTGATCCAGGTTGCGCTGAGCAAAGGAGGGTAAGAGGTTGCTAACAGTGACACGCCCAGGAACGCTTGCTACAAAAAAAAAAAAAAATGAGCGCCAGGCTTGCTGTCTATTAAGCTATGCTTACCGCTGGTGTACCAGTCCGCGTTTGGATTGGTGGCGTACTTTAGAACACTTGTGTGTAACAGTGTGAACATGTCACGGGAATACTTTGTGACTGCGATGCGTGCGTCCTTGATGGTAGACAGTACATTGCTCAAAGCCTCTGGTGATTCGTTGATCGCTGGAAGCAAGATTTGGCGAAGAGACTTGTGGGCGACTCTGATCTCCTCTTTCTGCGTTGGTTTTGTGGGCTGGGAGGGCGAGGTGGTCTTGGATGAGGAGGCCGTTGGCGCTGGGATCATCGCCGCCAGTTCATCATAGTGGTGATTAATGTAGCCCCTCCAAGTGTCTAAAAAATGGAAGCGCTTGTGATATTTGGGAGCAAACATGGCGCTGTTTTTTCCGCAAAGTTGATCGATATTGAGGAGGAGGCCTTTGGCAAGCGTTGTTTACCAAGAAGATCAGCTTTCAGCTTGTCACGGTCCTTGTGCTTCCTGAGCTGGTCGGTGAGGAAATGCTTGATTTGGGTATTCAAAGCTTCAATAGCTTCCTCAGTGGATGTAATGGTAAGGGCTGGTTTTGTCGTGGATCGTGTATCCTCCATTTGTGTAGATCTTTTGCGACCCATGGTGTTCAGATGAAAAAAAAAA